>CM060697.1:113520360-113920360 GCA_030686995.1 Artemisia argyi | reverse complement strand
ACAATAGTGAGATTGTTGTGATTGTGTAAAAATGTGTATATTTTAATTGTGTGTGTGAATTTGATTTCTACGAAAAGAAAAGAAATAAAATCATTTTGAGGATCTTACGAACTAATGAATCTTTATCACTGTTAAATTAAATTAATAGTGATACATGCTTGGTTCAGAAAGAACAAAAAATACGTAAGTATTTGGAGTTTCTTTCTTTTAGACTTAAATACAAAATAACATTATATTCTATATTATGTTTTGTATAATACAATTACAATTAATTTTATACTAGTAGGTACCCGCCGCCACAACGCGCGGGTACCCTGAAATAAATTTTCCGGTGAATCATATATTTTAGTTTACTATGTTCTTTTTGACAATAAATTTACGGATATCTAGAATTTTGTTTTGCGTGTGCCCGTTCGAGCTCGAGCCCATTTGGCCCGTTGCCCGTTCGGGCTTGAATATTTCTAAAATGTGCTTTATTATTTTTATTAGTAACATTTAATGCATGAATTGTGTTTTACTTGGTTGTACAATATGCTTGATAATTTGTATTTCTTATGTAAGGGGTGTTTTAACAACTATATTAATTGTTTTTATTGACCAGTTAATTAATTGTATTTAATGTACATAATAATTTATTTATAGTATTTAATGTTAGCATTTCTATTTTAATTAGTTGTACATTGAGCTTAAGAACTTGTAAATGTTAGAAAATGTGTTTTAATTACTTGTACATTTAGCTTTATAAATTGGATTACTTAATTTTAAGAGTTTCCATTATTAGTAGGCTTTGATGTTTTATAATATAGTAAGATAAGATATTACAAAAGAAGAAACATCAAAATGATAATACTTGCGAAATGTCTAGACTCTAGAGCATTCAGTAACTCAATTTAAAGTCATTACAATTCATATGTAACTAAGATTGGTGCTAACAAATGTCCATCATATGCTTGTCTCTAAATGGTATAATGAAACCATTATGCTTGAACCTTGTGCGATCAACCACACTCATTTCATAGAAACTCGATGAAACCATTATATGCTTGTCGTTGATTTGATGAATAGGCATCATGAATTGAATCTTGTCCCGCAAGGTTGTGGGGACTAGACCCTTTCATCATTGGGGAACCTCTCGTAGCTTGATTGGTCATGAGATTCACTTCTGTGTGGCATCCTTTGAGTGACAATGTAAGATCAGTAATCTTACTACTCCTATCTTCATCTATTGACGGCATTCGTCCAGGCTTTATTACATTTTCTCTTTCACGACTCTTTGACGGAGCTAACACTTGTCGCTTTTGTTTAACTTCCCATTTTCCACCACGGCATCTCTGGCACATGAGAAAATGGTTTTGTTAACAATTAGCGAAGATAAAACTAATAATATACTTGAAGAAAATGATATATATGTAACTGTTTTTTTTATATCAGTTGACAGTAAGTGCGAAACTACAAGTAAGATAGATAAGTTATAAAATAGCAATTATATAAATTTAAAGGATGGTTACAAGTTGTGCCAAGACAATTCAAATAACTTCAAAAATGTGTATGCAATTATCTTATTTTAGTCATAGTTAGTTGATTATTGGCCCACCTGAATTTTTCATTATTAAAGCTTATTTCTAACATATTAACATTGTTGATAAAAAATTATCATATTTTGAATTATCCGAAGAGACTTTGGAAACTAAGTCTTAAGATAACTAGTCCGTAAACGTGAGCCTAGCTCGTTTCACAAGTATTAAAGTTTATAGAGCTTATGTGTTGCATCAATATCTTTGTTGAGTAGTGGCATGGTCGAGTCAACCTTGAGCAAGTTAAACAAAAATATAAAATAAAAAAAGTACAACGTACACTAACTCTTGTATAACTTCAAATATGAAAATCTAACCTGAAGATGACTAGCAACCTGCATTCTTGTAAGACCAGGGACATTCATAAGCTTAAGAATCTCCATGGGATACCATCCTAATACGAAAGCACAATGATTTTAGTGACAGACAAATGAGTAGAGTAACTATTGGAAATACAAATATTAAAATATGATGGTTATACTTTGTTCCCCAAGCTGCTGTATCGCACTCATAAATTTGGTATGAAGTTCCACTGTCCACTCGACGTGATTCCTCATCATAATGTCATAAACATCATTATCCTTCCTTGGGGAGCCTCTTTCCTTCCTTTTACTCCCACAACTTCTACTCTCCTGTAAATTAGTTTGAACTCGTGTGGCAACATTATGAGACGTAGTCGTGTTTTCACATTTTTCATGCTTAAGGGTTTTCTCTCTGATGACATGTTGATGTATAAGCGTTATTACATCGACGGTAAGTGGCTTTTTCAGGACAAGAAAAGCTCCACTCTTAAAAGCTTCAACAAGGAAGTCATCATCATCTTCCTCGGACATCACTTGAATATAGATCAAGTTAGACATTACATCAATACGGTTTTCTTAAACGACAATTGCATCAAAAGTTGAAGTATGAATTTGAGAGCAGTGCTACTAAAAACTCACCCATCAGTAGTAACTCCATGATATCTGCTGATCTTAGAAATGTATGAATATCCATGTTAGTAATCTCCCTATCTACGAGCAAGAGGTCATATTCATTCTTCTTCTCCAAAAGCAATTTTAAAGCCACACAAGCGTCATGAATACATGTAACTAAAAAGAGCAACATAAGAAAGGATATGATATATCTATGAATTGAAGATGGTAAAGGTAAGACAAATATATATAGGTTACAAATACCAAAACCTTCGGGCTGGAAGAAGATATAATTTTGATTCATATACAAACTTTCGGCATTCGTAGTAGCTTTTCAAGCCATATGATATGTTTGAAGATATTATTTTGATTCATATAATAACAAATCAGTTATGAGTTGCAACTTGAAAGTAATAGATATACGCATTTTCCTTTATTTCTTTCTACCATCAACCCTGACCAATGAAAATCAAAATTTTGTTTTCAATTTAGTCAAAATTGGCAATTTTTATTTGCCTAGAAATCATATGTAGATTTTTTTGTTACTGTAACGTTACATTCCAACGTTACGTTCCTATTGATCAATGAGATCTACAATTAAGTCCAAACTTTTTAAAAAGAATCGATCTTTCATAATCTTTGACTAGCAGGGTACCCGAGCATCGTGGCGGCGGGTACACTGAAATAAAACTTTACGATGAATCAAGTATTTTAGTTTATTATGTTCTTTTTGACAATAAATTTGTGGATATCAAGAATTTCGTTTAGCCTGTGCCCGTTCGGGCTCAATCCCGTTTGGCCCGCGCTCGTTCTGGCTCAAGCCCATTTGGCCCGTTGTCCGTTCGAGTTTGAATATATGTATAATGTGCTTTACTAATTGTATTAGTGATATTTAATGAAGAAATTATATTTAATTTGGTTATACAATATGCTTGATAATTTGTATTTATTATGTAAGGAGTGTTTTAATAACTGTATTAATTGTATTGATTGATCAGTTAATTAATTGACTACATTAAATAACATTAATATGGTGCTTTGTTTTTTTTAATAAGTGCATTAAAGTGGTGTATAGTGTAAACTATGCTTCTTGTCTTGTAAGTTTGAAAATTATGTGCATTAAAGTGATATACAATATGCTTCTTTTCTTGTAAGTCTTAATATTTAGAGAGAGATAGTGCTTTGTGTATTATATATAATATAGATACGTTTCAAAATTGAACAAATTCCCCTTAACCATTTTTTTAACATAATTTTTATTACCAAGAACCTCGTATACATAGGGGTTATAAATATTAAAAATGAAGCGTGATTTTAAACTACTTTTAATACCAAAACCCGTGCCTTCCTGTGATTTTCATAGGTTCATAAGAGCAACCTCTAGTATGACTTTTAAGTTATAAAAAAAGAGTTGTACGCATGAATTTTGTTGGTCCAAAAAATTGAATAAACCATGAAAATCATAACAGTAGGACCATGTTTATTCAATAACCATTTGACATACTAATAACATCTTCAGCTTCTTCAAGGGGATAGTTGTGGAATACTATCCTCGTGAATGACAAATAAAACTCTTATTGATCCAAGCTAGCTAATCTTGGAAATCAATGAGAGGGGGACTCTATAATAAAGTTGTGTGTTATTTTTGTTTTATAGAATTGCTACTTAACTCTATTACAATGTACATATAAATTGGCAAGAAAAAGTGAAGCTTACAAGAGAAGCTTTAATAAGTAAAGCTTCCTTGAGAAGCTTTTAATAAAATACTAATAAAGTACAAAAGTACTTTTGTCTTCCTTGACTTTCATGTGCATGCTTGTAGCTTGTATTTCCAAGAAAGTTCCCGCCCATATTTCGTAATTGTTTCTTCAGAGATAAGTCTTCAGGGCCAGTGAGATATTTGTTAGTTCTCACGAATCTGGTATTGCTCAGGTACGTTACTTGCTAACACCGCATCTGCGAAGGACGGTGCATCTTCAGTTGGTCTTTGACATCTTTGAAGCATGTTGTTTGAGCTACTCTCTGATAAATAAGAGAGTGTGTGTGTGTGCTCACTGATTTTATCAGGGAGTAACTTGGCTATCTTATGATCAAATACTAGTCAAGGATATTTGGGTCAAATATTAACCCAACAATCTCCCCCTATATGAATATAAAAATAGCCTAAGTTTTATCAGAGATAAGTAAGCATAACAGCTTCTTCTTATACTCTGAGTTACAACAATGTAAAGTAAACGATTATTGTTTGATATCGCCTGTTACAGTTATCATTTTAAATTTTGATACCACTTGTTGAGGATGAAGTTGTGCCTCATCTTGTGTCGCCATCTTGATCTTGGTTCATATTTTCACCGTCTGAGCTCTACCCTCAGGTAGTGATTATTCTTTCTTTGATAACCTTTTTGAAGATGACTTCCTGAGCATTTTCACGTAGGGTATTAATTCTACACTTAGGATATTTTATGTTAAGATTCTAGTGAGAGATTGCTCAACACTTATATAGTTTTACCTTAAGAGGTTCAAAATTACTCAAGGTTTGGTGATTGGGAGTCAGTTTCTGGGGTTCAGGGGGTTCAATGACTAGGTTCACTGGGTTAGATTAAGTTTTGTGCTTCAGTGAGTAAGGGGGACGTAGTTTAGTTTTAATACATCAGTGTCCTCCTTTATTTTGTTGCCCTGACAATTCTAACTATACTTACAGCCTTATCAGGGACAGTTTGATACATACAATCCATCTAAACCCACAAATACTTCTATTCCATCCCTTGATACTTATCAGGGACATCACTACTCCCTGATTTCCACTTGTTTCTTTCAATCAATCAAGCTTAGTCTGTGAACAAAAAATTTACACACCCCGAGTCATTGACTCATTCTTTAACAGACCTATACCCGTATTTGTTTCAGCTACTTCGTTATTTCCAGGCACGCATTTTCACTATTACTTTGGGTTCAGGGACTTTTGGGTTATGGGTCCTCGACGCTTCCGCTGCGAAATTCAGACTCTTACCACCGTTTGCTGGCCTGAGTTATACCCGAACCCTGAATGACATATCAGTCTCTGATATCACACTCTTCTCTTGACTGTTACAAATATTTTCGATATCACACAATCAGTTGACTCACTGATATACCATACTCTTGAATTAGGGTCTTGTAAATACTTTTGACACCGTTTTCTTGCCTAGTTTTACCTAGAATCAGTGTCCAGGCTTATCTTGATAACAGTTTAAAACCACCCCCATTTTTTAGTACTTCTGATTCGCTTTCACAACTTTTTTGAAACCCATAAAAAAAAACAACCTCAACCTAACCTATTTTTTACCATACCCTTTGATCCCATTCCCTGATACTCACAACAGCTTCATCAGGCTTTGCCTAACAACACTTTCACACTTATATTCCCAGTCCTATAGCTTGAGTTAGACCCTTCACCATCAAGTTGACATTAAACAATAACGACGCGTCATTTTAACGAGCCAAAAGAAATCAAATTTACTTCTAAATTTTTTTTGAGTCGACTGACTTAATCATGAATCACCAACGGACAACACATGACACATTATTTTCTTCATCTAATCCTAAACTCATCTACCATCTTTCGCTGCTCAAATCCTTTTTTTTTTACCGGAGCTGTGTCCAAGGCTTTGGTCATATGGTAGTGTATGGATTTTTGTTCACCATGTTTTGATATGTGAAGCACTTTGAAGATTTTAGTGTGTCATTTTATCAAGATCTTAGACATGTTTTTGTCTTGATTGATTTATGGGTTGGTGTTTATGATGGTTTTGATTGTAGATCGATTGTGTTTTTTTTATTTCATAACAAATCTGGGTTAATGATGGTTTAGATTGACTAGATCTGTTTTGAGTGGTGGATTTTTGATTTTAATTTATTATGTTTTTGATAGATTTGTCTTGAGTTGTGAGTTGACCGGATTTGTATTTTTTATAACTGATCATCTGGATTTTAGGTTGAGTGGGATGGTGAGATTTACCTTTGTATGAGTGTGTTTTTTGAAGATGAATCGTCGAGAGTATTGTGTAAGAGATGATGGTGATGGTTTAATCTCTTTTTTTGAGATTTGTGTTTGTAGGTGTTTGATGATAAGGTTTTCTTGTGGTGGAGTGTGTATTTTGTTTAGTCATTTGGTCAAAACTCAGTGTATGTCTCCCCCTCAAAGAATGCAACAGCAGTAGCAATTTTTGATGGTTTCACACTTTATTTTTGACGTTCTTCAAATGTTATTAGTAGTCATATGAACGGATCTAGATCATGGGAGTGATCCACCCGCTCTGATACCAATTGTTGGTCCCAAAAATTGAAAAAACCATGAAACTCATGATAGTAAGAACATGTTTATTCAATAGCCATTTGACATAATAATAACATCTTTAGTTTCTTCAAGGGGATAGTTGCGGAATACTATCCCCGTAAATGACAAATAAAACTCTTATCGATCCAAGCTAGCTAATCTTGGATATCAACGATAGGAGGACTCTATAATAACATTATGTGTTATTTTTGTTTTCTAGAATTGCTACTTAACTCTATTACAATACACATATGAATAGGCTAGGAAAACTGAAGCTTACAATAGAAGCTTTAATAAGTAAAGCTTCCTTGAGAAGCTTTTAATAAAATACTAATAAAGTACAAAAGTACTTTTTTCTTCTTTAACTTTCTTGTGTATGCTTGTAGTCCCAAGAAAGTTTCCGCCCATATTTCGTAATTGTTTCTTCAAATATAAGTCTTCAGGGTTAGTGAGATATTTGTCAGTTCTCATGACACTAGTATTGCTCTTGCTCAGGTACGTTACTTGCTGACACTGCATCAGCGAAGGACGGTGCATCTTCAGTTGGTCTTTGGCATCTTTGAAACATGCTATTTGAGCTACTCTTTGATAAATCAGAGAGTGTGTGTGCTCACTGATTTTATCAATGAGTGACTTGGCTATTTTATGTTCAAATACTTGTCAGGGATATTTAGGTCAAATATTGACACAACAAATATATAATGCAACGACTTATAATATGTATTCATTGTCTTCCTATTTGAAGATTATGTCAGGAGAACTCAATTTACAACCCACACCAAAAAAACAACATATACACACATGTTTATAAATACCAAAATAGAAGCACAAACTCTAAATTAAATTAATTTTGATACCAAACCCCGTGTATGCATAGGGTTATAACTTGTAAATATGTCGATAATAACTTTTGGATTAAAGTATACAATTATTACAATCTAAAAATTGTATATCACCGTGTATGATTTTTTAAAGTGAATCTAAATTCAAAATTATTTAGAGTTTCACATGAAGGAAATCTTGTTGATTTAGACCATCCTAGAAGAGTTTATGGCACGCATCTAATCAACTTTAGCATTTAATTTTGAACGAAGCAAATGCCGTTAACTATCAATAATATAACACCGCATATAGTAACCCAAAATGAAAATGATGTTTCAATATGAAATGCTTTCAACAAACCTTAAGTATTCAGAAAGATAAAAACGTTTATGGCGATTCTTACCTTGATATGAATGAGACTGTAGTAAGCTAGCAATGGCATACACATCGTCCTTCTTTCCGCCAACAACCAAAACTTTAAAAGAACGCTCTTGTAATGTTTTAAAGGAATGTTCATTTAAAACTCCATAGCTATCTATGCTTTGAGAGTTTTGGGAATATTTGTGGTTATCAGACATTTTTTTAACACAAAGGTACAGAAGACACAGAGAGAAAAATAAAAAGATGTGAGGAAAATATGATTTTCCAAATATAGAAGGGAGTTGAGGTGGGATGAGATGTAATATTATGACCACATCACTTATTTAATGATTATTCTCACTCTTGAAAAATATGTGATTATAGTTGTAATATCTACTAGTAATACATTATCGTAATTTACAATATCTCCTTATGTGAGTGAGAAAAGTGAATCGGATTTTGATAATGTTAGAATATTAGTGTGTAATAGTTAGGATATAAGTTTAGGGGGTGTTGATACAAATAATGCCTAAAAACGTTATTTCCATTTTTCGATATCCTTATGTTTTGATGATAACAAAATGTAAAAACTCTTTACGTCAAAATTAACATGAATAAGTTTTTAGTCGAAATATCTTGTTTCTACTTAAATCACTCTATGTAAGAACAAACAAATTTACAACTTGACAAATGATCCAAGAAGTGAAATTGTGTTTCAAACTTCACATTTTTAATGTGACAAAACATTTTTTCAAAAATACAATTTACAAATTATTTTTGAATTAAAAAGAAATATTTTAATTTGAAAAATAAGTATAAACTCACCAATAGCTATTTCCCCCCTAAATCAGCTCCAAACTTCCCCAAATAAACTTTCACCACTAAAAAAAAATTCTGGAGCATTCTTGTCTGGGATGGTACCACGGTACCACTAAATTTAGTGGTACCGTCGGCTATTTAGTTGTATCGTGCCCTGTAACAGACAAATTATCTCAGCTTATAAATACCAGTCCATTCCATAGTTTTTAGGTATCCTTTTTTACATAAAACTTTTTGAGTTTAAACTCTCTGTCACATACACTTTCCATTGATCATTTAGTTAGTTTTCTTTTGTTTAAGAGTGATTCTTTCATCCAACCAAGTGATCACCATCATTCTTCTACAAATGCAATAGAAGAACACAAAGTATCAAGAAGATACAAGGTGTTATAGTATTAGAGTAGTGCACTTGTAACATTTGTTACATACTTGTTGTATCTAGGCATACATCAAGTTGTTCATCTTTTGTTTAGATTGTGTGAGTGGATCATTGTGGTCTTGTTGAGTTCTTGGAGATCTCTTGTAGCTTGTGTGTTAGTGAATTGATCAAGTGGATCAAGAGTAGATTGTGTGAATCGTGTGATAACTGAGGATCGTGTAGATCATGTGAGAAGTAAGGATCGTGTGTATCGTGAGTGAGATTGGTACTAGCTAGATTAGAACTCGACATTTAGCTTAGTGTCGAAAACAGGGAAAAGGGACGTTATACGGTTTTCTCCGCCTGAAGGGAGTTTGTTGACATAGTGCTTAGAACTCTTGAGTTGGGTACTTAGGGAGTGGAGTAGGGCAAAAAAGTGCTTCGTTACCGAACCACTATAAATCTCTTTGCCTCGGTTTGATCTTTCCATCTTTTACTCTTTAATTGTATTGTTTATGCTTAGTTGTATAGTTTAGTATTCATAGTATTCATATTTTTGGTTGGTTTCACAAACCATCAAATCAAAGTTTTTAACAAGTAAACGTTTATAAAGAAAAACCAAAAAAACTATTCAATCCCCCTTCTAGTTTTCCACAATTGGTATCAGAGCTACGTCAATCACGATTTTCAAAATATATTGTATTTTAAAACTTGAATCGATCAATGGATTTCGAAAATATAAAGAAGAGCAATCTATGCAAAGACCACCACTTTTTGAAACCGATTGTTTCATCTATTGGAAAACAGGATTCGAAACGTATGTGAAATCATAAGATATTAATCTTTGGCAATTCATTACTGGTGTGATAAAATCAAATCAATATATTATAGTATAGTATTACTCAAGAGATCCGCAAAGAAATACGGATAACCCGAGGTCGTAGTCCGTGTGAAGGGTGAATGGAATTCTCAATTCCCGATTCGTGAAACGTGTCGTGAAAGTGGTAAAAAGTGATATTGATGAGATTACACTAATGAACAAGTAAATGAAGCACAAATAATCTCTTAAGCACGTATTTAAACCAAAAACGTAACGTAGAATCGAAAACCGTAAGCTAATACGTAAAATAAACGTCAACGCGCGAAATAAAACGTGAATTTAAAGCTACACTACTCCTACGGACTTGAAAATAATTTTAAAAAGTAAAAAATGATAAAATAAAATTTTGAGAAAAAGAAAAATATTTTTTTGACTTTTTATTTAATTTTTATGAATTAAAAACTAATTAACTAATTAAAAATTAAAAGAAAATGCAAATAAAGTGAGAAAAATGCAAATTAAATTTTTGAAAATTCTAAAATAACTAAAAAGTAATTTTAAAACTAAAAACTATTTTTTTTTTGGCTTTTTGTGTAACTTTTGGGAATTAAAAACTATTAAATCTAATTAAAAATTCAAATTAAATTCAAAATAAATGGGAAAAATGCAAAAAAAAATTCTAAAATTCTAAAATAAATGAAAATAAATTTCTAAAATATTTTTGGATTTTTCTAGGCTTTTTCTGATTTTTTTGGAATTTTTGTAATTAAAAAGTATTAAAAATTGAATAAAAATGAAAATAAAATAAGAAAAATAGCAAATCAACTTGGAAAAATTTGAAAAATTCAGGGAAATTCTAAATTAATTATCTAAACTTGGGAAAAATTTAAAATTTGAAAAATAAGCACTGTAACTACCACTTGCTTTGAAAACAGCTTATAACAAAGTGCTTATTAATAAGCACAGTTGACCAGAATTGACCAAAGCTTTACCAAATGATTTTAGAACTCAAATAAGCTTAAATGAACAGAACTTGGACCAAAATATACTCAGTAACACAGATAAGTATCAAAACAAGCCAAATAAGCTATAATGAGATATGCAGTTAAGCAACTAGATAAGCAAATGACACAAACACAATGAAAACAATAACTACAGGTGTATATGAACTTAAATCAACCACTATACTCAAAGAAGAGTCACAATATACAACTTGCAGCCTTGTTAATTGAATCAGACTCTAGTTTCCAACTATACAACTTGATAAGCTGAAAGACAGTCCTAATAAGCTATAGGTAATGAGCTTATAGGGGCAAACAATTACCAAACCAACTGAGAGTACTAATTCACCAAAAGAACAGATGTAAGATTTAATCCAATGACCTAAAAGTTCCCTAAAAGTTTGCTCAAAAACTGATGAGCAGGGTGTTTCAGGTTCAAACAGGCAAATTCCAACAACTTTTCAGATAAGCTAATAAGATGCAAACCTTAATTTTCTTATTGATTATGTATAACAAGCTGTCAAACTCCTTAAAACAACAAACCAAAAGTATTTTAACTTAGAATTGAAGCCTAGGACAGCTATCAAAGTTGAGACCAAAAACCTGTTATGCAAATGATTTTGACTTTGAATGAAATAGACACTTTGACTTTAATGGATTTTGATTACTCAATACCTTACTAAAATGTTTTTATTAAGCTAATGATTGACCTAATTAAGCTAAAACTCAAACTAATGCAACTACTTATAAGTTTAAGTAAACTAAATTACTAACAGATAATCTACTTGGAAGAATCAAGAGTGATTTTGACTTTTTATGTAATGACTACTGATTTTTATGTTTGACTCAACCTAATACAACCTAAGTGAGATAAACTAAACCAATTGCCAACTCAGAATCAATAAGACTATCAGCAAACCACAATAAACCAAACACTCTTTTAAAGTGACTGTCTCAACTATATCTACTCAAAATACAACCAACTTAATCCAAACTTCAACCTCAGTACAACTTATGATCTAATAAGGCTAAAATGAAACCAAAATCAGATCTCAGATGCTACAAAGACACAACAACTAGATCCAAGTTAAGACAGATGATGAAATAGTGAAACTAAATCAAATTAAACTGAGTGCTATGATAAAATTAAACTACAACAAACTAAATATTGATGAAACAAACAGAAATAAACAATAAACAAAGCTACACTACTTTCTATATTGATGATGCAAATAATAAAAGTAAAATTGAAATGAACTTACAAATCAACTTCCCCCTCAGCACAACAGAGGGGGATTCACTAAGCTAGCCTGTCTTTATGACAGGCCAAGTGGACTCCTGATTGGCTGCCAAACTCCAATAAGCACAGCTTATTTCAATTAGCTCCACAGTTGACTAAGTTTGACCAATTATGAAATTTAAATTTAATGACAGAAATAAGCTCACAACAGCTATGAGGAAGCTGATATGAGTTTAGATGAAACAGTAAATAAGCTTTTTGAAACTTAACTTTAAGGATTAAAACTATTTTTTTTATTTTTTCTGATTTTTTAATTTTTTTTGGATTTTTTAATATGAGTAGAAATAACAACAGAATATTAAGTGAAATATAGAAACAAGCTAATAACTAATGATTTAAACTAATTATTAAGTAAATAATTGAGACTGAATAATAAGAAAAAAATAAGACAATAAGCTGTAATGGAAATTCTGAATTATATTAAAAAAAAAATGAGTACAAGGCTTTTAAAAGTAAATTACAATAAGACAGAAAGCTAAACTTAAACTTATAATAAAAAAGATACATATCAAAACTACTCCATGACTGAGAATGGTGGGGGTATTTATACATGAAGTTTGAGCTTGGGGTGAAGTTTCTAGGTTGTCCATGTCACCAATCCACGCCTCACTTGTGTTTCTTTGCGTCAATACTGTCCCTTGGATCACACTTGGTCCCCAAACCTCTGATATCAGCCGTTTGATCATCCTTCCTCAATCATTTGACACGAAAATGCACGCGGATCACTGACATGGCAGGCCTGCCATGTCAGGGTCTACTAGAAACATAAGTAATTTGTCTGAATTGCCCTTAATCTCAGTTAATTGGGTTTTTACTAGCGTGAATAGTGTTAGGGTTATTGTTTTCTGGGTAAATTAGGTAAAATGGGGGCGGGTATTTTAAATGGGGTATTTTATTATTAGGTTGGGTTGACCGGGTAATGGGAGTGGGTTGACCGGGTATATGGTGTAGGCCGGGTACAAGTATTAAAGAGGAATGATGGGCCTTAAATGGTGTTTGGGCTTGGGTATTTTGTGGACTAGGCTATATTATGGATCCGGTAGTAGTATTATTATTAGGATAGGTAAAATTAAGCAAGGACCCAAATTGTTAAATCTGAAACTTAAGGGACCAGTTCTTAAATTTTCCCAACTTATATTCCAAGGGCTTGTATTGTAATTTTCTGAATCATGGAGGATCACTATTTGACTTTATTTGTAAAATTACTCCAAGGACCATTTTTGTAAATTCCTGAAAGTGTAGGGACTGAATGTGACATTTCTTCCAAACTTTGTCCAAGGACTTTTTATGCACTTTTGTGATCTATGAGGACTTCTAATGACTTTTTGAGCTTTCCTTTATCATTTTGCTTCCCCGGCTCTGGCTTATGACTTTTTTCCAATCTCGTGCTCGTTTTTGTCGGTTTTGGCTTTGTTTTTGTTCATTTTACACATATCCGTATCTGCACATACACAAATACAAAAACATACATTCTCTTGGCATATTTGGTTAGTATTTGGTCTGATTTAAGGCTAAAAAGGGTGTGTGAAAAAGCACACATCAGAATCCCCCAGACTAAGGTATTGCTGTGTCCTCACGCAATGTCATCACTTCACGCTTAAGAGATAAATAATTTCAAAACCTCTCTTTACTGACGTTGTAAAGTAGCAATGATGTTCAAAAGAGATATTAAAATCATTTTTTCCCAAAAATGCTCCGTTTTCCGATTTTTACAAATTACAACTACTACTCTTTTTGTACTTTTCATTTTTTTATATATATGATGGTTTGCCTTGAATTTCATTATCAATTCTTATCTGTTGATAACTTCAGGATCAACGAGTAGAAACACTTCTCACAGAGAAGAGACCATACGGATAAAAATCGTCATCCTTGATTTTTCACAAGCTCCCAAACTAAGCGTAAAATCGAGATCATTGTTTACCCACAAGTTAGATGCTAACACTACCCACAAAAGTTAATTGTGTAATTACCTCTTGTTCCCAGGTCCTAAGTTTTGTATCTCAAGATTTTAATTTGTGAGAAATGAATTGCTTCATATTTTCTCGTTTTGATATTTGTTAGTCCGATAAGAGCACAAAATTTGAACGCTAAGTAGTTTCCAAACTTTCCCTCAAAAACTCCTGCATACAGAAATCGGGTCCACATGAAGGTCTATGATTTAACACGATTTGTGGGGGCCCCCTTTTTATTTACAACCGAGACATCCCATGTTTGAGACCCGAAACGGAAGCTTTTTATTAGGGTAACCCTCAGAGTCGAAGCTTGGCATTTTTGCATAATTATAAGCACTTTAATAATATTTGGTCCTTAGTCCTTTATTTCTTTTACAACAACGGTTTAAGAGCCGCCAAGATGTAAGAGCTTTATTATGACCTTGGATTTATATCCGCTGCTTTTTATAGCTTTGGATTCCTCTGCCTTTTTATTTGGCTTTGGATTATTATTATTGATATTCATAATCATATGCCAAACCCCGAGTCCTACGGCCATTACTAAGATCACAACATTGGCTGCGAACCGGCAAGATGCAATAGTCTATTTCACCGTAACACTGGCAGTACCCCTATGTGTACCAAACCCCCATATGCAGAGATTTTGTTAGGATCGAGAAAAAACTAAGTATTGCCCAAAACATACACTTAATTAATCCTAGAGATCTATTTTTATTGGTGTGCAATCTTGTGGGAACAAGGAGGCCACAAGTACCTTTCGTGGGTTCTAAAGAGATCCAACTACTCCACGTTTAGCACGAAACTTCTAAATAAACTCTATCATTCCTCGATCTCCGCAAATTTAAAATCCCAAGTAATGAGATCCGCGGATGCTTAGCCGATAATCTTTTGATTATATTGGTTAAGGGAGACGAGCTAGGGCTCAACACGCCCGGTCAAGTCGAAACATTTATTTCTACTCTCGCCAGTAGGAAAGTCAAAACAAGGTTTCAAATCTTATTATTCATATCATATATATCATTTTTTTATATATATAAAAAGGTGACAAAAATTTTAAAATTTTGGTGGAAAAACGGAGTTGCGTAAGTTAACAACTCAAACGAAGGTGCAAGGTCAAATCGAATCGAAGATTCACACCCCCCCCCCCCCCCCCAGACTAAAGTGAAACATTGTCCTCAATGTTTTAAGGGTACGGGTAGTCTCGCGTAATATCTAAGGCCGTTTATTAAGTATGCCAAGAGATAAACGTTAGTCGATAAGATTTTGGATATGGTGAATTTCTGAAAGAGCAACGAAGAATGAGACTCGAGTGGAGAGAACGACAAACCACGAGCACGAGAGTCCTCAAACTTCAGGGAAATTCCTAAACATTCACAAACAACCAAGAAAACACAAGTATGGAAAGGGTTGCCCCCCTCACGTCACGTTACTTAAGAAAATAGAAAATAAAGAAAATGAAAATGGATAAGCATGGGGTGCCTCCCACGAAGCACTTGTTTTTGTTAACCGAGTCACATGAGCTTGACTCGATCCCCGAATTAATTCGTCCTTGGAGAGAGCAAATAGAAAAAATAATCTCCATCGGGCTTTCATTCAAAATATTTGGATAAACATATGAATTATGAGAAAGTTCCACCCCGATGAGATAACCACTGGTATTCTAACAGTGAAAACTATTAGAAATGATACCAGGGTCAAAAATAGTGTCCTCACTCCCGATATAGTGACGGAGAAGAGAAATCACACCAAATGTGATAAATGGGAAAAACGTCATGATTACAATCATGAACAATTCATTATCATAAAAAGGAGACTTCATAATTGTGGAATTATGGATCTCAACATTAAAACTCATTTGAAAAACTTTCCCGGGTGGGAGGGATGGGATAAAATTTTCATAAAAACTCTTATTTTTAAAAATTCCACCCGGGTCATGATCATTTTCAAGATCAAAACAGAAATTTTCATACTCTGGATAAGAAAATTCACCAGAAAATTTTTCAAACTCACAATCAATCTTATCAAAACAAAATGAATCATACTCCGGAAGAGAGATAAGAGCAAGAGAAGTGGTACTGCCACTACTCGTCTCTTCCGTATGATCGATATCAAATTGAAAAACTTCATAAACCGGATAAGAATGATCAGGACGAAAAGTGGGATTGGCACTAATCTCCTCAGCCGTATCAAATGAAAAACACTCATAATCGGGTAAAAATTCCTCGAGCTCGGGCTCCAGAGGATCGTTAATCGTAAGCTCAATCTTCTTCTTAACTTTATCCGGAGGGATCGACAGTTCATCATTTAACAAATTGTCAAGAAAAAGAGTATCTCCCTCCGAATCAAAGTAAGATTCATCAATCTCAGAAAACGGAATCGTATCAATGGCAAGGAATTCATCGACCTCTTCCCAAAAAGAATCATGTTCCTCAATCGGAGGAAATGACGGGGAAGAGTCAGAGACGAATGTTTTCACAAAATCATCAAATGAATAATCACAAACATCAACGCTTTTAACAGAATACTTCTTTGATTTTGAAGCATCGGCACGAAAAATCATTATATCATCATCATGTCGCAAAGTCAGAGTATCCTCAAAATGATCTACTAGGGCTTTTGCGGTTCGCAAAAATGGTCTCCCTAGTATAAGAGGAACTCTCGGATCGGCCTCAAAATTCACAACAACAAAGTCGGCTGGGAAAGTACACGAATTAACTTGAACAAATACATCTTCAGCAATTCTGACCAGATGAGTAATCGTACGATTAGCGAGCTCCAAAGTCATACGAGTCGGTTTAAGTTCTCCCATTCCAAGTTGTTTATAGATTGACAAAGGCATAAGGTTAATGCTTGCACCTGAATCGGCCAGGGCATTGCAAACCTCTTGATCTTTTCACGAACAAGGTATGAGAAACTTTCCCGAATCTCCTAGCTTCTCGGGAAGCTTTTTGAGAAGAATAGCAGAGCATTAAGCATTTATCGGCGTTTTGGCTAATTCAAGCAATTTCTATTTATTACTTATGAGATTTTTAAACGTTGAGGCAAACTTTGGCATGTAAACAAGAGCATCCATGAAACTGATATCGAAATGCAATTTTTGAAAAATATCAAGAAACTTTTCCATTTGTTTTTTAGATTTTGCACGGAGCTCTTCATCATTAAACCTTGATGGATATGGCAGTTTTGATTTGTATTTAACATTCTTTTAAAAAACGACTTTTTCTTTATCTTTAGACGTTTGGACAACCGGAGGTTGGACGTTTTCAGTATCTCCGTTATTAATAGGAGGTACCGGGTCCGTTGTCACCTCGGTCTCACGGTCCACTACCTTAGGGGGAGGAGAAGAAGAGGTAGTCGGAGCCGTGGGTTCATATAAAGCACCACTAGGTGTCGTTATCGCCTTAATCTCGCTCCTCGGGTTTGCGATCGTATTGCTTGGAAGAGTACCCGACGTCGACGGTTGATTCATTTGAAGAAAACTACTCATCATTTGCTTAAGCTCATTCGTTTGTCGAGTCATGGTTGTGTCGATCTCTTTCTTAAGTTCAACCCTCATGTTGTTGATTTGATTTTGCATAGCTCGTATGTTAACATCGTTTGTTTTCATATAATTTGCCAGCTCAGGAGAAGGTTGTACTTGTTGTGGTGGTTGATAAACTTGTTGGGGTGGAGGGACTTGATAATTTTGAATTTGATTGAAATTGGTTCCACGGTTTTGATTATTACCTTGGTTATTTTGAAGATAATGGTTTTGATGAGTTTGCACGGGTGGAAACCCGGGTGACCCTATTTGGTTGTTTTGAGTACGAAAATCTTGGTTTTGATTGTAGTTTACGGCTGCTACGTTAGCATTATAAACTTGGCCATCGGTGGCTTGACAATCATAATACGGATGGGGTCCACCACAAATCACACATTTTTTAGTAACGGCTTTAACGGGCTCGGGTTTTTGGTTCTGAAACTTAAACTCTTTCATCATACAACGGATAGCATCGGTAAGTTCGGCCAATTCCGATGATTGGACTGACGAAGAAGAAGGAGTAAAAGAAGTCACTTTCGAAACATTCGGTTTATTATGAGAAGTCGGAACCTTAGATTTGTTCTTGATGATCGTTAAAATATCCCTGGGTGTACGATTCAAGATATTGCCACCGGCGGCTGTGTTTAAAGAATCTTGATCGTTTTGAGTCAAAGCGTTATAAAACGTGTCGATTTGGTGCAATTCGGAGAAACCGTGGTGAGGACATTTTCGAAGAAGATCCTTAAAACGTTCCCATGCCTCACCAAAGTTCTCATCAAAACGTTGTTGAAAATTGGTTATATCATTCTTAAGATTAGTCGTTTTGGACGGAGGAAAGAAATGATTAACAAATTTTGAGACGAGTTATTCCCATGTATTGATGGAACGAGGGGGTTCTTTTTCAAGCCAAATCCGGGCTGCACCCTCGAGTGAAAATGGGAATAACATCAATTTAATAGCATCGTGAGGGACATCCTTAAATTTCATGGTCGAAGTTAACTTATTGAACCATCGGATATGTGCGTGAGGATCGTCCCTTTCAAAACCGTGAAATTGGTTTGATGTGACAAGTTGAATCAATCCAGTTTTAAGTTCAAAATTATCGGAAAGGATAGGTGGTAAAATGATTGCATCTCCATATCCCTCGGTGGGACACTGGAGTAATTCTTGCATAGTACGTTGATCGGCCATCTCGGTGATGGGTGCTTCAACAAGATTACGTAACTCGGGTACGTAAGCTTGTTTACGACGTCTACGATAGTGTTGGTTCGGTATGGTCAGAGATTTATCGATTAATCTCGACCGTGAACGTGTGATCATACAGTAAAAACAAAAGTAAAAAGAAAAAAGAAAACAAATTTGAAAAGAAAATATTTTTGTATTTTTATTTTTGTAAAGCAAAATTCAAAAACTTAAACTTTTGTTTTCTTTTTCAAACGTTACGTTAATTGTAAACTGTTTCCTTTAAATCTACTCGTGACGGAACGGGAGAGAAGAGTGTTTCTCTCTTCAGATTGCAATTTTATGTAAAAGCTTACCGTATTTTCCGCTTATTCGGTTGTAGAATTCAAAGTAATCTGATTAGCAACTAATTTCACGCGTTGTTATATTGGGAGCTTATTTGGTTTACAACGCCCTCCCTTCCACGGGAGAGTCGAGGCTGTAACTTTCTTTTTGGTATTTTTGAAAACACTTTAGGAAAAGTGTTTTTAGTTTTTCAATTTTTTTTTTTTTTTTTTTTTTTTTTTTTTTTTTTTTGGTTTTTATAGAAAATATATACATGGAAGGTTTTCAAAACACAATTTCGAAAAACGAAAACGAAAAATTCACTTCAACCTTCCCCGGCAGCGGCGCCAAAATTTTGGTGTGATAAAATCAAATCAATATATTATAGTATAGTATTACTCAAGAGGTCCGCTAAAAAATACGGATAACCCTAGGTCGTAGTCTGTGTAAAGGGTGAATGGAATTCTCAATTCCCGATTCGTGAAACGTGTCGTGAAAGTGGTAAAAAGTGATATTGATGAGATTACACTAATGAACAAGTAAATGAAGCACAAATAATCACTTAAGCACGTATTTAAACCAAAAACGTAACGTAGAATCGAAAACCGTAAGCTAATACGTAAAATAAACGTCAACGTGCGAAATAAAACGTGAATTTAAAGTTACACTACTCCTACGGACTTGAAAATAATTTTAAAAAGTAAAAAATGATAAAATAAAATTTTGAGAAAAAGAAAAATATTTTTTTGACTTTTTATTTAATTTTTATGAATTAAAAACTAATTAACTTATTAAAAATTAAAAGAAAATGCAAATAAAGTGAGAAAAATGCAAATTAAATTTTTGAAAATTCTAAAATAAATAAAAAGTAATTTTAAAACTAAAAACTAAATTTTTTTGGCTTTTTGTGTAATTTTTGGGGATTAAAAACTATTAAATCTAATTAAAAATTCAAAATAAATGGGAAAAATGCAAAATAAATTTCTAAAATTCTAAAATAAATGAAAATAAATTTCTAAAATATCTTTGGATTTTTCTAGGCTTTTCCTGATTTTTTTGGAATTTTTGTCATTAAAAAGTATTAAAAACTGAATAAAAATGAAAATAAAATAAGAAAAATAGCAAATCAACTTGGAAAAATATGAAAAATTCAGGGAAATTCTAAATTAATTATCTAAACTTGGGAAAATTTTAAAATTTGAAAAATAAGCACTGTAACTACCACTTGCTTTGAAAACAGCTGATAACAAAGTGCTTATTAATAAGCCCAGTTGACCAGAATTGACCAAAGCTTTACCAAATGATTTTAGAACTCAAATAAGCTTAAATGAACAGAACTTGGACCAAAATATACTCAGTAACACAGATAAGTATCAAAACAGGTCAAATAAGCTATAATGAGATATGTAGTTAAGCAACTAGATAAGCAAATGACACAAACACAATGAAAACAATAACTACAGGTGTATATGAACTTAAATCAACCACTATACTCAAAGAAGAGTCACAATATACAACTTGCAACCCTGTTACTTGAATCAGACTCTAGTTTCCAATTATACAACTTGATAAGCTGAATAGGCAGTCCTAATAAGCTATAGGTAGTGAGCTTATAGGGGCAAACAATTACCAAACCAACTGAGAGTACTAATTCACCAAAAGAACAGATGTAAAATTTAATCCAATGACCTAAAAGTTCCCTAGAAGTTTGCTCAAAAACTGATGAGCAGGGGGGTTGCTGGTTCAAACAGGCAAATTCCAACAGCTTTTCAGATAAGCTAATAAGATGCAAACCTTAATTTTCTTATTGATTATGTATAACAAGCTGTCAAACTCCTTAAAACAACAAACCAAAAGTATTTTAACTTAGAATTGAAGCCTAGGACAGCTATCAAAGTTGAGACCAAAAACCTGTTATGCAAATGATTTTGACTTTAAATGAAATAGACACTTTGACTTTAATGGATTTTGATTACTCAATACCTTACTAAAATGTTTTTATTAAGCTAATGATTGACCTAATTAAGCTAAAACTCAAACTAATGCAACTACTTATAAGTTTAAGCAAACTAAATTACTAACAGATAATCTACTTGGAAGAATCACGAGTGATTTTGACTTTTTATGTAATGACTACTGATTTTTATGTTTGACTCAACCTAATACAACCTAAGTGAGATAAACTAAACCAATTGCCAACTCAGAATCAATAAGACTATCAGCAAACCACAATAAACCAAACACTCTTTTAAAGTGACTGTCTCAACTATATCTACTCAAAATACAACCAACTTAATCCAAACTTCAACCTCAGTACAACTTATGATCTAATAAGGCTAAAATGAAACCAAACTCAGATCTCAGATGCTACAGAGACACAACAACTAGATCCAAGTTAAGACAGATGATGAAACAGTGAAACTAAATCAAATTAAATTGAGTGCTATGATAAAATTAAACTACAACAAACTAAATATTGATGAAACAAACAGAAATAAACAATAAACAAAGCTACACTACTTTCTATATTGCTGATGCAAATAATAAAAGTAAAATTGAAATGAACTTACAAATCAACTTCCCCCTCAGCACAACAGAGGGGGATTCACTAAGCTAACCTGTCTTTAAGACAGGCCAAGTGGACTCCTGATTGGCTGCCAAACTCCAATAAGCACAGCTTATTTCAATAAGCTTCACAATTGACTATGTTTGACCAATTATGAAATTTAAATTTAATGACAGAAATAAGCTCACAACAGCTATGAGGAAGCTGATATAAGTTTAGATGAAACAGTAAATAAGCTTTTTGAAACTTAACTTTAAGAATTAAAACTATTTTTTTTTATTTTTTCTGATTTTTAAATTTTTTTTGGATTTTTCAATATGAGTAGAAATAACAACAGAATATTAAGTGAAATATAGAAACAAGCTAATAACTAATGATTTAAACTAATTATTAAGTAAATAATTGAGATTGAATAATAAGAAAAAAATAAGACAATAAGTTGTAATGGAAATTCTGAATTATATTAAATAAAAATTGAGTACAAGGCTTTTAAAAGTAAATTACAATAAGACAGAAAGCTAAACTTAAACTTATAATAAAAACATACATATCAAAACTACTCCATGACTGAGAATGGTGGGGGTATTTATACATGAAGCTTGAGCTTGGGGTGAAGTTTCTAGGTTGTCCATGTCACCAATCCACGCCTCACTTGTGTTTCTTTGCGTCAATACCGTCCCTTGGATCACACTTGGTCCCCAAACCTCTGATATCAGCCGTTTGATCATCATTCCTCAATCATTTGACACGGAAATGCACGCGGATCACTGACATGGCAGGCCAGCCATATTAGGGTCTTCTAGAAACATAAGTAATTTGTTTGAATTGCCCTTAATCTCGGTTAATTGGGTTTTTACTAGCGTGAATAGTGTTAGGGTTCTTGTTTTCTGGGTGAATTAGGTAAAATGGGGGCGGGTATTTTAAACGGGGTATTTTATTATTAGGTTGGGTTGACCGGGTAATGGGAGTGGGTTGACCGGGTATATGGTGTAGGCCGGGTACAAGTATTAAAGAGGAATGATGGGCCTTAAATGGTGTTTGGGCTTGGGTATTTTGTGGACTAGGCTATATTATGGATCCGGTAGTAGTATTATTATTAGGATAGGTAAAATTAAGCAAGGACCCAAATTGTTAAATCTGAAACTTAACGGACCAGTTCTGAAATTTTCCCAACTTATATTCCAAGGGCTTGTATTGTAATTTTCTGAATCATGGAGGATCACTATTTGACTTTATTTGAAAAATTACTCCAAGGACCATTTTTGTAAATTCCTAAAAGTGTAGGGACTGAATGTGACATTTCTTCCAAACTTTGTCCAAGGACTTATTATGCACTTTTGTGATCTCTGAGGACTTTTAATGACTTTTTGAGCTTTCCTTTATCATTTTGCTTCCCCGGCTCCGGCTTATGACCTTTTTCCAATCTCGTGCTCGTTTTTGTCGGTTTTGGCTTTGTTTTTGTTCATTTTTCACATATCCGTACCTGCACATACACAAATACAAAAACATACATTCTCTTGGCATATTTAGTTAGTATTTGGTGTATTTGGTCTGATTTAAGGCTAAAAAGGGTTTGTGAAGAAGCACACATCAATTATCGAGGGTGACTTTAAACCTGTTGAAAAGAATCCGGTAACTAAAAAGGATGAAATTATTCCTTACGATCAACAAAGTGATAATCTTAAAAGAAAACTAGCCAAAAACAGCTAAAATGATGATTTATAATGCTTTGCCTAAAAAGGAATTTGAAAGAATTTTTATGTGGAACACGGCAAAAGAAATTTGGAAAACGTTGTTGGTCACTCATCAAGGTAATAGTCAAGTCAAAGAAAACAAGATCGATCTTCTTGTGCAACAATATGAAGAATTTTCCATTCCGGAAGATGAATCTATAGATAATGCTTTTTTTAGATTTAATACTATTATTCCTAGTCTTAAAGCTCTTGATGAAGGTTACTCTAGCAAGAACTATGTTAGGAAATTTCTAAGGACTCTACATCCCAAGTGGAGAGCAAAGGACACCACTCTTGAAGAGTCAAAGAACTTGGTGACATTATCACTTGATGAACTAATAGGAAACTTGAAAGTTCATGAAATGATAATCAAGAAAGACTCCGATATAGTTATAGGCAAAGGAGAGAATGTAAGGTCTCTAGCTCTAAAAGCCAAGAAGGAGTCTAGTGATGAGGAAACTTCGGATTCCGATAGTGAAGACGAAGAGTATGCGTTAACGGTTAGAGATTTTAAGAAGTTCTTTACGAAAAGAGGTAGATTTGTAAGATAACCTCGTGATGAAAAGAAGTCATTCCAAAAGAACCGAGATGACAACAAAGGAAATCGTGATAGAAAATGTTTTAGATGTGGAGATTCAAATCATCTCATCGGAGAATGTCCTAAACCACCAAGAACTAAGAACCAACGAGAATTCGTAGGAGGTTCTTAGAGTGATAGCGATGAGGAAGAAGAGGAGAAGCCCAACGATGAAACATGTCTTATGGCTAAAGCTTCAAATGAGGTACATTCCGATTCTTCTTATTATAGTGATAATGATTCTTCGATAGATGACAACATACTATAGTATTTTATTTGAAGTAAGTTCTAAAATGATAACTAGAAACAAAACACTAAAAGTAACTTTGCATGAACTCGAAGCGAAAATTTTAGAACTAAAAGACCAAGTAAATAGACTTGAGAAAAATAAAGAAATAGACATTGGATGTAGGTCATGCATACGTTTTCGAGTTGAGAATGAAAAACTAAAAGAAAATGCTCTTAAAATCATTAAGTGTGAAAAAGGAACAAAGGCACTGATGACGTATAATACGAATAGCAGGCTTACTGGGCCTGGACCGTATTATACACAATGGGGCTCCGACCCAATATAACTAAAATACCAGATTTTACCAAAGCCTAAGCCACGAGCAAGGTACGGTCCGGACTTCTAATGACACACGTGGATCATCAAAACAACACTCCCGAAGTAAGCTTACGGACAGACCTACTTCGCGTTCGCAACCAGCCACTCTCCCTATTTTCACTTTATTCTTTTTTCTCTCACCTAAAAACACACACTCCCATTTTCATTTTCATCCTCCTCCACCATCACTCAAATCCCATTCGGCCACCACCACCACCGAAACTAACACCAAAGAAACCCTCAACTCCATCGAGACCCACCACCACAGAACTCCATCGCGACAGCCTTACTTGGTAATGAGGGGTTTTCGATTTTTTTGGTAGATCTAAAATGATATATCATGTTTTGAAAGGTTTTTATATCGATATACATATATGCATATTTTTTTCAGATCTGATTTGCTGTGCTGCCTTTGCTGGAAACCACCATCATCGACACCCCCACATTGCTGAAGGGTTTTCCAAGTTTTGTGTTTTTTTGAGTTTTTATTCCATATCTAAATTTTTCAGGTTCCAAATGTTTTTTTAGATGTGTATTATATTTGTAGTTATGAGTTTCTTATTTGTTTTGTAACATTTTTTAGCATTGTTGGAATCTCCAACTATCGTCGCTGCCACTGCTGCCTCGCCGGAATCTCCGTTGTCTTGCCGGAATCCTCGCTTCCTCGCCGGAATCTTCGATTCCGTTACTGGAATCTGCTTATGTTGGAGATGTTAGGGTTGGTTTTAAAATTTGTTATTAAGCTTCTTGGGTAAATTTTGTTGTTATTTTATTTGTTTATTTTCTTATGTAATTTTGTTAGTAATTTTATTTATATACTTTGTTGTGTAAATCTATTTTCGTATTTGTTTTAAGTTTATTTGTATTTTTGTTATTTGAATTTGTTATAATTTATTATAATTTTGTTAGTTGGTTTTTTGTAACTTATTGTTTGTCTGTAAATTTGATGTTTAGATTATAGGGTATTTGTAATTATACAATATACTAAAACCCGTGACTTTACTGTAGCTACTTTACTGTTCATTTGTTTTTACCTGACTGATCCATACCCGACCCACTCTTTAATACCAACACCCGAAAAGTGTTTATCCCCTCACACATGCTTAATACCAAAACCCGAAATAAATTCGGAGTCGGGGCATCTATAGTAATTTATGTGAGTATAGCTACAGTTGTTTCTACAGTGCTTCAATGTTTTCCCGGGTTTGGGCCTTCTTTGTGAGAGGAAACACAATTTGTGACTGATTTTCAGCCAAATGTTATTAGGTGGTAGTACTCTTTTTTCATAGCCACACATTTATTGATCATATGCCTAAAAGTCTCTTCTAGATTATTCATTCGTGTTAGGTGGTTTTGATCTTCTGTCTTTTCTGTGTTCAATCAGATAATCGCTATTGCTAGGTGTGGAATCCTTAATTTATGTTTAATTGACTTTTTAAGCGTTTAATTACATGTTTGAGATGTGTGATACTTGATTTTTTGGATTAGGGTTTTGCCATATTTTTGGGGGGTTCATGCATTATGTTGTTTTTTTTTTTATAAATTTTGCTTCTTAATCTCTTTTTAAGTTGGTGGTTTAAGTTTCGGATTATGGAGTTGATTGCTTTGAGATTAGTTTACTTTTGACAGCTTATGAGCTTATCTTATGAGTGTTATATGTAAGCCAAACCTATTTCTTTTATAAATTTGTGGGCACTTTTCGGCTGATTAGTTTTGTTGATTAGAGCTGATTTTTAGTGTTAAGTGAATTGGTTATGATTCTTCGTAGTTTGATTTTTAATGCTAATTGAAGTGGTCTATTATTTTTTTAATTAATACTATGATGTGTATTGTTTGTGATTGGTCGGTCATATAGGAAGTACAACACACCTACACAACTCATTTCTTAATTCGTAGCTTAAAACCCACCTCAAAACTTCAACAATACGATTTGACCATTTCAAATCTCCCAAATCAGTTACACCTTGCCAAATTTATTACAAATTATATTGAATTTGAATACAAGAATAGCTGTTAAGGTGGGTGTGAAACTTGAAATATGAAAATGATTCGGTAATTCCTGTGGAATTCTATTTTGGGCATATATATCATAAGAGAGTGATATCCGAAATTGACGGTAAGTTGTTTTTTTTTTTTTTTTTTTTTTTTTTTTTTTTTTTTTTTGATATATGGTATTTGATTGGATATCTTTCGATTGAGTCCACATCTTACGAAAATATCATACAAGAGTGCCTGTGCATAACAACTGGATTTTATAGCGGCACATAAACTTTTTTGTCACTAAACGATCTGTCGCTATAAAATCTCGTTGCTATGTACGGGTACTCGTCTAATGTTTATAAATATCAAAATAGAAGCACAAACTCTAAACTAAATTAATTTGGGAAAATTACCAAAATGGCCTGTTACGCTGCGGTCTAGGCATATTTAGCCCGTTTTTAAAAAATTCCCGTTTTAGCCCAGGTTGCCCTGGGCAACTTTCGTATAGCCAACCGAAAAATGACAAGTGTCCTCAAGTTGCCCAAAATACAAAAAAGTTGCCCCGATGTGGCACTCTGTAGTTTGCTATGCACTAGTTGCCCAGGGCAACCCGGGCTAAAACGGGAATTTTTCAAAAATAGGCTAAATATGCCTAGACCTAGGGCAACCGGGCTATTTTACTAATTATCCTAATTAATTTTGATACCAAACCCCATGTATGGATGGGGTTATAACTAGTAAATTCCGATCTTAACTTTTAGATTAAAGTATACAATTATTACAATCTAAAAATAGTATATCACCGTGTGTGACTTTTTAAAGTGAATCTAAATTCAAATTATTTGGAGTTTCACATGAAGAAAATCTTGTCAAATTAGTCCATCCTGGAAGAGTTTATGGCATGCATCTAATCAACTTTAGCATTTAATTTGAACGAAGCAAACGTCGTTAACTATCAATAATATAACACTACATATAGTAAACCAAAATGAAAATGATGCTTCAATATGAAATGCTTTCAACAAATCTTAAGTTTTCAGAAAAAACGTTTATGGCAATTCTTACCTTGATATGAATGAGACTCTTATGAACGCCATTCAACGAATCCACTATGTCCACGAAGATCAAGTATGAAATAAAGGCAAGTACAAATCTACTTTTCTTACATATATAGTTTTGTTACGTGAATATAAATCCAAACAAACAAATCCGAATAGGCTTCCACTTAGAGCATCCACATTAATAACTCACATTATAACTTAACTCAGCGCCACATCAGCTTTAACACTTTAACTTTAACTCACAAAAAAAACACCCACAACAATAACTCAACTTAACTCAGCTTTAACTCAACTATTTTCAAATTCAACCCTCAACTAAAACTAATATTTCATTTAACTAACTAATAAAACACAACTTATATTAATACTTAAAATTTAAACATACATTAAACAAACTACAATCCCGCCCACCAACTTTTGAATTTTAAATGTTTGAAAGATCCCGCTCGGTTTTCAAATTTAAATTTTGAAATTTGATTTTTATCCCGCTCGTTTTCAAATTTTAATTTTAATTTTCAAATTTCAAAATTCTATCATCCCCTATAAATAACACACCATACAATAGTATTCCTCACAAACTCCTAAAGTATTTCACAATGAATAATCGTTGGTCAATGGAAGAAGAGGAGTTGCTAGGTAACGTATGGCTTGAAGTTCACGATTCTGGAGACCTTGTGAATGGACGTTCTTTTTGGAATGAAGTTACACAAAGGTTCAACGTTCAGACTGATGGTGAGCACCGTAATAAAAATAGTATTACGGCTCACTGGAGTAGAATCAACATTGAATGTCGTAGGTATAACGATATTTACAGAGAGTTGCTGCTTACAAGTGAAGACCCTTGTCATCTCAGCAATGCAAAACGAATTTATCATGAACGCTATGGGAGAGGGATATATTATCAACATGTGTGGTTCATTCTGAGAAACACGTGGGCATGGGACAGAGACTCTGTGTAATAGTGTTTTATGTTAACTATTTATGTATCTTGTCTTTCTATTTTACGTATTGTATGTATTTGTTTCCTGTATCGTTGGTAACTTGGTGTAATGTTGCTTTAAATTTGAAATTGAATAAAAGGCTTAACGGCTACTTTTCCAACAGCTATTTTGCTTAACGGCTACTTTTCCCCCTATAAATGCCAGTTTATCCAAAAGATATTTCCTCACACACATATCAATACTGTTAACACACACATAAAATGGCAAATGAACTAGCTGAGGTGCAAACATCTATTCTTTCCTGATTACACAAAGAACAAGAGAAGGAACTGAAGTTGGTTAACAATTTGCTAGGTGAGATAACTCGTTTTATAATGCAGATGCATAATCGTGCTCCTGAGGTCGAAAGGTTACGTGAGCTTCCCCAAGACCATCCAATTATCAGTGTCGGGCTAGAAACTCTATTAAGAAATGATGAAACGGATCTGCAACTTCAAATCGCCTTGAAAATGTTTAGGGAACAAGTGTTGCAAGTGTGGGAAGAGAAGTCAGATCTAATCGACAATTACAAATCTATATAAATTGTATTCGTTATTTTACGTTTCGTATGTTTTCACTTTCGTGTATTGTATTTGAAATTTAATGAATCGTATCGTTATTTTACTATACCGTTTAAGAAATAAGGGGGTGTTTTGTAATTTTCAATATCTTGATTTCAAAATATATAAAAGTTCATAGGAGTGAAAAGTGTCAACTTTTTTTTTTTTTAAGAAAACCAGCCTTAACGTGACGTTAAGGGGTTAACGTTTCGCGTTAACGCAACCTTAACGTCTCATGCTACAACGATTAACGCACCTTAACGTGCGTTAATCAACCCTTAACGCCCCATATTACCAATGCGTATGCTCTTATCAATAACTAAATCCAACCGACCCTACTAAAAAACAATATATCATGCTCATCCCTTATAAGCAGTGACGGCAAATGGCTAACAAGAACTCGCGAACGAATGAGTCGTTTTTTTTTTCTTTTTTCTTTTTCATCTTGGACCTAGCTCTTGATAGTTGATACCATGTAGAAATCAAGGGAATACTGAAAACACTATATTATCATATTCAACTATAATATTACAATACAAAGACACTATAGAAAAGACAAGACCTAAAAGCTAAACGGGTCTAAACAAGTAGGTCGGGCCAATAGGCCTTTATTATCTAACAGTTTACACTTAGCTTTCTTGTCAACAAGTGTCTCCCTTTTTTTAAGCTTAGTTCTTCAAAATCATTCCACAAGTGAATTTTTTTTGCGACCCTTTGATTGTTCTACCTCCTCCGTGTCACCACTCTCATCCTCAACATGTGTTTGATCCACATAGTTTGATTCCAACGTCATCTAACAAAAATAAAACAATATAAACATCAACAACTTATAAACAAACTAATAAGTTACATATATGTCAAAACTTCAACTAAAATCAAGCAATAAATTCTATAATTCAACAATTAACTTTTATTTGAATGATGATGATCTTGTGAGTCAAAAATATGGTCAACTGATTGATGATAATGGCTCGATTGAATTTTGAAGGTTTAGAATGAATGGATTGTTTGAAGGGTTTGTTGTTACGGTCTGTAACATTTGAAATGTGTAATGGAATGGGTAAACAAACGTCCCATGCAATTTGCAGGGTCTAGAAAATGATATTGGGCTTTTAAAAATATTAGGAGAAAAAGTTAAATATGATTTTCGGCTTTTATCGGATGATCTGATAACCTGATAGCATTAATTATCTAATCCTAACGTGACCCGATAACTATTTGGTTATCGAGTTCGAGTCAAAAAACCCGATAATATTTTTTAACCCGATTTAACCCGATTCAATAAGCTTTTATGGGTTCGGGTCAACTCGACCCTACTGACACCCCTATTAACATATACCTATTCTTGTTCAACTTTTTAAAACTTTTTCCTAGTGTCACATGCCTCTTGCTAAGCGATCTTTTTATGAAAAATAAAAAGACGTCACATACATTCTGGAGAATAATTATGATATTTTTAAGAGGTTTTAGCATCACTCTATTGCAATACTTGAGAATACGTAACTAAATTATTTATGGTAAATATAGCTGGCATATTTAAACATGTGTGTTTATGTATGCTAGTGATATATAAGTTATTAAGTTGACGCATGACGTGTTTGCAAACTGTTGTTGCAACGTATCTTTTAATCTACACATTAACTTTGGTTTACAATGCGTTTTTGAGTTTTTGAGTTTTGATATGGCACTTCGTTCTTCTCTAGAGCGCAACGTCACTGCTTCTGGACCTGGTTTTGGTGAGTGGCAATGGAGACAGGCCACACTACCTTTCGAATTTGGGGGACTTGGTGTTTATGTTGCAGGTGATGTCTTGAACTATGCTTTCCTTGCATCTCGACTCCAATCTGCTAGCTTACAGACTAGGCTCCTACGACATTCTGACATCGTAACTTTTGGTTCCTCCTTCGATGAGGCCTTGCATGCTTTTAATGCGAAAATGGAAACCGACCTTTTAGGCAGCTCATGTGAGATCGCTACCCCCAAACTCATGAAGAAACTGGCAGACATATATTTCACACGTGTTGCCAAAAATGCCGAATCCACCTTTAGCTTATCAACTAGACAGATGGCTCTATGGAGATCGCAAAATGAGGACCACACTTCAGACTGGCTTCGGGTGGTCCCGATTTCTGGGTTGGGACAAACCATGAATGCCAGAACTTACCGATGTGTGCTATGTTATCGGCTGGGTATTCCCCTATTCTCCACTCAAATGCCATGTTCAGCTTGTTCCAGGGTGTTTGCAGGGGACACCTATGGGGACCACGCGGTCTCATGTGCTGGTATTATCGGGATTAAGCATCGGCATAATATAGTGCGTGATACCCTTATTAACATATGTTCCCGGGCGGGGATCTCGGCTCGTAAAGAGGTTGACATTGGGCTATGTGGAGACAGGGACCAAAACTTACGCCCTGCTGATGTGTTACTCTATTCTTCGGATGATGGGCGAGACACATGTGTTGATTTGACAGGGGCTTCTGCCTTGACACAGACCAACATGGCTGATTTTGTTCCTGGGCGTGCGGTTGTTGAAGCTGCACAACGCAAACGGGTCAAGTATGAGGCCAAATATGCGGACAGTGGATATGGGTTTCTCCCCTTCTCATTCTCTTCCTTGGGAGAGCTTGAGAAGGATGCGGTGACTTTACTAAAACGCATCCGTAGATTCTCGTTGACTCAGGACATTGGAGCACGTGCCGCCGATTATATTTTTAGTAGAATTAGGTTTGCCATAGCTAGATGAGTGGGGGCCCAGCTTGTTTCTCGGCTCCCCACTAATTTCTTGTAAATCCTATGATTTTCTAATGAAGTGATGTTTTTATAAAAATAAAAAATAAAAAAAAATAAAAATAAAAAAATAATAATAATAATAATAATAATAATAATAATAATAATAATAATAATAATAATAATAATAATAATAATAATAATAATAATAATAATAATAATAATAATAATAATAATAATAATAATAATAATTGTTGGTACAAAAGTTGGGCGTTCCTAGTTTAGGCTCTTGCTCTCGTACCAATTCGCTCTTAATGCTTGAAACCTGCGCACTAAGAAAATAAACAAACACCGTTAGGCTTATCGTGGGATTGTCTCCCACGATTATCCTCCGGCGTGAGAGTAAGTAATCGGTTTTAGTAATAATAATAATAATAATAATAATAATAATAATAATAATAATAATAATAATAATAATAATAATAATAATAATAATAATAATGAAGTGATGTTTTTATTAAAAAATAAATAAATAATAATAATAATAATAATAATAATAATAATAATAATAATAATAATAATAATAATAATAATAATAATAATAAAGACAAAATTTGTGTTCTTAAGCAAAATTCTAATTAAAAGAACTTTACTCTTAAATTTTAATTTAAAGATATGAATCTTTGAATTAAAGTGTCATCTCTTTTATAAAACACTTTTAGCATTCTTTGTGACAACTGGTAAATTCGGGAGCCTTTTTCTATATACCGTATTACATTTTTAAATGAGTAATGATTATTTTAAAACATGTTCATAGTCCTTCGAGAAAATATACGGTTAAGATATTATATATCGAGAATTATTTTATTTTGATTGAGTATTTTTACGGTTGAGTTGGTACTGCAATGCACGTCGTGGCACAATAGACCTAATAAACGTATAATAAAATACGGAGTTTCGGGAATTAACTATAAGAGTGTTGATAATCAAAATTTATGGAAAAACTATATAAAAAAATGGTATATGTTTTAAAGACCCGGGAATAATATTTTTCGTGTTTAGCGAGCCCCGTGTTGATTTCGTGAAAGTTATTAATAAATTGTCGGTTTTGGTCCTTAAGGGAGGTCTAGGGCTTATTGGTGGTCCAAATATGGGGAGTATATATATATTCGAGCCTCCAAACCATCAAACACACTACGAATTTATATCATTCGAGCCTTAAATCATCACCATCGTTGTTCCTTTTATAGATCCGTGAATTTTATAGTCCAAGAAGGTAAGATATGTACACCATTTTGGGTCTCGATGTATACCAAATCCGTGAATACATGGATGAAACTTGATGGGTTTTGATATTTTCTTGATAAAAACTTGTGGGAAAATGATTTTTATTAACAAAAACATAGGTTGGTATCATGTTTGTGATGAGGTAGTGGTTTTGGTTCAAACCGTGAGTCTAGGCTCATGGCCGATTACTAGTGGTCATGGAAAAATTGTTGTCAAATCTTGTTGTTGTTGTTCTTGTTGTTTATTTTATTTTCTTTGTTAGCTTTGATTTTCTTGGACTCAAGATCGATTTTGGTAATGGGTAAATGGAATTTTGGATTATTGTTGTGATGTTGAGGAGTTGTTGTTGTTGTTGTGGAATCCGGCCAAGGGCCGAGGGTGTTTGGTGGCTGCTCGTATAAGCCAAGCCAAGACCCTATGGTCTCGGCATTTGATCACTTTGATTATTATTATTGTTGTTGAACTTGAGGAAAATTGGTCAAATATTTTTAGGTCCGCTTGGTTTGATTATGAGCCGAGAAGGGTAAGCCGAGACCTTTGGGTCTCGGAAAATGGAAACTTGGTTTATTGTTGAAGTATTGCTGTTGTGGGAATTAGTTTGACGGAGATTAGGTTAGAAACGATCCGTAGACGGACGTTAATGTTGAAGTTGTGATTGAAGAGGCGATGTTAATTTATAGTAGACATTAGAAGTATTATGATTGAGCAAGTCGAAAGCTATCGTAACTTAATAGTTTCATGTAGCTTAGACACGCCAAAAGAGACTCATGATTGTTATATTCGACATTGGGTTACTTATTTACCCAAGTATAAATGTGAACTCGAAACATGACATAACTCGGAAATGACAATTGTTGGACAATAAAAACGATGTATATATATATATATATATATATATATATATATATATATATATATATATATATATATATATATATATATATATATATATATATATATATATATATATATACACTTTATTAAGCTAGGACAAGATCATTTGACCGTGACCTTAGGATTGTCAGGTCTTGTCCCATGTTGCGTGTGTTCACTCGAGTCTAGAGTGAGTCTTCATCACAAACACGACGATACCAACCAAGAGATAATGAATACAACTAAATGTTGTGGGAAAATAAAATAGAAAGTACTTTGGGGAAAAGTTAATTTTGGATATGCTTCCGATACGAATTAAGTCGAGTTTCCTATATAATTATTAGGTTGTGCCGAGACTGTGATTGCCGGGTTGCGTTAGCTGAGTTTTGCTTTCTACCGTATTATTTTCTAAGCTTTGTTATTTGAGGTGAGTCATAGCCCCTGATAAGGCGAAAAGTGTATCGCTTTTGGGGGGTCATTTAAGCCCGAGTTCGTAATTATTTGATCAATTATTGCACTAAATCGTTCCTTTTGTCATTTTAGGTACTTTTGAGAGGAAATTTACAAAATGAAGCATTTTGGACGTTTTTGGAGCGAAAAAGTGAAGAAAACGACAAAGTCTCAAAATCCTTGATGGGAGCAGTACCTGACGGCGTCAAGGAATTGCAAGTGACGGCGTCAAGAGTGGCAAAAGAGGTGGATGTGGAAAATACACGTGACGGCCCAGAGCATTTTCCAGTCTATTTGGCCTGACGGCGTCACCAAGGCCGTCAGGGTCAAAATACATGTGACGGCCCAGAGTAATATTACACATGACGGCGTCAGAAGAGGATCTAGGCAATACGAATTTTATCTTGGCGGCGAGTTGACGGCGTCACAAGCTAAAACATGACGCCGTCAAGGTGTAAAATCTATATATAGTTTTCTAATTTTCATTCATTAGTGGTGGAACTTTTGGAGAGCTTCTTTGTGAAAACCCTAGACGACTTTTGTGTATTAATAAGGGTTTCAACCCTTGTTCTATTCATGTTCAATTGAAGATAAGTTTTCCAATAATCATACGATATGTCTATGTGTTGTGTGATTCTATCTTATGCTTTTCTTCTTTTTAACATGCTAGGCTAGGTTTTTATTGTGTTTGCTTAGATGTAATGAAACCTAGATGTTGATTATTGGTTAATGGTTTGTTTATAGTTGTTGTGGATGATTGTATTCGATGTTAGGCTTAAGAAAACTGGCAGACTTCCAAGTGGTAACTTGCTTGAACGTCTTAAGAAACATGATCGGAGGTGTACTATGATTTATGGTTGTATTTAATGCATGAGCGAATTCTAGTGATCCCATGTTAGGAGCTTTTAGTCGGCTCGACATAGGAGTGAAGTAGGAGCTTATAGAGTTAGGGAATTTCGTACACGGCCCTACGACTAGTATTAAGGAATATAACCCGTCATCCATGCAATTGTAACAAGCTAATCAACCGGTAAAAGATATCTAGGGAGTAATGAAATCTAAGTAAACACATTTTCTCTTATAATTGTTTACACCACAAATTAGCTTTAGTTTATTTTATTTTATTTTGATTGCATCTTTAGTTAATTGTGTTAGTTGACTAGCTAGCAACTAATTCTGCCCACTCCTTCAAAACCCGAGATTTTACTTGCTTTTATAAAAATATAAAAATACAAAAAGAATCATCCCTCACCTTTAGACCTAGTTTAGTAGACTTTTTAATCCCTGCGAACACTATTCCTGAGTTGAACGATCAATCCCCCGGTACTTGTCACTATATTATACTTAAATGAACAGGTACACTGCCTGGTGGGGATTGCAAGCTTCTCAAGATCCCTTGAGTGGTAAAACCTTTTGCGAGGGTGCAATTTCACGCATCAAGTTTTTGGCGCCGCACCCCGGGGAATAGTTATTGTCTAGGTTAGAATTTCTTTTTATTAGGTCTACTTGCTAGATTCCTTTCTAGTAAGATTTTTATTTTATTTTTATAGTTTTATTTAGTCTATCGTTTTCTTTGTGTCTTTGTTCGTATAAGGTTTGTCTTTATGGATTTTAAGAATCGACGTTTAGAAGTTAGCAAGAGGCTTATAGCGCATAAACGAAGAAAGAGGGAAGTTAACACATTCAAGGAGTTTAATAAACCCCTCAAGTTGAAAATTGAGTTTACAAATTTCTCTCCAACCCCTGAGGAATTGAGTTACAACACCCCTGCCCCTCGAAATATAGGAAAAAGCCATGGATTAGGAAGCATAACTATAGAAACATAAAAATCCCTTGCATGATTGGGTACATGTTTAGAGAGCATACATACATTGATTTAAAAGCGCCAATGAATATTATGTTTAGGCTCTACTACAACTGGATTATGAATGAAAGGTTAAGCCCCTGAAAAGACCCTTATAACCCTAATCGACTATGTAATTTTGTCAAGAGAGTAGAAGGGGTACACATCTTTGTAGGAAACTTCAGTTATCAATGCGACTTTGTAATCCTAGAAGATGTTAGAGGCATTATAGACCCACACTTAGGAGAAATGGTCCTAAGGCAACCTTTTGTTGAGGCGACTAAGATGTGTTGTGATAATGGGAAGGGAATGGTTCAGTTTACTGATAGGATAGATAAGATCACTTTTATGATGCCTCACATGAGGGAAGAATTAAAGGACATCAAGAATTACCAGTTGATGTGATTCGACCCTATGAGATTAAGGATAATGGAATTGATGATGATGTTTACTATGAGAGGAGGCGAACATACTATTCAAGTTGCATGAATCTAGGCCCTGAGTACAAGCGTGATGAAAATTGGGTTAAATGTTTTGAATTAGCACAAAAGTGGGGAGGAAAACGTAGCCCATGACTTTGAGTCTAGCTACAAGACTCGTAAATAAAGAAAAGCGCATCTTGGGAGGCAACCCATGTTTTATTTATTTTGTTTGTTTAAATTTATTTGTTTCCGTATGCATGTTCTATTTTTATTGTTTGTGGATCATGGTTCATGCTTTATTTTGTTTTTAACTTCGTCTTAATTACATATAAAGGTATTTTGCAAAAGCTAAGTGTAAGGGGAAACCCAAATTTGTTTATAAGAACGAAATTGGACATGAACCACAACAATATTAAATATACATGTGTATTAGTAATTGTTTGAGTCAAATGCTTGTATCGAGTCATAATGATGTTTTGCAAGATTTTCCAGGAAGTAAGGCATAAGTTTTTCCAGAAATTTTCCGGAAACTTAACATGAGATTTTTGTAGGAACATTCTGACGGCGTCAGGTACTAAAATTCTGAAAAAATTTGCGAGTTTTGTTTATACCGGAGTCTTAAAATTTTTGTTGATTCTTTAGTTTTATAAACTCCAGGAAATCTGCAAACATTTATTCCACAAGCATTATATCTTAATTTGTTTTCTAGGATTTTTAGTATATATAGATTGCCGCCGATTTTACGTGAGGTTTGCCTTGATTGTTTTCTCAGGTTTAACAGATTACATTGGACAAGAGGATGATTTATATTTCTGGAGGGAAGCTTTCAAAGTTCATTTTCTTGGAAGAAGATCTAACCTTGTTGACATACTATCCACACCGAACGAATCAGGGGAGTATTTGTTTTCATTCTTTTACTTTATTTTCTTTTACATCTTTTTATTGAACATTGGGGACAATGTTCAGCTTAGGTGTAAGGGGAGGGTAAATGATGATACTTTTGAGAATACAATTATGCTTGAGTTTGTTTGTTCGATAGTAGGTGTGTAATAAAACTAAGAGAAATACTTGTTAGGGAAATTTTAGCGCCAAATTTAAAATTTTTTACAACATTTAGGAGTGAAGCTTTAACTTTAATTAGCGTCTCATGGATAGGAGTTGTATAACTAGCACAAAAACCGTACCACTCAGAAAAATTTTCCACCCAAATATGAGAGGTTCGCCTTTAGATTTGTTAGGAAAAGCATTCATTATTAGTGCTTATGAGTGTACCGGTAGCATTTAAATTCTAGAACTTGCGTTAGCGATGCATCCCGAGACCGCTAGTGAGACTACATTCATGTATTAGGATTTACTACATGATAAGAGGCATTAGGATAACCCTTATGTTAAACCCGTATCATAATTACTTGACCATTTACGTCAATTAACTTGACTAGTAAAGTTAATTAATTTTTCCCACACCTTTGCGTTGTACTCATTTTTAGTACACGATACCCTTAGTACACCCCTCCGAGCCTATACTATACTACAATGAGCAGGTACACTGCCTGGTGGGGATTGTCAGCTTCTCAAGATCCCTTGAGAGGTAAAACCTTTTGCGAGGGTGCAATTTCACGCATCAGCCCCACTCTTACTTTTCGTACTTTGGATCATTGTAAACGTTATGACTTAATGTTTGGTTTGGTCTCTATGTTATGGATTTACGCATCTTGTTTCTCTATACTTGTGTTTGGATACCAATCCCCGTAGCACTCCAAAAACTTGAATAGTCTTCCGCTGTACCAAATTTTGGGGGTGTTACATTCTTATTGACCAACACACCAGTCGGATACTTAGTTTAGTTTCTTCAACCATTTAAGAATAACTCGCTCTTTTATAATTCATGGGTTTAATTTTAATCACTTCTATATAGCACCTTTAGTTTTCCATGTTTGTACAATTGATTGCTATGTTATCGGCAATCCTTCCATGTGAATATTCTTGTGGTTGACTCTAGTGCCAAATTGTATGCCTAAATGACTGACTACTACGAGTCCTAAATCCGAAAATTCAAGTGACACGAGTCATTACCATAAACACTAATAGCTAACTCGAGACACGACCTGACTCACTCGAGTAACTCAAACCTAGTTACCCGAACAATTCATCAATTCGAGTACGTATAACTTCTAACTTTTTCAACCCGACCAACTAGACTCGAACAAAGTTGGAACATACAAACAACTCGGGGTGAGCATTGGGTCAAAACCGACCTGACCCAACAAACCGAGAACCAAAATTTATGAAAAACTTGAACCAAAACTGAACCGAAATTACTCGGTTTTTCTCGGTTTCGGTTTTAGTTGTTTTTTTGCTCGAACCGACCCGAACCGAAACTAGAAAAAATCTCAAACCAAAATAGAACCGAGTTTTCTCGGCTCAATTTCGATCGGCTCGGTTTTGTCAGGTTTTTCGGGTCGGGTCGGTTTTGACTCGGTTTTGGTCACCCCTACAACTAGAGGTTAGAGTCGGCAATTATGACACGAAACCTGTTAACACGACACGACCTGTTCTTAACAGGTTTCGTGTTTGCCTTTAACAGGTTTCGTGTCTTAACAGGTTGGACCTGTTAATATTCGTGTCTTAACATGTCAGACCTGTTAATATTAATATATATATATATATATATATATATATATATATATATATATATATATATATATATATATATATATGTGTGTGTGTGTGTGTGTGTGTGTGTGTGTGTGTGTAATCTTTAAAATTACAAACCCTATCCTATCCTAAAAATAAAATCCGCCTCCCCCTTCCCTCTCATCTCTCAATCGACTGATAACGGATTAACAGACAAGGAATGAAGTAATAAAATCCCAATCTCTCATCTCTCAATCGACTGATAACAGCAGTAGCGTCAACAGCAGACAAGTAAGCCCAATCTCTTATCTCTCTTTTCCTCTCTATTTCTTGGTATGAGTTCAGGGATCTCTACATATATTTTTTTTTCACTAGTTCAGTGACGTATGTGTATGTTTTTGGATGATATGTCTGAACATGTGTTAAGAAATTAGTTTATTGTGTACTTGATGTTGAATTTGTTTAGCTTCTTCGTATATCTGGTTTGGAGGTGAAGAATCGTGTATGTATAAAGATAAGAAAAGTTAGATTAACAGAGAACACGTTTCTGGTTCTAGGGCATTGGGTTTTGTTTGCATCAGATTATTGGGATCAGGTTTAATTGTTAGGGATGAGGATCCAATTCTTTGTGTATTGAGCCTGGAAATCTTTTAACTTGCTGAGTCATTGTCTTATTGTGTATTGGTGTTGCTTGTAGATTGTGACACACGGTAATTTTCCAACCAATATTTTAATAACAAATGTAAATTTATTATTACCAAACTATTTAACTAAGCATTCATGAGCTTACATAACTGTTTCGGGAAGCTGTCACGCGTACTGTAGCTTACGGTAACCACTAAAACTGCCTATTATGGTCAGAAGATAGGAAATATTCATTTTCTGACACTTACTGACTGGTTACGTGTTAAACCGAGAAGTTCTCTCGCATTTATTGAAAAACAAGCCCGCACGCATACGGACACTCAGTTAATTATGGCAGAAGTCAAATAGATATTTTTCTGAGTCAGAAATAATATTTTATATTACTTCTATAAAAAAAAACATACTCAAAATTGTATATTACGCGTTTTGCTAAAAACGTCAAACTGGGACACCGCGGCACACACTTAAGCTCAAACGGGACACGAAATACATCACGAAAATTCAAAACTATCTTTTCTCTACAAAAATTCTGCTTAGCCGCCCATCCAACTCATCATAATCACATGTTGAGTTTATGTTTTAGTAAAAGCTACTTTCCCACTAAATACATGGACATTAGATCATAAAAGGGCCATACACTTTATTACCCATTGTTTATTTGGGCTTAGCAAGATCTAGTTTTTCTCTGCTTATAACCGAATACCACAAGCACTCATTCATTTCACAAAATTTGCTTCAAACAAGTACTTCACTTTGCTTAAGAATTTTGCTTGGAAGAACTTGGGTAAAAGCTAGGTAATTGAAATTTGGGTTAAAGATCTTGCCTTTGGTTTTCATTTCATTCGATTCACACATAACTCCACTGTAAGTTTTTTTTTTTAAATCCTTAAACTAGTTTTACTCTTGAACTTAAATGTGTACATTTGATATTTCATGATATATTGTTAATACATTCAAGAATTAAAACTAAAAATATGTATTCTTGGTTTCATATTTCTACTCGACATACATGCACATATAAAATATAGTTGGTTTACTGAACGGTTCATGAAATGTTCACTGAACGTTCAGTTCGTTTACAGCCCTAATGCCACTTGTTTACTCAAAACATTACTTGCTCTACTTAAATGTTTGCTTGTTTACTCGAATGCGTTATTTGCTTACATGCTACATACTTGATTTCTCATTCATGGACACAAGTATTCATGGACAGAAGTGCTTAAAACATTTATGCCTGCCTAACCGAATGAACTGGCCCAACTGCTATGTACATACATGACCGAATGAACTGGTCACATAACCGAATGAACTGGTAACTTGACCGAATGAACTGGTCACATGACCGAATGAACTGGTCACATGACCGAATGAACTGGTCACATAACCGAATGAACCGGTCAAACAAACTTTAACTTTTATGGCCTACATTGCAAATTTTGCTTAACGGTAAACATTTATTTTCATGACATTGTGAGAGTCACAATGGTCACAAAACTCTTATCGAACTCACATTTCTTTTACACTGAATTGCTATTTATACAAACCTATGAACTTACTAACCTCGCGTTGACACTTTTTAGCATGTATTTTCAGGTTTAAGGTGATAGCTAACTGTTGAAGGCTTTCGGCATGGCATGGCATGGTCATAGATTACTCTGATGTATCTGGGACCGCATAAATTCTTTTATGGGCTTGTATTTCCGCACTCGAATGATGTTTTAAAGTTATTTAAATCTTTTAATAAAAATTTTGTTTAAAGCAGATAAGGTAAATCCGTTCTCTTTACTATGTGTTGTGATCCAATTTAGTAGCACCCCAGTGACATTATCTTCCGCTGCGAACGTATTTTGGGGGTGTTACAGATTGGTATCAGAGCCTTGGTTATAGAGAACTAGGTATTTTTAAAACCTAGACTATAACTAGTCTTACAAAAACAAAACCCTACGACCTCCATATGCCTGCCTGCCAAGTTTGATGCCTTACTTAATGTTTTACGTAATGTAACTATGTGCTACACCTTACTATTTGGTGACTTATACACACTTAACTTACACTATTTTCCATGAGTATTTTCTATATACTTATACATACATACATATCGTACTTGTCACAGCATTTCGCCTTTCCCTTACTAGTTCATACCAACATACACTGACTTGTGTAATCGCACCGTATACTGACTTATACTCACAGAATTATACCTTTTCCTACGTAACCTCATTCTTCCAATTCGAGCATGAACACTCGCTACATATCAAATGAATTTATTTTTCAACTCCGAGCTGGAACACTCGTCCTATTTTACATGAGCTTACTATTCGAATCCAAGTTTGGAAACTCGCCGTATTTTTTCTTGAACCACCTATTTTACCATCATCTAGAAACCCACCAATTGATTTGGTCACAACCTCGACCTATCGCCTTAATACATGTTTCCTTGAACATCTACTCTTATAACACATCACTATTGGGTCTCACTTATCCTTCATTATCTTGAAGGGACATATCGTTTGGGAGGCAAGACCTAGTCTATGCAGCCATGTAACAACTATTAATCTATGTAAAGTGTGATTATCTATTCGATTGTGTTCTTCATTCATGGTTTATTTTGCTTGTGTATTCTATCTGTGATGATTGTACTCTCGTGTAATACCGTTCTTTCCATTTAAAACCTCAATTGTCGTCATCTTTTGTGATATAGATAAATGGCTCCTACAAGAATGACAACCAAAACCACACGTGGTCGACTTGCTGCTACCACTCCTCCAACTGGGAATGCAGCAAACCCACCTATTGTGAATCAAGCCATACTAGATCAGTTGGTTAATGACCGTGTGGCAGCAGCACTGGCCGCAGCAAATGCAAACAACTCGACTACCGATGTCGGAAACTCAAGACCTACAAACAACAACAACCGCGGCTGCACCTATCAAGAATTCCGAAAGACCATGGCTGGTGGTTTTGGAGGAACTGAGGGGGCCGTTGTTTTGGTCAGATGGTTTAAAAGGTTGGAAACTGTGTTCCGAATTTGTAGTTGTGCGGATGAAGACAGGGTTAAGTACGCATCATTCACTTTCGTGGATGCTGCTTTAACCTGGTGGAATAATTATCTAAATTCTGCCGGCTATGACGCCGCTTGTGCCATGCCATGGGAAAATTTCAAGGAAATGGTACTCAAAAAGTATTGCTCTCGTAATGAAGTTATGAAGTTGGAGGTCGAGTTTTGGAACCTCAAGGTGCAGGGTACCAACATGGCTGCATACAACCAACGCTTTCAAGAGTTGGCTTTACTATGCCCTGAGATGGTCCAAACTGAAACTCGCTTACTGGAGAGATACATTGGAGGATTACCCCTATCAATCAAGGGTAATGTCACTACCTCCAAGGCTGCTGATCTCCATGAGGCTATGGAAGTAGCCAACAAGCTAATGGACCAATTAATATAGGATGCCGCCGAGAAGGTGGTAGATAACAAGAGGAAATGGGATGATCACTCCGGAAATAACAAAAACAACCAGAACAAGCGACAAGAGACCGCCAAGATCTATACTGCTAGGTCGGGAGAGAAGAAAGGTTATGCTGGAACTCTACCCAAATGCAACAAGTGTCGATTTCACCACAATGAACCTTGCCCCTCTCAATGTGGGAACTGCCAAAAGGTCGGACACAAAGCCAAAGATTGTAAAGCTCCCACCCTCGTGATGGATCCAAACGTCACGATAACCTGCTATGGGTGTGGAGTGATAGGGCACTTTAGGAGTGAATACCCAGAGCTGAGGAATCAGAATGGAGGAAGAACTCGTATGAATGCATACGCGTTAGGAGGAGGAAAAGCTCGTCAGGACCTCAACAACATCATGGGTGATGACAATGTTTAAGAAGAGAGAGTTCCATGCTTTGCATAATAAGACCTAAATCTAGACCCTCTTGAGTTGTATTTTCATTGAGTGCTTGTACTTTTTTAAGATTTTCCTTTTCGTTGTATTGAGTTGTATTTTCATTATGATGACTTTTTTCCGCTATGTTCTTTATTATATAAACCATCTTTGAAATTTTCCTGCAAACTATTCTGCTATCGTCTTATATATACGTTTGTGCTCCTTTATAAACTATTTTGATTACTATCTTATAAACAGAATGGCCGATACTATTTATCCGAAATAAACCGAATAATATCTTGACTAACCGAACATGGCATTATCAATCTTTAGTTAAACATAGCCTGATCACCTATGTTTAATTTAGGAAGGATTGTGCTATGACGGGAATAGTCACCTTAAGAATTTTGTACTTCAAAGCGAACAATTCACTTTTCGATCATCAAGGTTCAATAGTTTTTCGAAAAGGTCTCGAATTCGCGTGGGAACGTGAAGACGAAATCAAACGTAAATACCCGCACTTTCTCAACTCCATCGGGTAAATCTAACTGAAAACCGAGGACGGTTTTCCTTCTAAGGCGGGAAGGCTGTGACACACGGTAATTTTCCAACCAATATTTTAATAATAAATGTAAATTTATTATTACCAAACTATTTAACTAAGCATTCATAAGCTTACATAACTGTTTCGGGAAGCTATCACGCGTACCGTAGCTTATAGTAACCACTAAAACTGCCTATTATGGTCAGAAGATACGAAATATTCATTTCCTGACACTTACTGATTGGTTACATGTTAAACCGAGAAGTTCTCTCGCATTTACTGGAAAACAAGCCCGCACGCGTACGGACACTCAGTTAATTATGGCAGAAGTCAAATAAATAATTTTCTGATTCAGAAATAATATTTTATATTACTTCTATAAAAAAAACATACTCAAAATTGTATATTACGCGTTTTGCTAAAAACGTCAAACCAGGACACCGCGGCACACATTTAAGCTCAAACGGGACACGAAATACATCACGAAAATTCAAAACTATCTTTTCTCCCCCAAAATTCTGCTTAGCCGCCCATCCAACTCATCATAATCACATGTTGAGCTTATGTTTTAGTAAAAGCTACTTTCACACTAAATACATGGACATTAGATCATAAAAGGGTCATACACTTTATTACCCATTGTTTATTTGGGCTTAGCAAGATCTAGTTTTTCTCTGCTTATAACCGAATACCACAAGCACTCATTCATTTCACAAAATTTGCTTCAAACAAGTACTTCACTTTGCTTAAGAATTTTGCTTGGAAGAACTTGGGTAAAAGCTAGGTAATTGAAATTTGGGTTAAAGATCTTGCCTTTGGTTTTCATTTCAATCGATTCACACATAACTACACTGTAAGTTTTTTTTTTTTTTTTTTTTTTTTTTTTTTTTTTTTTTTTTTTTTTAAATCCTTAAACTAGTTTTACTCTAGAACTTAAATGTGTACATTTGATATTTCATGATATATTGTTAATACATTCTAGAATGAAAACTAAAAATATGTATTCTTGGTTTCATATTTCTACTCGACATACATGCATATATAAAATATAGTTGTGTTTCTAAGCTTGTGTGGTGATGACTAAACTTGTGTAACATTAATAAGCAAAATAAAGTAAGCTAGAGCTTATTTAATACAAATCGACACATAAATATTTAGGAGCTTGTTTGGACATTTTCTTTAACTAAAAATAAACAAAAGGAAATGTAGATCTAAAGAAAACATAAGTATTGGCTTAATTTTGGAAAAGTACTTAAGTACTTATTTTCGATGTATTAGCTTATTTTGAACTAAAAATGTGAAGTGCTTAATTGATAAAAGCTTATAAACTTATTTTTCACAAACTTGTCTTAAGAAATTACTTTGAAAAGAAATCATGTATGTGTCGAGACTAATGATGACGTATAGTCTATATATGGGCCACGAGCCCAAATGATAAACATTACTAAGGCCCAAAACCACCATGCGTGGGCTATTGTAACTTGGGCCGCATCAATAATGGGAACAGGCTCACGTAAGCCCAAACCCATATAAACTATACACGGTATAGATAAGGATCATCTATCTATGGAATAGATATCCTTACCCGGATAAGCACCATGGGTGCGAAACGTAAGGAGCACGAACCCTACAAGGATTCTGCGCCTATATAAGGAATGACATAACTCTCATTCAAGGTACGATTCACAAACCCTAAAACTCTTTACGAGAACCCTAAATCGATTACTTACTCTCACGCTGGAGTCTAATCGTGGGAGACAATCCCACGATAAGCCTAACGGTGTTGTTTATTTTCTTAGGGCGCAGGTTACAAGTACTAAGAAGCGAATTGGTACGAGAGCAAGAGCCCATAATCAGGAACGCCCAACTTTTGTATCAACAAGTGGCGCCATCCGTGGGACCCTACTAAGAACTAAGAACTAGAATGACAAAGAATAAGAATTCAAGCCAGCGGACTCCGCAGTCAGAAAAACGTGACCCCCAGAGGAAGAATCAACAAGATTCGACCCCTAGGCAGGTTGCTGGGACAACCAGCGCACCTGGTCACCAAGAGGCAGGGACAACCCAACCTCTTCCAGTGGTAGAACTACCTGTAAGGACTACCCAAATCACCCCAGTGGTCCCAAGCGTTGAGGAACTCCAGCGCACTCTCTTCACCACTCCTCACCAAACTGGACCCGCAGTGAACAACACTGTGCCACCAGGCGCGCCTAACCGAGATAGGGTGCCTAATACTGAGGCAGACATTCTTGCAGCAACTGAGGACACACCCAATCTAACGTTGGTAAATTTTGTATCCCAAAACTATGAAACCTTAACCGCCCTCATGCAAGAAGAAGCAAGGAGAAGGGCAAGCACGAGCCTACAAGCTCGACTCAATTTTGGTCCTGAACGTGAACCATCACCACTGCGCCACCCACGAGGAAGACGCGCAAAACGTACCACTATCCACGATAGGCTGGGTACGACATCTGATTAACAATACTCAGAAGACAGCGAGAGGCGCACTAATGTTCACTCCAGACTTGGCAGTCGAGGGATACAAGACCGATTAGGACCTCAGCATTCGCCAAGCCAAGGATCCTCCAAACCTGGGAGTAAGAGGATTCAAGACAGACTGGGAAAAAGAAGATCCCCAAGTGAAAGTCCCTCAAGCTCTTCTTCTGAAAGAAGCCGGCGCAAGCGCCGAAAAAGAGACTACCCTTCCTCCAGTGACTCCTCGGACAACGAGGATAAAGAAACAGGACACTGGAAGTCAAGAGGAAGACGTCACAAAGAAGAGAATGAAGATATGTCTCTTCCATGGCGTCGCCAGAAAGTTGACGCGTTTACACGATGCATCAGTGATTACTCAGACCGCAAACGCAGGCGCATGCCCACTAATGTGAAAACATATGATGGAACAGGTGATCCGGATGATCATCTAAAAGTTTTCGAATCAGCCGCCACTATCGAAAACTGGCCACAGCCTGTGTGGTGCCACATGTTTAATTCTACGTTAGTAGGGAACGCGCGCACATGGTTTAGCAAACTCCCACGTAGGAGCATCGGTGGGTTCGAGGAATTACGGAAAGCATTCCGTCTCAACTTTACCCAGAGAAAGAAGTGCGCTAAAAACCCTGTTGAGCTAGCAAGAGTGAAACAGCGCCAAGGGGAATCAACCAGCGCTTTTATGGAACGCTTCAAGGATGAGTGCATACAAGTCAAAGCATGTCCCGAAATCCTAAAAATTTCAGGGTTCATGAATGGGATTAATAACCCAGAACTTATCCGAAAGTTAAATGACAAAGTTCCCCAGACTTTCGATGAGCTAACAAAGCGCACCAGATCCTTTATACAACGAGAAGCAGCTGCTGCGGACAACAAAAAGGGTTATTCGAACTATAGGCAGCAAGAGCAGCATAGGAGACAATCCAACGATCAGAATAACAACCGCAACAGGAATTATCGCAGCGGAAGAGACAATGACAAGTATACCCCTCTCACATAAACTCCTAGGGAAATATTTGTAACAGAAGGTGCAAACTTCCCAAAACCGCCACCAATGCGCACCGCAGAGGAAAAGCGCATAGGGAATGGATACTGCGAGTACCATGGTCAAAAAGGCCATACAACTAACGAGTGCGTCCAGCTAAGACAACTAATTGAAAAGTTAGTAAGAGAAGGCAGAATGGATCACCTTGTAAAAAACATCAAAGAGGGAAAAGACAAACAGAGGAACGGGGGTAAGAAAGAACCCCCTAAAGAAAAAGCTGATACCATATACATGATACAGTCATGGCAGCGTAAGATAAAGCAAAAAGTCAGCCAAAAATTCTCTCCAGAAAAAGAGATATCTTTCCCTACTCTAGCTGCGGACAACGCAGTTGTAGAACCTCTAACTATTGAAATACATACGGGAGGACATGATATCCACCGCATGTATATTGACGGAGGAGCATCCGCAGACATCCTGTATGATCATTGTTTCAAAAGACTGCGGCCTGAAATCCAAAGTCAATTGATACCAGCAACAACGTCATTGACTGGATTCACAGGAGAAAAGATCTGGCCCATGGGGCAGTTACGCTTGCTAGTGGTCGTAGGAGATGAACAACACTCAACCGCAACATGGATAAATTTCATGGTAATAAAGTCTCCCTCACCATACAATGGTATCATTGGGAGACCTGGAATATCATCCATGCGCGCTGTACCATCCACAGCGCACGGAATGCTTAAGTTCCCAGTGGAAGGAGGAGTTGTCACCCTCTATAACACAACAGTACCACTAAGGGAGTGCCACGCGGTAACAACTGAAGTAGAGAATATTCCAGAACAGCGCACAGAAAAAACACAAAACCTAAAGGTCGCTATTCATCCCGACTACCCGGACCAACAAGTTTCGATTGGTGGATCTTTATCTGACAAAGGTAAAGCAGCCGTGTACGTACTCTTGCAAAAGAACCTGGACATCTTCGCATGGGAACCAAAACACATGACAGGAGTGCCATGCTCTATCACAGAGCATAAGCTACAAATCCGACAAGGATATCCCCCAATACGACAGAAGAAGCGCGGCCAGGCTCCAGATCGTGCAAAGGCTATCCTGGAAGAAGTACATAAATGTAACAACCCCAAAATTTGATACAGCGGAAGACTCAACAAGCTTTCGGGGTGCTACGGTGATTGGTATCCAAACACAAGACATAAAAGAACGAGATAAAGTAAACGTAAGAAAACACAACCAAAACGGGTTTTAAAGTTTACATTTATCCCATGAATTATCCAAAGTAAGGCCCAAAAGAAATAAACATAGGTCCACAATAGTTATCAGAGTTTTAGAAATATAGATCCATAACCGGTGCCAATGCCAAGCCTCCAATCCCAAGCATCCATAGAGCATCATTTAATTACCTGAGAAAACGTGCTAAAAGTCAGCTTTCGCTGGTTAGATCATAGGTTTAGATTCATAATTCAATATAGTGGACATATACGCAAAACGCTTGCTAGCTAGACTAGGCCTCAATCATCCAACCAAAATAATCCATCCAATATAATCCAACAAAAATCAGATCATCCCTATAGGTGCACGCTATAGCTCAAATCAATCCAATCAATAGCTTACCTAGCTCAAGTCTAGGCCTCGCTCTATAATCAATCCAATAGCTTACCTAGTTCGGGACTAGGCCTCGCTCAACAACCAATCAATAGCTTACCTAGTTCGGGACTAGGCCTCGCTCAATAACCAAATTAATAGCTTACCTAGCTCATGTCTAGGCCTCGCTCAATAACCAAATCAATAGCCTACCTAGTTCGGGACTAGGCCTCGCTTAATCCTACCTAGTTCTATAAGCATAGCAAGTTTTAAATAAACAAAGCGATAATAGTCCACATAAAACATTTGCACGTTTCTCACCCCAAGTATTGAAAACAAAGTTCAAGAGTAAAAGTGGGGCTATGACTCACCTCAAGTCCAGAAAATCCTCAAAAGGAATCGATAGAAGAAAGACGTAAGTAGACTCAAACAACTTACGTAACGGCGACTACAGACTCGACACTTCCTAACAATATCAAACTCGTTCAGAAATCATTTCCTCAAAATCAAATATTCCCATTCCCGAACGTATTCCATTTTACTTTCCAAAAATATCCATTTCTCGAATTAACTTCATATAAATTTGAAATTCGACGTTTGGTATCCATATGGGTGGAGGGTCGACACAACTCAAACCAAAAAGCCACAATAAGCAAAATAATAAACCAACTATAGGTCTAATGTTAGCCCAACATATTATTGAAGCTTATCATATCCGTCGATTTGGTAACCTCCCATATTTATTTACGTAATATATCGTTCCAAAATTATACCCAACCTAAAGCACATTGCACAAAGAATTCTATTTGGTATATACCGTAGTCCAATAAATTCCCTATATATATCGTCGAATCGGCCAAATTCCACGAGATACCTAGTAATTTATTACCCTAAAACATATACCACAACCTACGGGCGTCGTGGGATACGATGCCCATTAATATACTCATTTTATATCGTCAAATAACTCGATCAAATATGTCGATTAAATAAGTCACTTGATATATAAAATGTTTATATTAATCGTCATATATCCGTGACAACACAAAAGTCACAATATAAAGCCCACTTGGACTTTAAAGAACCACAACTCGTATAACTCGATAAGTTTCCAAATTTATAAAAATCACGTTTTTAATTATTATTCACCCGACTTATTATTTATAGTTATTATTTATAACAATATTCCGACATTTATTACACTATTTGCATAGTATAATAACTATCGTTATATTATTATACGTTTACTCGTGATCGTTTTATTTTTAATATACGCATTCATATATATATATATATATATATATATATATATATATATATATATATATATATATATATATATATATATATATATATATATATATATATATACGTTTAACACGTCTATATACGTATGTAAACGATTATGTTATCAATAATATTATTACGAGTATTATTTTTAATATTTGACTTTTAAATATTTATCGAGTCATAGAATTTGGTCACATGTCCGAGTCATGACTCTCGGCTCATAGTCCAAGTCCAAATATAAGAATCAATTCACAATAATAAATCAACTCCGTCCAAATCAATCCCATAACCACGTGCTACAACATGAGGGTCCGACTACGGCACCCAACTATCCTATCTCCGTCATCTAATCGACCGTCTCACAATCGGTCCCCAATTCCACATTCGACAACATGTCTCCATATCAAAACACAAGTAAACCAAATCCAAAAGCTTCGGTCCAACGTATGCCACAACATGAAAATAATAACACAATATCAACCTCAACAAAATATACCATATATACGAGTCGACCTACCAAGTCAAACCCGGGTCAACATTGAGACCACAAAACACAAGAATTAACCTCACCCGAGACCTTTTGGTCTCGGCTAGCTATAGTGAGCCACTCGACCCAAAACAGCCCACCGGGGGGGGGGGGGTGTCGGCCGAGAACCAAGACAACAACAACAACAAGTCGAGAACAATAAACCAACCAAGACACCAAATACCATTAATCAAACCCTATAATCGGTCCAACAACCATCCGAGACTCCCAAACGAGTCAAGGGGAGGGTCACACCGAGACCTTGGGTCTCGGTCGAGCTCCATTCGAGCCACAACAAAACCAAACGCGACCCAAAGCCACGAATCGAGTACCAAACTCGCGTCACACCCAAAACCCAAGATACCAAACGGATTATTATTATCAAAATTTCATTTCCCCATCATTATTTTATAAAACCCATCAAGAACATAACAAGATACCCACGATTTGGGTACACATCGGGGCGCACGAAAACAAGTCGTGGCCACTCACCTCCAAACAAGCTCCAAAAATCCGATTTCTTCAAAAACCCAAGAGAAAAGATGGTGTATGTGGTGATAACGTGGTGATTTTGATTCGTATGAGGTGTTAGGGTGGTCCAAATCGCGTGTGGTTAGTACCAAAAGATAGATCGTGAAAAGATGGTTAAGATTATGGTGTTATTTTTGATGTTGGAGTGGCGGTGGTGGTGCTATGGTGGTGATAAGGGGCGGTGATGGTTGTATTTTAAGGAAGAGAGAGAGAGAGTTGGTGAAATGTGTTGGTGATGGTGTGTGTTGTGTTGTAATACGCAGACCCACAAGGACGATTTTTGTGTAATATACTCAAAAAAGAAAACTTTCTTTTTATTAATAATATTAATAAGAATAATAAGAGGTGTGTAGGGGGTTTAAGTATCCCGGTGTCAATACACGGACCAAACCCGAAACTTAAATAACCAAAGGACTTCTCAAACCGAACTCGTTCCAAAGATAATAAAATCCGATCCAAAAATAAAATATAATTAAAATTGTTAGGTTAACCTAGTGCCGGAGTCAATGTAGTGCCAAAATAACGATCTCAAAATAAATCATCACTAACGAACCAAACCAAATCATAAATAAATAATCGAATCCCATAAATATCGTACGATCAAAAATCACGTACTAACGTTCATAAAACATCTCGTCACAATAACTTTTCAAAAATTCCAAAATCATAATTTTAATGTAATGCGGGTTTTAAAACGGCTCCCTATTTTGCCCGTTGTCACATCCTCCCAGCCTCAGAAGAAACCCGCCCCGGGTTTCTCTCGGAACAACCCATCTATGAAGTAAAAAGCTTCGGATATATCTTTCGAAACTCATCCTCACGTTCCCACGTGAATTCCGGTCCATGCCGCGAATTCCAACGCACTTTGATGAGCGGAATGCGACTTCTCTTAAGTCGTTTGATCTCTCTATCCAATATCTCAATCGGCTCTTCCACAAAATTCAAACTCTCGTCCACACGAATATCCTTGATTGGTATAACTGGAGTTTCCTCCGAAAGACATTTCTTCAGATTGCTAACATGAAACACATCATGAACTTTATTCAATTCCATTGGCAATTCCAATCGATAAGCTACGGGCCCAATTCTTTCCAAAATAAGAAATGGTCCAATGTATCGGGGATTTAGTTTCCCACGTTTCCCAAAACGTATCACACCCTTCCAAGGCGAGAGTTTCAACATCACTTTGTCTCCAACCTGGAATTCTAGGGGTTTACGCCTCTGATCGGCGTAACTTTTCTGCCTATCTCTAGCTGCTTGCAGTCGATCTCGAATTTGCGTTACTTTCTCAGTAGTTTCCAAAATAAGCTCAGGGCCTGTGAGTTGGCTATCTCCAACTTCTGCCCAACCAATAGGTGAACGACATTTACGACCATACAAAGCTTCAAATGGTGCAGCCTTAAGACTTGTGTGGTAGCTATTGTTGTAGGAGAACTCCGCAAGGGGTAGATATTTCTCCCAGCCTTTACCAAAGTCTATAATGCATGCACGAAGCATATCCTCCAAATTCTGAATAGTTCTCTCACTTTGACCATCGGTTTGGGGGTGATATGCAGTACTCATATCAAGTCTCGTCCCCAAAGCGGTTTGAAGTGATCGCCACAATGCTGACGTGAAGCGGCTGTCGCGATCAGAAATAATCGATATCGGAACTCCATGACGAGAAACAATCTCCTTCACATACAACCTCGCAAGTTTTTCCACACTATCATCTTCACTAATCACCAGGAAATGAGCAGACTTAGTCAAACGATCCACAATTACCCATATAGCGTCGCAACCGCTAGCTGTCTTTGGTAATTTGGTAATAAAGTCCATCGTAATCCGCTCCCATTTCCAAACCGGGAGTTTTGGCTGCGTCAATAATCCTGACGGTCTTTGATGTTCGGCTTTAACCTTAGAGCAAGTCAAACACTTACTAACATACAATGCTATATCTACCTTCATATTTGGCCACCAAAATAACTTTTTCAAATCTTGGTACATCTTGTCAGACCCAGGATGAATAGAGTATCTTGACTTATGCGACTCATGCATAATCAACTCTCGAATTCCTCCATACAATGGTACCCAACTTCGCTCTCCAAAACATAATACTCCATCAGAACGCTTAACAAATCCTTCTCATTTTCTGCCATCCCAAATATGTTCTCAGCAGATCGATTTTCTGCCTTCAACGCTTCCGTTTGAGCTTCTAATATTTGAGACGGTAATGGCGATACGATAGTCATTCCAAATGACCTAACTCGTAACGGTGGAATTCTCTCCTTTCGACTAAGAGCATCAGCAACAACGTTTGCTTTACCCGGATGGTAGCGAATTTCACAATCATAATCGCTTAGCAACTCAATCCAACGTCGCTGTCTCATGTTGAGCTCTTTTTGGTTCAAAATGTGTTGCAGACTTTTGTGGTCAGTAAACACTACACACTTGGTTCCATACAAGTAATGTCTCCATATCCTCAAAGCAAAAACCACAGCACCTAACTCCAAATCATGGGTGGTGTAGTTCTTCTCGTGCTTCTTGAGTTGTCGGGAAGCATAAGCTATCACTTTCTCTCGTTGCATTAACACAGCTCCTAAACCTTTATGAGAAGCGTCACAATAGACGACGAAGTCCTCGTTACCTTCGGGTAACGCCAAGATAGGAGCACTACACAACATTTCCTTAAGTAATTGAAATGCTTCCTCTTCCTTATCTCCCCATTCATACTTAACACTCTTTTGAGTCAATTTGGTCAACGGCTTTGCTATCTTCGAAAATCCTTCAATGAATCTTCGGTAATAACCGGCTAATCCCAAAAATTGACGAACTTCTGTTGGGGTCGTAGGTGCAGCCCAATCTTTAATCGCCTCAATCTTAGCAGGGTCTACATGAACTCCTTGTCTATCAATCACCTGACCTAGAAATTGTACCGTAGGAATCCAAAATTTACATTTTGAAAACTTGGCATACAGTTTCTCCTTCCTGAGCAATTCTAAGATAAGTCTTAGATGCTCCTCATGCTCCTTCTCACTCTTCGAATAAATCAGAATGTCATCAATGAACACAATCACAAACTTATATAAGTAAGGCTTACACACCCGATTCATAAGGTCCATGAATACCGCCGGTGCGTTTGTCAACCCAAACGGCATCACCTGAAACTCGTAATGCCCGTAACGGGTTCTGAAAGCCGTCTTCGGAATATCTTCCTCGCGCACTCGAAGCTGATGATATCTCGATCTCAAATCAATCTTCGAATACACACTCGATCCTTGAAGCTGATCGAACAAATCGTCGATCCTCGGTAACGGGTATCTATTCTTCACCGTTAACTTGTTCAACTCTCGATAATCAATACACATGCGAAACGATCCATCCTTCTTCTTCACAAATAAGACCGGGGCTCCCCAAGGTGAAGAACTTGGTCTTATAAATCCTTTTTCGGCTAACTCCGCTAGTTGTTTCGACAACTCTTCCAGTTCAATAGGTGCAAGACGATAAGGCGCTCGTGCTACAGGTGCAGCACCAGGTATCAACTCAATTTGAAATTCCACTTGTCTAGTAGGCGGAATTCCCGGCAAATCATCGGGAAACACATCCGAAAAATCACGAACTATAGGTACATCTCCAATGCACCTTTCCTTTTTCTCCTTCCCTCCTTTCTCAGAAATTTGAGCTAAGAAAAGGCAGCTTCCTTTTTCCATTAGCTTCGGCAATTTAGTGCAAGATATGACCGCTAATCTAGATGGGCCTCTCAAATCCTTTCTATCTCCTGGTATGTTCAGAATCTCCTTGCCGTATGGCACACGCACAATCTTCTCATCGCAAATTATATGAGCACGATATTTCAACAACCAATCCATACCAATAATGACATCAAAACTTCCTAATGTGACGGGTAGAAGATCTATGTTGAAAGGACGATTCAGAAAGTTTAACGTGCAGCCGCGAATGATAGTCCTAATCCTCTCTATGTTCCCATTAGCTAACTCTACATCATAACCAATTCCTAAGGCCATCGGGGGTTTCTCTAGTAAGGGTGCAAACTTAGTGGATACAAAACTCTTATCGGCAGCAGTATCAAATAGTATGGAAGCATAACGATTATTGAGAAGGAACGTACCAGTAACGACGTTCGGATCTTCTCCTCTCTCGTTCCCAAGTGCATACACTCTCCCATGAGCAGCTCCAGCTTCCACACGTTGGTCCCCCATTGTCTTGTCGTCCACGATTTCCTCCAGCTCCACGGTTTCCATTATTGTACCCATTACCACTCGATCCTTGATTTCCTCGATTCCACGATTCCCTACACTCATTCCGATAATGTCCCTTCTTTCCACATCCATAGCAAGTAACATTTGCCTTGCTCATAGTTTCAAGAGTAGCTTGAACCATAGCAAGTGGTCGAGCTCTACAATCCTTAGCTATGTGACCCATCCTAGAGCAATTCTTGCACATCACAGTACATCGACCAGAATGATGTTTATAACATCGATTACACTTGGGTGCATCTCCATTGTAATTCTTCTTGTCTCCATCTCCCATAGCATAAGCTCTAGTAGTTGTTTGTCGCTTGTTTCGACGGTCATTACCCTTAGAGTGATCATCCCTCTTCCTCTTTCCATTCTTGTCTTTCTCAGCTTCTTCCAATGCCAAAGAGTCCATCAATTGTTGAGCGATAGTGATAGCCTTATGAATGTTTGCAGGCTTAGCAGAAATCACATCGTTCCTTGTAGCTACCGGCAATCCATCGGTATACCTCTCAATCCTTTGAGTCTCAGTCCTAACCATATCGGGACAAAGTAGGGCTAACTCTCGATAACGGCGATTGTAAGTTGCCATATCGGTACCTTTCACCTTATGGTTCCAGAACTCAATCTCCAGCTTCTTAATCTCATTCCTTGGGCAGTAAGTCTGAATCAACAAAGACTTAAATTGCTCCCAAGTCATAGCGGAAGCCACATCACTCCCAACCGAGTTACGGTAATTGTTCCACCAAGTCAAAGCTTCATCCTTGAAAGTAAAAGAAGCAAACTTTACCTTCGCATTCTCCGCACAACCACTGACATTAAACACTGACTCAGTCTTCTCAATCCACCTAACCAAGTAAACCACTCCTTCAGTTCCACCAAACTCAATAGGTCCACAAATATTAAACTCCTTGTAGTGACATTCGTTTGCACGGACAGGTGGAAATGTTCCAGCAGAATTGTTGGAATGATTTGACTCAGCTAGTAGTTCAGCAACTCGTTGCTCCACAAGTTGATTGATCATTGCTTGATCCACAGTAGGTGCATTAAGTGGAACATGATCATTGTCTCCCTGAACATCAACATTTTGATTCCTGTTGTTGCGGTTAGTAGTGTCCAGGTTATCAGGAGTAGGGGTCTCAACATTTCGAGTAGGACGGCGTCCTCGACGACCAGGGGTAGTCGTTGCAGGTCCAGTTCTGGTAGCTCTAACAGGGTTTCGTCGTGGGGCCATTGATCTGAAACATCATACAAGTTCGTGAATCTCCGATAGAACTTATCATATGCTCAACAAGAATTAAATCAACGAAGCCAAGTCATGGAAAGAATATCAACAATACACCACAAGACATCAATAAGGCGCATAGGAACTCAATTTCCATAATATCCAAAAACCACATAATACCATATAATAATAACCATCAACCATACAATAAAAATCCAACATCGTTCCAACTAGACAAGTAATCAATGGAAAATACATCAAAATAGGATAACTAGCTTTTCTAACCGAACACTCCTCGGTTAAGAAAGCAACAAGATAACATAGCTCAAACATCTAGCCACGCTGCTGGCGGAGGCTCCTCAACTCCTGCCTCAAGCCATCAAGATCTCTCCATAATGATCCTAACTCCATACTATGGGTGTCTCTGTCTCTCTTGAGGTCAGCCACCTCCTTCTCCAGCTCGGCATTCCTTTGGCATAACTTGCGGTCGGCCTCTCGAGCTGTAACAAAACCTCGCTGTAAACTCTCGATATGCTCGTGAACCTCCATCAAAACTCTCCTCATCTCAGTAGTCCTGCCCACAACCACAGTCATATCAACTCTCAGATCCGCTATGAACTCTCCAATAACCCTCTCAAGTCGATCAGATATACGTGCAACTCTCTCACCAAGATCAGTAATCCGAGCCCACAACCTACCAATCTCACCTAACTCTGCATGTTCAGCAGAAACCTCAGAAGGTGCATCCGACTCAACGGGACTACCAGGTGGCAACTCAACCAAAAATGGATGATCAGGTGAATCAGGCTCAATCGGATGTATAGGTGAATCAGGCTCCTCAGCCTGAGCTGGCGGCACTAACAAATCATCATCATCAGGCATCTCCTCCTCCTGAGGGTCATCCTCCTCCTCAGGGTCATCATCATCACCCTGCTCAGCCTCCTGAGGGTCATCAGCCTCATCCTCACCCTCGTACTCCTCCTCCTCCTCATCGGAAGAGTACATCATCAATCGTCGTCTCCTAACAGGTGAACCATGTGGTGAAGGGGTAGGTGATCTAGGACGACGACGCAATGATGCAGGTGGCGCCTCAGACAGAAGAGAGTGAGCATCAATCTGTAAAGGTGGTGAAGTAGGGCGTACCGACATACGTGCCGTAGATCGGTCGGCAAAACGTGGAGCCACACGAGCCAAAGCCTGATGAAGAGTAAGCTGCCTCGATGTACCAGGGAGCCCTAGAGAAGATGAGGGTCCCTGCGTAGATGCAGCAGGTGGTGCTGAAGTAGAACCTGTCGGTGTCACGGTAGCTGCATGCATGGCAACCTGGTAAGGGTCATCAGGAGCCATGGTGAACTGTGTTGGCAATACCGGTGTAGTAAGAATATCCTCAACAACGTCAGGCGTACGGGAGGCCATAGTCTGTGACAACGGCGTAGGGTAGGTGTAAGTGTTTCAAAACAACTAAACCGCGTACTCAAAATACCATACCCAAAAATCATCATATAATTCCAAATCATATATAATCAAGAAAGATTTAAAATACCGCATTACTAAAACCATTCGCAAAACTATTAAGCCATATAATTCCTCAAAAACGCATATAATTCCTCAAAACGCCATCATATCACTAAATCAATAAACCTCAAAACCTCAAATCATCTCAAGAAATCCCAAATCTATAATCATCTCAATAATCTCATAATACCTCAATAATAAACAATGATGCTTCGGCTTGGCGGGCTGGCGGGCAATGGTCAAGGATCGTTTTCTATAAAAATCGGTTATAGTTTAGGTGTCTATTTACCTAGTTCTCTATAACCTTGGCTCTGATACCAATCTGTAACACCCCCAAAATTTGATACAGCGGAAGACTCAACAAGCTTTCGGGGTGCTACGGTGATTGGTATCCAAACACAAGACATAAAAGAACGAGATAAAGTAAACGTAAGAAAACACAACCAAAACTGGTTTTAAAGTTTATATTTATCCCATGAATTATCAAAAGTAAGGCCCAAAAGAAATAAACATAGGTCCACAATAGTTATCAGAGTTTTAGAAATATAGATCCATAACCGGTGCCAATGCCAAGCCTCCAATCCCAAGCATCCATAGAGCATCACTTAATTACCTGAGAAAACATGCTAAAAGTTAGCTTTCGCTGGTGAGATCATAGGTTTAGATTCATAATTCAATATAGTGGACATATACGCAAAACGCTTGCTAGCTAGACTAGGCCTCAATCATCCAACCAAAATAATCCATCCAATATAATCCAACAAAAATCAGATCATCCCTATAGGTGCACGCTATAGCTCAAATCAATCCAATCAATAGCTTACCTAGCTCAAGTCTAGGCCTCGCTCTATAATCAATCCAATAGCTTACCTAGTTCGGGACTAGGCCTCGCTCAACAACCAATCAATAGCTTACCTAGTTCGGGACTAGGCCTCGCTCAATAACCAAATTAATAGCTTACCTAGCTCATGTCTAGGCCTCGCTCAATAACCAAATCAATAGCCTACCTAGTTCGGGACTAGGCCTCGCTTAATCCTACCTAGTTCTATAAGCATAGCAAGTTTTAAATAAACAAAGCGATAATAGTCCACATAAAACATTTGCACGTTTCTCACCCCAAGTATTGAAAACAAAGTTCAAGAGTAAAAGTGGGGCTATGACTCACCTCAAGTCCAGAAAATCCTCAAAAGAAATCGATAGAAGAAAGATGTAAGTAGACTCAAGCAACTCACGTAACGGCGACTAAAGACTCGGCACTTCCTAACAATATCAAACTCGTTCAGAAATCATTTCCTCAAAATCAAATATTCCCATTCCCGAACGTATTCCATTTTACTTTCCAAAAATATCCATTTCTCGAATTAACTTCATATAAATTTGAAATTCGACGTTTGGTATCCATATGGGTGGAGGGTCGACACAACTCAAACCAAAAAGCCACAATAAGCAAAATAATAAACCAACTATAGGTCTAATGTTAGCCCAACATATTATTTAAAAAATTATTGAAGCTTATCATATCCGTCGATTTGGTAACCTCCCATATTTATTTACGTAATATATCATTCCAAAATTATACCCAACCTAAAGCACATTGCACAAAGAATTTTATTTGGTATATACCGTAGTCCAATAAATTCCCTATATATATCATCGAATCGGCCAAATTCCACGAGATACCTAGTAATTTATTACCCTAAAACATATACCACAACCTACGGGCGTCGTGGGATACGATGCCCATTAATATACTCATTTTATATCGTCAAATAACTCGATCAAATCTGTCGATTAAATAAGTCACTTGATATATAAAATGTTTATATTAATCGTCATATATCCGTGACAACACAAAAGTCACAATATAAAGCCCACTTGGACTTTAAAGAACCACAACTCGTATAACTCGATAAGTTTCCAAATTTATAAAAATCACGTTTTTAATTATTATTCACCCGACTTATTATTTATAGTTATTATTTATAACAATATTCCGATATTTATTACACTATTTGCATAGTATAATAACTATCGTTATATTATTATACGTTTACTCGTGATCGTTTTATTTTTAATATACGCATTCATATATATATATATATATATATATATATATATATATATATATATATATATACGTTTAACACGTCTATATACGTATGTAAACGATTATGTTATCAATAATATTATTACGAGTATTATTTTTAATATTTGACTTTTAAATATTTATCGAGTCATAGAATTTGGTCACATGTCCGAGTCATGACTCTCGGCTCATAGTCCAAGTCCAAATATAAGAATCAATTCACAATAATAAATCAACTCCGTCCAAATCAATCCCATAACCACGTGCTACAACATGAGGGTCCGACTACGGCACCCAACTATCCTATCTCCGTCATCTAATCGACCGTCTCACAATCGATCCCCAATTCCACATTCGACAACATGTCTCCATATCAAAACACAAGTAAACCAAGTCCAAAAGCTTCGGTCCAACGTATGCCACAACATGAAAATAATAGCACAATATCAACCTCAACAAAATATACCATATATACGAGTCGACCTACCAAGTCAAACCCGGGTCAACATTGAGACCACAAAACACAAGAATTAACCTCACCCGAGACCTTTTGGTCTCGGCTAGCTCTAGTGAGCCACTCGACCCAAAACAGCCCACGGGGGGGGGGGGGGGTGTCGGCCGAGAACCAAGACAACAACAACAACAAGTCGAGAACAATAAACCAACCAAGACACCAAATACCATTAATCAAACCCTATAATCGGTCCAAGAACCATCCGAGACTCCCAAACGAGTCAAGGGGAGGGTCACACCGAGACCTTGGGTCTCGGTCGAGCTCCATTCGAGCCACAACAAAACCAAACGCGACCCAAAGCCACGAATCGAGTACCAAACTCGCGTCACACCCAAAACCCAAGATACCAAACGGATTATTATTATCAAAATTTCATTTCCCTATCATTATTTTATAAAACCCATCAAGAACATAACAAGATACCCACGATTTGGGTACACATCGGGGCGCACGAAAACAAGTCGTGGCCACTCACCTCCAAACAAGCTCCAAAAATCCGATTTCTTCAAAAACCCAAGAGAAAAGATGGTGTATGTGGTGATAACGTGGTGATTTTGATTCGTATGAGGTGTTAGGGTGGTCCAAATCGCGCGTGGTTAGTACCAAAAGATAGATCGTGAAAAGATGGTTAAGATTATGGTGTTATTTTTGATGTTGGAGTGGCGGTGGTGGTGCTATGGTGGTGATAAGGGGTGGCGATGGTTGTATGTCAAGGAAGAGAGAGAGAGAGTTGGTGAAATGTGTTGGTGATGGTGTGTGTTGTGTTGTAATACGCAGACCCACAAGGACGATTTTTGTGTAATATACTCAAAAAAGAAAACTTTCTTTTTATTAATAATACTAATAAGAATAATAAGAGGTGTGTAGGGGGTTTAAGTATCCCGGTGTCAATACACGGACCAAACCCGAAACTTAATAACCAAATGACTTCTCAAACCGAACTCGTTCCAAAGATAATAAAATCCGATCCAAAAATAAAATATAATTAAAATTGTTAGGTTAACCTAGTGCCGGAGTCAATGTAGTGCCAAAATAACGATCTCAAAATAAATCATCACTAACGAACCAAACCAAATCATAAATAAATAATCAAATCCCATAAATATCACACGATCAAAAATCACGTACTAACGTTCATAAAACATCTCGTCAGAATAACTTTTCAAAAATTCCAAAATCATAAATTTAATGTAATGCGGGTTTTAAAACGGCTCCCTATTTTGCCAGTTGTCACAATAAACTCGTAGACGCAGGCATCATGCGCGAAGTGTACTACCACGACTGGCTCTCTAACCCAGTTATGGTAAAAAAAAGAGCGATGGCGGTTGGAGAATGTGCGTGGACTTCACGGACCTCAACAAAGCATGTCCACAGGACTGCTATCCACTGCCAGAAATAGACTGGAAGGTAGAATCCCTGTGCGGATACCCTTTCAAATGCTTCCTAGACGCATACAAAGGGTATCATCAAATTCAGATGGCAGTCGAAGATGAAGAAAAAATAGCTTTCCACACCAGTCAAGGAGTGTACTGCTACACAAAAATGCCTTTTGGCTTAAAAAATGCAGGCGCAACATACCAACGACTGGTGGACACAGCTTTCGAGAAACAAGTAGGCCGCAACTTGGAGGTCTACGTTGACGACCTTGTCATCAAAAGCCACACAGAGGATGAATTGGTGCGCGACATCGAGGAAACGTTCAGAACATTGGGACGAATAAACATGAAGTTAAATCCCAAGAAGTGCACCTTTGGCGCAACCGAAGGCATGTTCCTTGGATACTTAATAGAACCCGATGGAATCAAGCCTTGTCCAGAAAAAACAAAGGCTGTTATTGATCTCCCCTCACCGCGCACACTTAAAGAAGTCCAGTCATTGAATGGAAAGTTAGCAGGGCTAAACCGTTTCTTATCTAAGTCAGCAGACAAATCCCTTCCTCTCTTTAAAACGCTCACGAAGTGTACTAAAAAGGGAGACTTTCGCTGGACCGAAGAAGCAGAAGAAGCTTTCCAACAACTAAAACACCATCTGGTATCTTTTCCCAAACTTGTCGCACCGCGACCAGGGGAAGAGCTAATCATGTACTTATCGGCAACTCATGGAACAGTTAGCGCAGTACTATTGACAGATAGGAATTCCGTCCAGACACCCATATACTTTGTAAGCAAAGCCCTGAAGAAGACAGAGACTAACTACAGCGCTATGGAAAAGCTGGTCTTAGCTCTAGTATTCGCAGCCAAAAGGCTGCGCAGATACTTTCAAGCGCATCCAATAGCTGTAATCACCGATCAGCCAATCAAACAAGTTATCTCTAAACCCGACGCATCAGGACGGTTACAAAAATGGAGTGTACTATTAAGTGAATATAACATCTCATATAGACCGCGCACTGCAATTAAAGGACAAATCTTAGCCGATTTTATCGTGGAGAAGCCAGATACCGACAGTCCAACATCTGCAACCAAAACAGATCTACAGGAACCCTGGATTCTGTTCAAAGATGGGTCTTCATGTGTAGATGGATCAGGCGCAGGCCTTATTCTTACAAATCCAGAAGGTATGGAATTCACCTATGCGCTGCGCTTTGAATTCACGGCCATAAACAATGAGGTAGAATACGAAGCCCTACTAGCCGGACTACGCATCACAATCCAAATGGGTGTACGAAACCTGGAAGCGAATGTAGATTCTCGGCTAGTCGCTAACCATGTGCTAGGTGAATATGAAGCCAAGGATGAACACATGATCCAATACCTAGAAAAGACCAAGTCCTTAATTAAAAACTTTGACAGGTTCACAATAAAACAGGTGCCTAGAGGAGATAACAGGAAGGCTGATGCGCTCAGCAAGATCGCATCCACAAGCTTCGCGCACCTCTCAAAACAGGTATTGGTAGAAACCCTAAAAAACAAGTCAATCTTGGAAATGGAGATATCCACAGTGATAGAAGAACAAGATCCTACATGGATGACACCTATCATTGAATTCATTAGCAAGGGAACTTTACCACAAGACCATAAGGATGCTCGAAGAGTGCGGCGCACAGCGCAACGATTTGAACTACGAGACAACATACTCTATCGACGCTCTTTCTTACAACCCTGGCTCAGATGTGTTGGACCTCTTCAAGCAGACTACGTACTCCGAGAAATCCACGCTGGATCATGTAGTATGCACTCAGGGCCGCGATCTGTGGTGGCAAGCGCTCTAAGGTCAGGGTATTATTGGCCAACCATGCATCGCGACGCACGCGATCTGATAAAGAAATGCAGCAATTGCCAAGTACATAGGCCAATCCCGCGCCGACCACAACAAGAGCTAACACCAATTACCTCACCATGGCCATTTTACAAATGGGGCATTGACATCGCAGGACCCTTTCCAGTAGCAGCAGGAGGAGTAAACTTCCTCATCGTAGCCATATACTTTACGAAGTGGATTGAAGCAAAGGCGGTGGTGAGCATCACAGGAAACTAAGTCAAACGCTTTGTCTGGGACAACATTGTTTGTCGCTTCGGACTACCGGGAGAGATTATATCAGACAACGGAAAACAATTCTGTGATAACCCATTCAAAGATTGGTGCGCGCAATTGAACATCACGCAACACTTCGCTTCAGTAAAACACCCACAAACCAATGGCCTAGTTGAGCGCGCAAACCGCAGTCTAGGGGAAGGAATAAAAGCGCGCCTTGACAGACACAAAGGAAGGTGGGTGGACGAGCTCTCGCATGTCTTATGGGCGCATCGCACAACAATCAAAACCAGTACTGGCGACACGCCATTCTCCCTCGTCTATGGAACAGAAGCCGTCATACCAGCTGAGATAGGAATGCCAACTATACGAACAGCAGAGGTCAACGTCACAACAAATGACGAGGAGCGGCGCATAGACTTGGACTTACTGGAAGAAAGGCGTGAACGCGCAGCTATACGCGAAGCAAAGGCTAAGGCAAAAATAAAGAAGTATTATGATGCAAAGGTCAAACACACCTCATTCAGGCCAGGAGACTTTGTATACCGCGCCAACGATGCGAGCCACGCAGAAGACACAGGCAAGCTCGGACCAAAATGGGAAGGACCTTACGAGGTCACAGATGCACTCGGCAACGGTGCATACAGACTGCGCGATATGGAAGGTTACGACCTAGCGCGCACTTGGAACATCTGCAATCTTAAAAGATGTTACTTTTAGGCTACGGCCATTACACATACACCTTTGCATCCTAAGAGGTGCCCAATAAGTGTTTGTTTTTTCTTTTCTTTCCTAGGAATTGTATTTTTATTTTTTCAAAAAACTTGCAAGTATCAATAAAATGTTATGGTTTCTAGCTAACTCCATAGCGTATTTCACTTTATTGCGTACATACTTATATATGTCAATATTGTTATCTTATATTTTTTCCTACATGGCGTGCATGCACTAATTAAGACCCACGAAGGCATAAAGGATGAGTAAACCTACTAATTCACTCGTTGAGTAAGAGGGTTGCAAACCCATCAACATTGGATCACGGATCCTTGCTAAGCGCCTTACTTTTGAGACGTCGAGGTAAGTTTTACGTGCGCATCCCACGACGGGTGCACAAATATTAAGTACACCGTACAAGCTTAGCAAATAACGAGCCAAGACACTTGGTCAAATAATAAAACTTAGCAAACAATGCAAGTATATTTCTTAAGTCACGCACTTAATTAACAAAAAGGTATCTTATTCGACATTTTTACACAAAATTACAAGGAAAGATACATTTCATTATTTAAAACATATACAAAAATAGCCTACACGCTATGGCGATGCTCAGGGCTATCATCCGGAGCGGCAGAACTCCCCGCCTCCTGAAGCTTTCTCAGAATCAAAGCGTCCTTGGGAGATACGGTAGGAACACTCACGGGAACCCCATCAGACCTGGGGATGTGTGCAGCACCCACGCCACACAACATTGCCTTGCCCTGAATGCCTCTCTTCTGGGCAGCCCTCTACGCGTGACGCTCTAGAACCTCTTTCAAGGGAATCTCCCTCTCAAGAGAAAACGGGTTGAGGATGTGGCGAGGCTGCGCGAACACAGGAACCTGCAGCTGCGACGCATCAGGCTTCAAGAAGTAATCTGGTTGCGCCTCTGCATCCTCCAAAAGGTGGCGCTCCAAGGTCAACCCCGCCATAATTACCTCTATGGGGTTGTCTTGGTCGCGCTCCAAACTTCCAATGTACGGCAACTCGAGGACCTTCAACCCCGCCATAGCCTGCATCAACTCATCATATGCAGCCGCATTATAACCAGGGAGCTCTGCCAAGTCCTTGCTCAGAAGCTTGGCCTCATGGAGATCCTCCATAGCCCGCGACTTCCCACGCGCCACCGCACAGTGAACCACCTTCCCAAAGGCGTCCAACACCTCTTGGGACTCCAGAGTGCCCATAGCTGCCAGGCGCAGCCCGTGACTAATCAACCACCTACATCAACAAAGACAATTTGTGTTAAGAAAAGGCATAGCAACAAAATATTATAAAGAAGAAGACTAAAAAGGAAGTACATGCGCTCAGCAATGGTCGACATCAAATGAGGGTATAACTCCTCATCGTACTCGATGCTCAGGCCGCGCAGCTTGTTCTCCTGAATCTGGATGATCTTCTCCATACTCTCCTTGAACTTGGCGATACTAGCATAGTGCTCCACCTTCTTCTCCTCCAGTGCGGACAACTTCTCATGGGTGACCTTTTCAGTGTACACCCTGGAGGACTCCACCTCCGCCTGCGCTTCCGCCAGCTGCGCACAGAGCCTAGCTATTTCCTCATCCTTCTGGGCGAGAGTACTGCTCTCCCCGACATACCTCTTCTTCAACTGAGCCACCAGCTCAGCCTGACGCGCAGCAGTCGCAGCCAACTCATCCATCAACTGCTGCGCCTCTACACCCTCATCAACCTTGGCTTTCCCCTCCTTGTTTTCATTATGCGGAGAGGAAATCACATCCACGAAAACTCCATCATTCTTCGTGGCATCATCCCTACAATACATGAAGAAGATAGTTAGCACATATTACGACAAGTAATACACAAGAAACAGAATAGAGACGCAGATACTTACAGAAATGGAGAGGCCTCTGCAGCCTTCTTATCTGCGCCAGGAGCGGATGTCTCCTCCTCCGCGGACGACTCCGCATCCCCAATAAGGTAGCGTCGTCTCTTCTTGGTGCCACTGCTCCCAGCCTCCCCTTTGCGCTTAAGATTCTGCGCCACTTCCTCCTTCAACACCTCCTCAGGCTTTAGGATCTCCACGCTGTCAGATGATTCAGCGCGCGCTTCCTCCTCCTGTGCCATCTCCACATCTGGCGCCACGCTCTGAACAGGCGTCACTTGGAGCGGCGGCGTATTCTCCGGGCCAACATCCGGCAGCACTGTCAAATGACCCTCGGTCGCCTCTAGAAGTGGCTGCTCACCTTCCCTCAGAGGGCGCACTCCCACAGTCACCTGCTTTGGTTTCTCCAGCTTAACAACGACGATCAAATCCATCTCTGCGCACATAAACAAATAACAAAGAAGAAAGGATTAGTTATTAAAGGTGCGCATATAAGAAGACTTACATATTTGAAGTAAAAGGGACGAACACCCACCCCGGCCTTCCTCATTTATAAAGGTTGGCACCTCGTCAGCAGCGCCGAAGTAATTGCGACTCAACCCCATGTGCACCAAAAACTCCTCCGGATAAAGGTTAATGGGTATGCGGTTGGCATCAAGAGTCTGCGCATCGGTCAGCCTATAGGAACCGGGTACGGGGCGCCCATCCCTTGGCAAAGTATCCTGAGTATAAAACTCAAAGGGCGATGGAAAAACCACGTCATCAACCCAGAAAAAATCCTCCCTCCAATGTCTAAGGGAGTCTACCTTCTCAGTGTAACACTGAAGCGCCCCCGGGCGCTTCGCGAAAGACACCCATCCATTTGACCACGTTGTGTGGTAGAAGACATGGAACAAGGCTATGGTCGGCTCTATCGCAAGTAAACGGCAGTTTACTTCAAAATTCGACACCTTAGCCGCACCTATACAGTGCAGCTGTGAGATGTGGAGGCGATAGTGGTTGAGCAAATCGCTCAGAAAGATAGATATCGGTACGCGGTAATTCGCGTACTCGAAGAATTTTGTGTATAATCCTATTTTCCCTTCGGGGAAATCGGCTATACACGCGTCAACATCTGGAGCCTCTGGACGCACATCCAGAGGAATGAAGTAGTCAGATGTAAACTGGGTAACATCATTCTCCGTCATCGCAGAGCGAAAGTCCTCTAACTGGGCAACCATTTTCATTAATTCACTGAGACACGCACACAAAAATTACCTAATGAAATGATTACTTTCTTTGCAAAAATACGCTTTTAAAAGAAGTGAGCAAGGGTGAGTGTGTGTTTTTACTGTGTGTTTTTGTAACAATGGGGGCGGTGACTATTATATAGGGAGTAAAAAAACCTAGATGATGTCCACGTGGATCCCACTAACAAAAATGTGTGGCTAGAACCGAAATGGTACATGCACTTTTTCTGATTTACGAAGGACACGTGGACACAACCCCCGATTTTCGAGGTATTTCTTTGAAATATCTATGACTAGGTGCATTGCACTCCAAAATGGGCGGCAATATTTCAATGTTCTCCCGCCACGCTTACCGCTGTTAAGATTAGTCTAGCATCCGCGGCTACGAGCCGCGCACACTAGACTGGGGGGACATGATGACGTATAGTCTATATATGGGCCACGAGCCCAAATGATAAACATTACTAAGGCCCAAAACCACCATGCGTGGGCTATTGTAACTTGGGCCGCATCAATAATGGGAACAGGCTCACGTAAGCCCAAACCCATATAAACTATACACGGTATAGATAAGGATCATCTATCTATGGAATAGATATCCTTACCCGGATAAGCACCATGGGTGCGAAATGTAAGGAGCACGAACCCTACAAGGATTCTGCGCCTATATAAGGAATGACATAACTCTCATTCAAGGTACGATTCACAAACCCTAAAACTCTTTACGAGAACCCTAATTCGATTACTTACTCTCACGCCGGAGTCTAATCGTGGGAGACAATCCCACGATAAGCCTAACGGTGTTGTTTATTTTCTTAGTGCGCAGGTTACAAGTACTAAGAAGCGAATTGGTACGAGAGAAAGAGCCCATAATCAGGAACGCCCAACTTTTGTATCAACAACTAAGGTAATAGCAGTAGACTAACCATTTTCGTTCCAACAAAACTAATCAAATAACAATAAACCATTAAGTCTTTGTTGAAGTAATTATATAAATATCAGTATTTTACAAATAATATTAAAAAAGGACTTTTAGTTCAGTGGTTGGAATGTTTGATTGTGAGCTTACGCACTCGAGTTCGAATCTGTGGTGGTTGATTGCTTTGCTTATGATTTTTAGTTGTTAGGTTTTGTTTATTATCTTTGGTCAACCAAAAAGTCAAAGTACTTATTTCGAAACACTATAACACATTTTCGTACAACTTAATTTAAACATATACATTTTGTTTGACTCTTGGTAAAATTATGGGTAGATTATTGAACTTGACTAGTTTATTTTGTATTTAGTTAAATTGCGATATAAAGTATATATTTGACATGTTTTTGCAACACTTGGTAATTATGGGGAAACTAATATTTACGAACGGGTCATGCTTGATTTTCATCAATTTTCTATACTTAGAATATTTTTCATAAACAGGACTAAAAGACGAAAACAAAATAATATGAAATTATTTATAACAAGTATAATACAAACATTTTCTAACTTATCATCCACTAACTTAATATGTATACATACATTTATATACCTACCGTACAACATAAAGATTTATATTATAAATACTTAGCATAAGTATTTATTAATTATCGATGATTTATATATTGGCACAACCACTTTAATTACGAATATTTTTCCGTACTTAGTCTTTCGGTTATTCAAAGCCGGAGACTTATTCGTCATTACTACTTTCATAAACTATTATACTTATGCACTTTCCCAAAAGCCAATACTTACAAACACTTCGAGATTATTTAAACATAAACACTACCACACAAGCAACAATAAACACAACTACTTGAGAACACTTAAACTTATTTAAACACTTTGAGTCGTGAACAAAACTATAAACTAAGACTTGCCATATTAATTTAGGTCGCGTGTCGGTGTCGCACACTTATACTACTTGATTCTTTTCACTATCAGACTGCTATTTACTAAGGTGATTTCATGACCCCTATTTTACTTATTTTGAAATACTTTTGGGGGAGAATACATGCTCGTTTTTATCTAAATGCAATACTTGTTTTACTTGAATATGCCACTTGTTTACTCAAAACATTACTTGCTCTACTTAAATGTTTGCTTGTTTACTCGAATGCGTTATTTGCTTACATGCTACATACTTGATTTCTCATTCATGGACACAAGTATTCATGGACAGAAGTGCTTAAAACATTTATGCCTGCATAACCGAATGAACTGGCCCAACTGCTATGTACATACATGACCGAATGAACTGGTCACATAACCGAATGAACTGGTAACTTGACCGAATGAACTGGTCACATGACCGAATGAACTGGTCACATGACCGAATGAACTGGTCACATGACCGAATGAACTGGTCACATAACCGAATGAACCGGTCAAACAAACTTTAACTTTTATGGTCTACATTGCAAATTTTGCTTAACGGTAAACATTTATTTTCATGACACTGTGAGAGTCACAATGGTCACAAAACTCTTATCGAACTCACATTTCTTTTACACTGAATTGCTATTTATACAAACCTATGAACTCACCAACCTCGTGTTGACACTTTTTAGCATGTATTTTCAGGTTTAAGGCGATAGCTAACTGTTGAAGGCTTTCGGCGTGGCATGGTCATAGATTACTCTGATGTATCTGGGACCGCATAAATTCTTTTATGGGCTTGTATTTCCACACTCGAATGATGTTTTAAAGTTATTTAAATCTATTAATAAAATATTTGTTTAAAGCGGATAAGGTAAATCCGTTCTCTTTACTATGTGTTGTGATCCAGTTTAGTAGCACCCCAGTGACATTATCTTCCGCTGCGACCGTATTTTGGGGGTGTTACATAGATAGATTCTGAATGTATTGAAATTGACCCACAAAATAATGAGTCTACACAACCTAATGAGATCGAGTCCATGGAAAGGGAAGTAGGAGCCAAGAGAAAACGTAAGGAACGATCTATTTGTTGGAATTTCTTTGACAAAGATGAGAAAGGCGCCGTAAAAGGCAGCAAAAAAGTGCCATGTAAGTGCAAAAAGTGTAATAATATTTTCATGTATGATAGTATTCAAGGCATGGGTAATCTTAAGCAACACATGGAGAAATGTTTTGGTAAAAATTATCATGATGTTGGTCAAATGCTATTTAATAGTGACATGGCATTACGGTCATCTAGATTTGATCAAAATATCTTTTGCGATTTGCTTGTAGCTGCTACTGTTAGGCATGAATTGCCTTTATCATTTGTTGATTATAAGGGTATTAGGGATGTATTTGCATACTTGCAACCTGAAGCAAATGTGATTACTAGGAATACTGTAAAAGCTGATTTGTTTAAATTGTATAAGAAAGAAAAGGAAAGCATTAAAAGCATGCTTATGGAATCACCGGGGAAGTTATGTTTAACTTCGGATTTGTGGTCTTCTATTACTACCAATGGTTATTTGGCCATTATAGTGCATTTTATTGACAAGCAATGGGTTTTGCAAAAGAGAGTCTTATCTTTTTCTTTCATGCCACCACCTCATTCCGGTGTTGCTTTAAATGCAAAAGTGTTTTCGATTCTAGAAGAATGGGGCATAGAAAAAAGGTATTTTGTATAACTTTGGATGATGCATCTTCTAATGACCGTTTTGTTGAGCTTTTACGTGAGCAACTAGATACAAAATCACCACTTGTTTCTAAGGGTAGTTTTTTTCATATGAGATGTTGTGCACATATTTTAAACTTGATTGTGCAAGAGGGGCTCAAAGAAATTGATCAACCGGTTTGAAAGGTTAGAGAGAGTGTCAAATATGTTAAAGGATCACATTCACAAGTAAGGAAGAAAAAGTTTTTAGACTGTGCTAAGTTACTTTCTTTAAGTTCAAAAAAGGGGTTAAGGCAAGATTGTCCTACTAGGTGGAATTCTACTTTCCTAATGCTTGATAGTGCCATTTATTACTGAAAGGCATTTGCCCATTTAAAAATAAGTGATTCTAATTATAAGAGTTGTCCAAGTGCTTCTGAGTGGGATATCATTGAAAAGATTTGTGTTTTCCTTGGAGTGTTTTATGATGTGACTAATGTTTTCTCGGGATCCAAATATCCTACTGCAAACTTGTACTATCCTCACGTTTTTATGGCTTATCTTACTTTGCTTGAGAGTATGAGTTCAAGTGATGAGTATATGAAAGATATGGGGACGTCTATCAGGTGCTTCAAACTCAGTCAACAATCCTGACAAGATATAATCAGGTGCTTACTTTTCTACGTATCTGTTTATTTTAAGCATAAAACCGGTTTAGAGTGTTTAGAAAAACCACACAGCTTCTGCGTTTCTGGCTTATTTTGGGAAAAATACGCAGGTTTGGTTACTGGTTATTTTACAGCAACCTATATGCAGAAAAAATGAAAAATAAGGAAACCCAAACACTAGGTATTTGTGCTTAGAAGAACATAAATTGAATGTTAGCTGAATCCCAGAATGTTTCAGCAACTTTTTAACTTTTTTCTTTTCACCTAAACCACTACTGCCACAAGACTTGCAACATGAATCCCAGAATGTTTTTGGTTACTGGTTAATACATCGAAGTCTAATATTTACTCTTTTGACTTTTCAGGTTTAAAATGGAAGATACGAGTAAAGGCGTTGAAAACTCGGAATTGATGTTATGATTGATATATATTTGTATTAATTAAGAGTTTTATGAACTTTTGTAATGTTAAGGATTATTATCATTATGTATTAGTTAAGATTTGTAAGAGCTTTTGTATTGTTAAGGATTTTTTTTAAAGTTTTAGTCAAGACTTTTATAATATGCATGTTAACAGGTTTTTAACAGGTCTTAACAGGTGCACCTGTTAATTTTCGTGTCGTGTTCGTGTTTGTGAAAAATGACACGATTAGTTAACAGGTCGTGTTCGTGTCTTAACAGGTTCGTGTCTTAACAGGTTCGTGTGACCTGTTATGCCAGCTCTACTGGAGGTGGTAATTTCTGACCCGACACGAAACCCGACCTGAAATTGACACGAAAATTAATAAGTTCGGGTTGAGTCTAAATAGATTTCGGGTCGACCCATCTAACCCGTTTATTAAACAGGTCAGGTTCAGGTCAGGTTCAGGTTGTGAATTACTCTCTCCGTCCCATAATAAATGTCCATGTTTGACTTTTCAAGTATTTCTTTATCAACTTTGACCTTAAATATTTTTTCTTTTGTTATATATACTATTTGATAAAAATTATACGCAATAAAAATACATTTAAAACTTAATCTATTCATATATTTTGTATCAAGTATTATATCACACAAACAAAAGTATTCAAGGTCAAAGTTGAGAAACAAAGACTTTGAAAAGTCAAACATGACATTTAATATGAGACGGATGGAGAATTTAAGTGGGTCGACCTGCCAACCCGTTTAGGATTTTTTTTTTCTTAAACTAAAAATTAATTATATTTTATTATACTGGTTAAATGGGTTAAACAGGTCGATCCGCAACCCGTTTAACCTGTTTAACTCATGTAATGTGCCAACTTTTGTATATAAAATAAGTTAAATGGGTCAACTCGAACTCGTTTAACCTATTTAATCCATGTAACCTATTTAACATGCCTACCCAAGTATATATACAGGTTAAATGGGTCAGATACGAGTTACGTGTAAACAAGTTAGGATTGACATAACTAACCCGATGATTTAAATGAGTCAGGTTGAGATTGAGTTTTCTGACCCGCCAACCCAAACCCTACCCATTTGCTACAACACAACCATAAAAGTGTAAGTAGTTCTTTCTCCTAAACAAGTGGTGTGGGGTTCAACACTTTCAAGCATGGTTGTCAGGATCTCGATCCTGATCTTAGGATCTTACGATTTTACGATACTGCAAATCAAAAACGATCCGGATCTTACATAGGATCTTTGAAAGCTTAAGATCTTATAGGATCTCGATCTTGATCATAGGATCTTAAGATCTAATCCGATCCGATCCTACTTTTCTCGGATAACAAACTAAAAAACTGCAAATTTCTGAATTATTTTTTTGTAGAATTTAAAAAACAACATGTTAATCTTATTAAACATTTCATAATCATAATTTAGGACGACTATTCGATGGAACATTCATATAATTTTGTGTTTATGATATATAATAATTTGAAAATTTGTATAATATTACAAAACTATTAAGAAAATGACATTATAGTAGGATCTTAAGATCCCAATCCGATCTTACGATCACGATCTTGCAAAGACGAAAATGATTTAAAACCTTGCTTTCAAGACATATTACCCGCCACATCTTCATTTCTATCTAGGGTTTTACAATTTCTCCGGCGCCGGATTTACCCATTTTCCGGCACACCCAGGTTCTTATTAATTTCTCTTAATTTTATAAAAATTCACTTCAATTCATTTCTTAATATTAACAAATTCCATATAATTAGTATCAAATGGAACTATGATTAAAAATAATAATCATAAACCACATATCTTCATAACATTAATCCTCAACTCACTAACTAAATCATTCACCACAACCCCTTTATTGAAACAAGACCATAAATCCCTTTGTTTTTCCTTAGCTTAAAATTTTAATTAGTAAGTTGTTTGGTAAATGTTGTTATTCAAATTCTGGTTATAATGACACTGAAATTTTGGAGACTCTTGGTCACAAGTTTAAGGATCTTTCTGTGTTGTAGGTATTTGTCCAAACTTGATCAAACCAAGCAGTTGCATAGGCGAATTTACGGTAATGGGGTGTAGCAAAGATAAAACATTTGTAACTCGTGGGGGCCGAAGCAACGAAAGTTGTGTGGAAATGGTGGGTCAAAACCAAGTCTCAAAACGAATCAAAACTGATGAAACACTTGAAGAAGATCGAATAAGTTCGTTACCAGATTGCTTAATTCTTGAAATCCTGTCTCGGCTTGACTCGACAAAAGGCACCATTAAAACAAGCACACTATGCAAAAGATGGCAACATCTTTGGACTTATGTTCCTGATCTCGTATTTCATATGAGAATGCTTGAATGGAAAGATGAAACCCTTTCCGACTACTATTCGTGTGTCAAAAGAACCTTAACTCAATGTCGCCAAATGAACCTCAACAAATTTCATTTTGATACACATTACGATTTTCGGTTCGAGTCGGTAGTAAATGATTTTATTCGTTATGCTGTTTCTTGTAACGTTCAAGACCTTTGTATCTCGTTAATGGGTGAGGATTTGGAAACTAAATTTGTTTTAGATCAGAGTTTTTATAATAACTCATGTTTCACTCGTCTCGAATTGGGAGGGTTTGTGTTTAAACCAACTAATGCCATTAGTTGGAATAAACTTACGACTTTGTGTATTTCGAAAGGGGATTTAGATGAAGATTTTATTCAAAATATTCTATCCGGGAGTCCGCTTTTGGAAAGTTTGGAGTTGCAATATTGCTATGGTTTTAGGCGGATTGATATTACCTCAAAGAGTGTTAAAAAGCTGGTGTTATCTGGATATATTGATCCTGACTATGAATATTGGAGTCTTGCAGGTGAAATCGAAATAAATGCTCCTCATATTTTGTCACTTAGAATCGATCAAAGTTTGTTATTATGGAAAGTTGATTTGGTGAATGTATCTTCGTTAGTCAAAGCTGAATTAGATTATGAAAACCTTGATCATGTTTGGACAAGTGAAGAAGCGGAAGAAAAGATGCTTAAAGATCTTATACTATACCTTCGCCATGTCAAAGAGCTTGAAATTGGGAATCGCTGTCGAAAGGTAATGTCTACCTCTTTTCTTTTTTATTATTTGTTTTTTACTTTTGGCAATTTATATACTCGTTTGGATGTGCATTTTGAAAGAGACATTTAATTTATACCAAGCATTGCACCGTTCTCATTGCTATGTAGGTTCTCGCTGGACTGGTAGCTAATGGTTTCACTTTTCCATCAAATATGAAGTATCCTGATTGGTTGGATAATGAATCAAGTGAAAGTGAAGATTTGTAGGAAGTAGGAACTAAAGGTGGGTGAGGTTAATATGTCGATGTAAGTTTGAATTTATGATTAGTCAATGGTTGATGCATTCCAAATGCATAGAAGTTAATGAGTCCAAATTGACTTTGAATTAGCAGATTCTAAACAATGCTTGCGTTAACTGTAAAAAGCTAGTTATTGGCAGTTTGTTAAGAAACTTGCTCACAAGCTTATCAACTATTGGTGCTAAAGTTGTTCAATGCTGTATATTATCTTTCTTTTTAAGTTTATGCTTATCAAGTCTGCTATTGCTTGCCAGTCATGTTGATAGATTGATTGTGCTTATGTGTTGCCTTCTGTGATGCTGATTATCGTATGTCATATGCTCCTGTGAACCTTGCTAGGCTTGGTTGTGGTCATATGCATGAAGATAACAGTCCTTTTTTGAACATGCTAATATAGGTTAGTTTAATGCACAAAAGAAAATAAAGGTTACCCATTACTGTGCGACGTTCAGCTCTCAGCTCACAGATCTTGGTTTTTTGAGGTTTTGTTTAACTTCTGGTGAGAGATTACTATTTTTTCTTTGTTGCCTCATGGAACGGTCCTGGCGTGTGGGTCACTTGAGAGATAAATGTTGACTTTCTACTTTCAAGGTCAAACTTAATGACATTGAAATCCAATATTATTTGAATTTTTAGCTGCACATTCTCATCACCTTTTTTGCAAAAAAATATAGTGCTTTTACAGGCTAAAGTGGTTACATTTTGTATAAAAAGCTAATAAGTTTTAACTAAGATGTGTTGAAAAAAGTCGTTAGTGTGACTCTTAATAGTCAACTGTAATAAAGAATAGGTGTATCAGCTCAAATGTAAAAAAGATGTGTTGAAATAAGAAGTTATCTCTGAATTCTTTTGACTTACCATTATGGCTGTTTTGCCCATTCTAAGTTCAAGGTGCATCAGCTAATGCTTATTAGTTGCTCCTCAGGGGCCTGTGCTATAATTATGAAACTTAGTCGTTTTTCTTATGCTCTTTTAGCTTTTGTTTATCAAGAACGTTCTAGTGATTGATTATGCTCAATTCAGCCTTCTAGGAGTCTGGTTTATCGTACATGGTCAACTTGTGTCAAATGGTTGGGTCGGACAAGCTAGGGAACATATTAATAGGCTAATACAGCTCGGGTTGAAGCATGTACCTTTAAGTCTTGTTAAACTTGGCTGGCCCGCAAACACACCCATATTAGAGGATTAGTACTGATCAATGTTTGTCTGTCTCTGGTACATCTTACTTTGTGTATGGATATATGCATTAAAGTTGTATGCATGCATGACATGCAAAATTGTGTCCCAATGGTACCCGTTGTTGTGTGAGAAGCTCCCCAACCAAATGGTTGCTTAGGACACGTGAGATAAAATTGTTGTATTGTGCCACCGGTTCACATATGGGGTTTTTTTAGTCCTCTACTGAAATTGAAATGCATGTTTATATTGATACTTTAATAGCTGATTAGCGCTTAAGGATATTTCATTCTTATGATAGTTTTCTGGGTGATATTAAAGTTTGATACCTTTCTGGTTTTTTTAGAGGATTTTGTTGGTTGCTCCGTATCAATGTTTAGCAAGTCTATCAACAGGGCTTAAGTAGCATCATTTATTGATCAAACACTAGGTATTGGTTTAGTCAAATCAGAGTAGACAGAGCATTCTTGTTGAAGCAGTGTTCAGACCACCAGTTACATTATAGCTTGCATGACATGGTTTGAGGTGATGGGTTGAGATCGGGTGGCTCGATCATGACTTTGACTGGTTTTGTTTGACTTCTGATCACAAGATTACTTGTTTACCTTTATATGCCCAATGAAAGTTTCATGATGAAACGAGAGGTGGGATAAGAGACAGGTTGGGTAGGTTTCCGTAATGGGTCAAAACAGGTTTGGGTCAACACACTGCTACAGTTGAAACCCGGGTTCAGTTGACCCGCAACACTTTTTGTTCAAATATATTTACTTTACCAAAAATATATTTATTTCAATTATAATATATATTTTCTTCATATAATGACTTAGGAGGTATTATGCATTAAAAATACACTTTGGCCGACTTCGACCATTTGAGCCGTTTCCTTCTAAACAGTATCTGTTTATTTGACCTGTTTGAGCCGTTAAAGATTAAACATTTTCCAATTTGACCCATTCATAAATAAATGTAAACGTATCCAAAATTGCTGCCTTTAATTAGCAACAATGACGACATGTTAGGCCCTAATGGATATGACCTTGATTGTCATAGCCTCATAGGAGGTATTAGACTATTAGGCACAATGTAGAGCCTGATGTAAAACAATGTAGAGCCTGATGAAGTCGTTAACTTGTTGATGGTTTCTAAAAGAGGGTGGTCGAAGATTTGGCATCTTGGTGTTTCTGCCCACAAGGAGTCTGTTATTCTATTTTCATTTGCTAATCTTGTGGCTTGTGACTGAACAATGTGTTTCAACGTAGATAGTCGTATTTGTGGAACCTTATATGTCAGATACTTGTGTGTGGGATTTATGCAGAATTGTTTGGCCACAAGTATTTCGGCACGTCTCCATCAGTGTAATTGTATTTTTAGTAATAAAATGTGATACCTGACATATTGGTCAAACTAGGCATATGGACATATGGTTCATACTTCATAGTTCATACAACATACCTAACATAAATTACTATGTATTCAATCAATTGTGTTGATATTTGGTGCAGCTGTTGAAATTTGTAAAGTTGCTTGTTATGAATAAGACTTCCAAGCCCACCATGAATATAGATGCATACAAGTTTTTACATATTTGACATAGTTGCTGTCATTGACTTGACCATTTTTTTTTCATCATATATGGATCCCCCTTTTTTGTTCAGCTCACATTTTCATCAAATGTGTTGTTAGTAATATATAATTTGACGTGTTTGCAAGCCGTATCTTGTAATCCACACATTAACTTTGGTTTAAAGTTGAAAGTTCAGCAAAATAAGGTAACTAAAATATTAGTTTTGTCAAAGTTGAAGAACTTAACTCATCGTATTTATTTCATGTTGTACAACAACATACCCAACCCCGCCGGGGCGAGGTATAACCCTACCTCAGATAAACCTGCGGATAAAGAGACTGCTTCCAGAAAGACCTCCGGCTAGCGAGTCGGATGTTCACTTCAGTTTATTAGCCCATATTGGTTATCTTTAATCATTTGAATTAGACTCATTCTTGAGGCATATAGTCTTCTTTTGCTACTCCATGAGTTGATATTTAGCCATTTCGTAACTTGGTATAAGTGATTTTCTATAAAACAATGTAATCATCAATTTCTACTTTGTTCAACTCCAAGAATAGGCGATCTTCTTTGGAAGAATTACTTTTGGGATATAGCGCCTTTAGTTTTGTTTCTGTTGGTACAATTGATTGGTATGCTATCCACTTTCCTGAGTTTCCTCCCATGCGAATATGAGATTAATTCTTGTGTCTAATTTCTTTGCCAAATAACGCCTGATCGGTGTCTGACCGAGAGGCCCAAATCGTAACACGAGTCAATACTAAAAATCAATTAGGAATATAATTATGTGAATTATGGAACGGGTAGGAACGCGACTATCTACATTCCACCATCTCATACATAACTCTGGCAAGATTAAGTATTGTTGTTGTTGCTGTGATAATTATGTGAATTAGACATCTCTATTATTGTGCATCAACCACTTTTAAAAAACAAATCACTAAAATACCATTTACAGTAACAAAATACTTAAATTATTCACTATTAATTTTACATATCATTTCACACAATTTCATATTTAAATTTTTAATCATCTATATTATAATATATTTTATATTTAATAAAAATTATTTCTCGCGTAAACTCGATCATTTTATATTTAAATTACAAAAAACCGTTAAAAAAAAAGGAAAAAAAATAAATAAATAGAATCCTTTTGATAACAATGGTGCGGGGTTTTAAACTTTTACAGCAACACTTTCAAGACATATTACCCGCCACCATCTTCACTTGTATTTCTAGGGTTTTACACTTTCTCCGGCGCCGGATTTCCCATTTTCCGGCACACCCAGGTTCTTACTAATTTCTCTTTTTAATTCAATCCTACTTATAAAAATTCATTTCTTAATATCCACAAATTCCATATAATTAGTATCAAATGGAACCATGATTAAAAACAATAATCATAAACCACATATCTTCATAACATTAATCCTCAAATCACTAACTAAATCATTCACCACAACCCCTTTACTAAAACCCATATCATCAGTTACCCCATCTCAACAAGACCATAAATACCTTTGTTTTTCCTTAGCTGAAAACTTAATTACACGCGGGCAGCTGTCGTCTGCCCGTAAACTTATCCACCGTCTCGTTTTGCAGTCTCCTACACTCACTGACCAACTTTCCATCTTTAATTTCGCGCGTAATCATCGTCTAGAACTTGACTTAGCTACTTACTCTACCCACATTATAAAACTAGTCAATTCAGATGAATACGTGCTAGCTGAAAGTGTGTATGTCGATAGGATAGTGAAACGAGGGGTTAAGCCGGATGGGTTGTTATTAGGTTCTATGATGGTTTGTTATTGTAAGTTAGGGAGAGTTAAAGACGAAAGCGAGCATTTTCAGAAGTTTGTTGAGGTAAAGGCGCAAAATAGTGGGAGAGTGTGTTCGGAGTTTGTTAAGGAGGTGTTTGGGCAAGATAGATTGGTTGACGCGTATGAGTACTGTGTTAAGGTTAATGATGTTGGGATTACACTTGGTGTTTCGTGTTATAATAAGTTGATTGGTGGGTTGTCGTCAAAAGGGTATGTGGATGAAGCGCGTCACGTGTTTGATATGATGCTTGAGAGAGGTGTGGCGCCTGTTTCTCATTTGTTTAAGTCGCTTGTGTTTGGTTTTTGTAAGATGGGGAGAGTTGAAGAAGCGGAAATGGTGAGTTTGGAGATGGAGTCGTATGGTTTTTTTGTGGATAAGGTTATGTATACTAGTTTAATTAACGGTTATTTTAGGAATAGGAAAGTAAAAATGGGGTTAAGGTTGTTTTATAAAATGCTTAAGATGGGTTGTCAGCCGGATAGTTTTACTTACAATACTTTAATACAAGGGTTTGTTAATTCGGGGTTATTTGATAAAGTGTGGGTTTTACACAAGCACTTGATTGATTTAGGACTTGAACCCGATGTGTTGACTTACCAGATTATGATTAATAAGTTTTGTATAGAAAATAAAGTTGATAGTGCGTTGGGATTGTTGTGTAGCATGTATGATAGGGACCTAACGCCCAATGTACATTGTTATACGCCGATCATCTCCTCACTTTATAAAGAAAATAGAGTAGAGGTTGATGAGGTGTACCAAAAGATGCTCGAATCGGGAGTAATTCCTGATCAAGTGTTGTTTTTTGCACTAATGAAGGAGTTTCCGAAAGGGCACGAGCTTCATCTTACACTCAAGATTTTGAATGTGATTGCTAAATATGGTTGCGGCATTGACCCTTTATATTCTTCTGTTTCTTTTGGCCCTACCCAGAACATTGAATATGAAATCGAGCATGTTTTAGGGAGAATTATAGAAAGCAGACCTCAATTGGCGAACATGGCTTATAGTATATATATTATGGGATTATGTATGGGAGGAAATAGTGATGATGCATTGCGTTCGGCGGTATTCATGATTATTCTTGGGTTTCAGCCTTTAATCTCGGCTTATAACTCCTTGATTAAGTGTTTTTGTCAAGAAGGGTTTGGTGAGCATGCTAAAGCCTTAATTGAACTCATGGACGGCATGGGTAGGGCTCCTGATTCAACAACGTTTTTGGTTATGGTTGATGAACATTGTAAGCGGGGTGACTTGGTATCTGCCTTTGATGTTCTTCGTCTAATGGATGACAGGAAAATGAAGCCTAGTGTTGCTATATATGATTGCATTATAGGCTGTTTGGGAAAAGAGAAGAGAGTTTCTGATGCACACCGTTTGTTAAAAAAGATGCTTGAAAGTGGTGTATACCCTGATGAGGCTCTGTATGCCAAAATGATAAATGTTTACTCCAAGAACGGACAAGCATATGAAGCTAACCGATTATTTAACCGAATGACCGAGCATGGAATACAGCCAGATTCACGTGCTTACTCTGCGCTTATTAGTGGATTCGTTAAGAAGAATAAGTTGGAAAAGGGTGTGACGTATCTGAGGAGCATGTTCAAAGATGGTTTTATGCCAAATAAAGTGCTCTATACCTCCCTTATTGATCACTTTTTAAGGAAAGGGGAACTTGAGTTCGCATTTAGATTAGTTTCTTTAATGGGAAGAAGTCATATAGAGTGTGATCATATCACCTACATCACATTGATTAGTGGCATTTGTAGGAATATTCAATGTTACAATGGTGTTTGGCATGATTCCCATTCAAAGTCCCAAAAAGATAGGGAAAATTTATATCATCTGCTTTATCAGAACTCGCCGTTGCCTAATGAGAATGATATGAGAATTTCCTTAACAACTCATAAAGATCTTAAGTTATTAGCAATGAAATTGATCAGAGGAATTAAAGGGACTTCTTATATGCCTAATTTATATTTGTATAATGGAATATTAACTGGATTTTGTCGGATGGGGAAGTTTGAGGAAGCATATGATCAACTGGATGTGATGGAAGAACAGGGTGTGGGTCCCAATCAAGTATCTTTCACTATTCTTATTAAAGGACATATTCAGGTTGGTGAAATTGATGCTGCTGTTGGGCTGTTTAACAGAATGAATGCCGATGGGTGCTTCCCGGATAGAATTGTATATAACAGTTTGATTAAGGGGTTCTGTAAAAATAATAGGTTGGTTGATGCCTTGTCTCTCTCACACGCAATGTGTAAGAGAGGGTTTGCACCTAGCAAAATAGCTTATGAATATATGCTTATTAGTCTTTGTGCTTCTCGTTTGGTCACTGAAGCATTGAGTATATGTGAAGATATGATTGCTCATAATTATTTACCATCTCAATATAATTGTAACTGGTTGCTTCACACGTTACTTGAAGAAAACAAATTGGGTGAAGCTCATATGATACGTAATATGATGCTTGAAAGAGGAAGAAAGTCACCAAATCCTATGAGACAGAGAATTATAATGGTCTCATGAGAGTTTGAAATGATGCACGTTGTTGGCACGTGGATTGGAGACATCTTTGCCATATTGTTTTAGAACATATGATCATATCAAAAGGACTTCATCGGGTAATCTTTAAACCTTGGGCAAATACTTGAGCTTTTACTTTTATGAATATTCATTGTGGTGTGGGAGTATCTAATATCATGTTCTGCTATGCAGGAAAAAGATAGTTCCAAGTGTGGAGTAACACGATGCCTCATCAATGTCTTTCAGGTTATTTCTGTTTTTCAAGTTGGGAATTTATGTTTTTTTTGGGTGTGTGTTAAACTGTTAATTTGAGTTCTGCTGTATCAGATCTGTTAGACCTTAGATAGCTATTAATATTCAAGTATCACTAAAGCATAGAGATAAGTATCTGTATCCTATCTATTATTAGATAGGCAATACGTTGCGATGAGAATTAAGATTAGTAGGATACAAACTAGTATTGGGATAATCTGTAAATAAGAACTTAAGTGAACTATATTTTTTCTGCTTAAATGCAATGGCATGATTTCTATCTAAATTGGACGTCATTGGGAGTGTTGGTTCACATGTTGAAAGAAGATTGTGCTCTTGCTATTCTGGTATACCCCTGTTCCAATATGCTTACATCACTCTAGGATCAGTGTTATGGTTTCCTGCAATATGTCATTCATTTACTATAAATAGTACACAATTTAAACTGCAGCTTGCAAGAAAAGGGAAACAACAAACTCAATACATCCATAGTTATCTCTATGATTCTCACTATTTCCCTTTAGCTTATATTTCCCGTTAGCTTAGTAGGAATTTGGTACTTACAAATAACAAGGCTGATGCCATTAACATTGCAAGATTGAGACAGACAACTTCACACTCCTGGTGTAAATTAAAGTTCACAGGTGGCAAAATGGGTGGGGCTGGCCGCTGGTGGGTTTGGCAACATGTCAAAATGGGTAGATTTTTAGTCCGGGTGGGTTGAGGTGTCAACATGTTTTAATGGGCAAACACTTTCATGTCTTGTATATTTTGAATTTACATATATTGTTAAGATGGTAAACACGATTGTACAAATTACATATTTACATCAATATTATCATCAATGTGTATTCTGGTTACAAAAAGTACATCATGGGGGATGTTTGACCAATTGACGCGTTTCTAATTAGCCAAATATGTTAATTACTTGACTTGCTAGAGATAAAATCAAATCCAAATTATAGTTGTCCCATTCTGTATCAGGCTCAAATCTAATGCCTCCTTCCTTTGAGCAAATCTTGTGTTATGTCATAGCTATAGCCATGGCATTGATGAGGCTCCTCTTTGTGTATGTTTCCAGTTACGCGCAGTGGTATACATTGAATAGGCAGGCTGAAGGACTCCCATTCACTTAGCAACCACAGCTGCACCAGGTATGCAAAGACTAGTATTTTTGTAGTTGCATCAGGTATGCAGAGTATAACTTTTAGCAAACCTGGTTGGTTATACCATGAAAACTAAATAAAACCATCGTGACAGAATCTTTTTTTTTTTTTTTTTTTTTTGGGTACTTTACCCAGTGCTATGTTTTATATTGCAAACTAATTAGCATTCTTTACGCTTTCCAAAATTGATCATTTCTCAAAGTAGTGTATATTTACGTTTTTGCAATATCAACTGTTTGTTTGCATTGAAAAACCAAATATTGTGTCTTGTAAAATTGATCCCTCTTCTCCTTATGAATGACAAATTGATACTATATAAAGATTCAATTTTCATTCAGCTCAATCTTTTATACAAACCAGGTTTTGTGTTTGTCTCAAAATGATGCTTGACGGTTGCTGAAATCTCGCCTTTTTGGAAATCTGCTTGAAAGAACTGCATTGTCCCTAACCCACCTGGAATAATCATTCGCTTGTAAGTAGATTTCTTTCAAAATTCATTTGGACTATCTGATGAATGTTAGATATGTTACGGGTTGCTGAATGAGTTTTTAAAAGTCTTGTCATTGTAATGAAACAAGATATGATCAATGAAAAAACAAAAACGAAAGAAGATATCGCAGTGTTCTTACGTCCAATATCTTCATAACACTGTATATGGTTTTCAACGTACCTTGACCATTGTTTTACCGCATCCAACTTGCAGGAGCGAATAACATCCAGAAAAGAGTGCTTGTTAATTCTGAAAAACTGCAGTGGTTTAAGGTTGGAGCCAGTCTTTATATTGGCATTTCTAGATCGATGTTCCAGTGGCTTGATTCAAGTAGAGGAAATGTCCAAGCAGTAAGTATTTAATTATAATCCGTTATCGGTCATCCTAATCATCAATTGACCGACAGCATTGATTCAGGTCCACAAGATTCATTTCTTTATATGCTGGACTTTTTTTTTTTTTTTTTCTTTTCCTTGTCATCCTTTTGAAGGAGAAATGTAGATCATGACGTCTAATATATACTATATAGCCTTATAAAAGTCATTTGCCCCGCATCTGTGTTAAATAATAACACTGCAATGTGGTTATTTTTATGGGGCATTTACATACATCCCCAAAAAAACATCAATATTTACATATTTCCCTAAATCTTGCTTTAATAGCATTGTACATCATGCATTAAAAACTTGTGTTTGGGGACATATGTAAATATTGATTTATATATAGGGATGTATGTAAATCCGCCTATTTTTATTTACTTTTGTATGTTTTGTGCAATAGTAAACACTCTTTCCGATGTTAATTTTGAAAAAAAGAAGAAAATTTTGGAAAGAAATTACAAAACAATGTTGGGGAGACTTTGCAAAGTTGCACCAACGGGTTAAAGTCTGACCGGCTTGATGAAGCCCAGAAATTCCTGGCTCAAAAGCCCGGTTCAAATGGTCCCATATTAACTAGCAAAGCCAGTAAGGCAGTAAGCCACCTAAAGGTTTTGATCTGACCTAGGCTTTTTTAAGCCTAGGAAAAGGTTTGAAAGCTCAACCCAGTCAAAGGCTTGAAAGCTCAGTCCGGCCTGGGTTAAGCATACAACACGCTTTCAATGTTCACTAATTTGTGAGTAGAATCATGATTATGTTTTGTAAACTTCTGTCTAAATTCGTTTGTGCTAGATTTTTTTTCTTCTTGCCACATCCTTTTAAAGGAGAATAGTATAGTTGATACCTTAGTAAATAATCAATATAATGTTGATTTATTTCAAATATAATAGAATCAAATAATGTACACAAATATATACTAAATATATAATTACATTCCGGCAATGAATGGCACACTGGTGGCCGGTAACCACATCCTCCCAGCAATAAGCCTTTCAACTGTGAAATCTTGTGCTTCAATCAAGCTCATGTTGTTATGATATCCCAGCCAGTTCACTCGGTTTTCTATGGCTGACCCGTTACCAAAACAACCATATTCACCGTAATACAATGTAGTAAAAGCGAAATCAGTATTCCCCCACGGTAACCATCCTTTCGGGTTTATAAAACCATCCATGTATGTTTTCAAAAATACAGTTCTTGAAAATTCTTGCCATGGTCGACCTAAGTAAGTTTGGACCGAACCTACGACAGGAAGTAGGTCAGGAGCGGGCACTACGCGACAATTGTGGATCGAAATACCGCTGTTTTGAAAAGGATCACCACGACCTTGGGCAGTTATAGTGTTGACATATCCGCTTAAAGGTCTTCGGACTAAGATTACACAGTTTTGGAAAACTACAGCTGCGTTACCAAATATGAAATCAACGGTGCCTGAAATGTAGCAAAGTTTGTAAAATTGTCGTTGTGAGACTGCGAATAGAGTATCTTGGTAACCCTCGATGCTACAAGCATAGAAAACCGATAGATCGGATGATGACCGAAGTGCGACTGCTTGTGCGCCTTCAGGTCCGGCGGTGTTACGGAATGTTATTCCACGAGCTATGAATCCATAGCCATCAACCCCTGAAATATTAATAATTACAAACGTTAATTACACGACATATTTATCCTTAAATTTTGGGATTTTATATGTGTTGTTTTTAGAATGTGATCACCCATAAACGATTAACGTGCATGTTGAAGAATTAGCTAGTAGCATGCAACCATGCATGAGATGAGGGAAGACTTTACCATATAAGTATCTTCTTACACAAGTTCATCTTCCACTTTACTTCATTTTCAATCATAGTATTCACACAATCTAAACTTTTACGATGTTTATTTTCAAAGATTCACCAAATTATCTTCTATAATTTACTTAGCATGTAAACAATCGTATTATATTTAATCAATAAACTCCAAATTACGGTATTTTGAAAATGCTACTCCGTAACATATTTTATAGCAAGAGAAGCTAAGAGAAGTGATGAACAATGAATATGACATGTCTCAACAAATTACTAACATATTAAGTCGACAATTTGTATAAAATTATTTATAGTACTAAGGGAAAATAATCTTTTACCGACGGTGGCTGAGCCATAAGTTGTCGAACCTCCAGCGACGCTCCTGTTGCCAGTGATAATAGTGTATCGAATCCCATCACCAACGAACATGATGTTATTCAGCTCATAAGGTATCTGAATATTTTCATTATACACGCCCGATTTAATATATATCACAAATCTTTGATTCTGACGATCGATACTTCCAGCATAATCAAGAGCTGATTGAATCGTAGGAAACGTACTTCCTTCTGCTTGAGACACTGTCACATTTGCTATTGACTGGATCGACACGGTTGCTAATAGCCTTCGGTCAAGGTGTGTAACCCACGTAGGAAAATCATTTGTTTGATCAGAAGCAACATTTTGCTTTAAGAACCCATGATTTATAGCCAGACTATTGCTTATCATTTCTGTTAAGTTACTTGATTTAATAGGGGTAACAAAGTCAGTTACATTCAATTCAACACAGCCCGTAAAACATGTGTGGAGATTAGTAAGAGCCGCGCTTAGCCATGTTTGAGCGTCAAAGTCAGAGCTTTGATTGTTTTTAAGGCCGGTTAGGGTTTGATTGAGTTGAAAAACTGTGTTGTTGATAAGTTTATAACAATCGTTCCATACTGCTTTTTTTGCGGTTGTTTGACACATTTTCCCGAGGTCTTTTGCGCATCCTTGAGCCTCGTTGGCGTTATCAATTGCAGCTTGTAAGGCCAGCATTCGAAAGTCAGCCCTGTGTCGTGGCGCATGATGTTGGCCACGACCTAGGAAGTACTTACATTGGTTAGGATGAGGAGTCGTCTGGCACCACGAGTTGATGTCGCCACCTGACTCCTCATCTTTTTGTAAGGATAAAGTAAAGAAAGAAGATACTACAAATATTAACAACCAAAACGATGAGAAGATTTTACGTGAAGTCATTTTAAACTTGGAATGTGGTTGTTTTAATATTCGTAGTCTGGTTTTGATGTTTTTTAGAATCAATTTATGGAAAAATGTATGATGGAGTGTTGGTTTTATAGTAGGATATGAAAGATATGAGTTGATATGAAGTGTAAATTAAGTGTTAGTAAAATTAAGTAAAACAATGAATGAAGAAGGGTAAAGATGCATGTTTGCTTGATGAAGAATAATGAGTGTTTTACGTAATTGATTTTATGATGTTTATTACAATGCACGTGGTCGCCGTTGTCTTTTTTCTTCGATTTTAGATGTCCATTTAAAAAGAGAAAAATGATTTTTATGCTTAATTATTAAGCTTATTAATGTGTCTAATGATTTAATTAATGAATTTGAAAAAAAATGATTGATGAAAATTTAGAGAGAGAAGATATACGTTACATATGTCTAATGTTAAGTGAATTAAACATGTAATTAGATTTGCATATTAAGCCTAAATAACACTAATCTTAAAAAGAAATGAAAATAAAACCAAGATACTAATGGGTTATCTACTTATCTTTGGGGATTTTTATTTTAATTTTTTTTAATGAAAACAAACTATAGACTATATATATATATATATATATATATATATATATATATATATATATATATATATATATATATATATATATATATATATATATAGGGATGAGATCAAATAAAAAGAAGTTTTTTTGTAAAAAGAATAAGAAGGATGTTTGACCCTTGATTTAAAATCAATGGATGAGATTAACTATAATCTTTCCTCAGTGTAACAATGAAGGTCTTATAGCTGCTAGCCCAGTTAAGTTGTTGGACAGGAGACTAGTCAAGCAAAACAACAAAATGGTGGTGTTTGGTTTAATACAATGGTCCAATGGAAGTCAAGATGATCCTACATGGGAGAGATTGGAAGACATTGTACAAAGATTTCCAAAATTCATCCTAGATCCTTGAGGACAAGGTTGCTTTAAGAGGGGTGGAATGTCATATACCAAAATAGGAAGGTCACGTGAAAGGCACGCGACAAGTTCAAAACACAACTAACAACATAACTGATTCCCGCCAAAATGTATTCACTTGTAATCCTTTAAATACTTGTATCCTTCTCATGTGTAACGAGTTTTGGATGACTGATTCTCTCTCTATCTTGTAATAACCACATTTCATGAATAACAAATCCCTTTAATCATTTCACTTCGAATTGCAATTCTTGGTTAGTAATTTTTGTGTTTGATTGTTTATCTTCAATCTTTAGTTAAATTCTGAATTAAGTACGTCATATCAGTCTTTTTCTTGTAGAGCCATTTACTCCCAACTAACTTGGCACCCGAAGGCAGCTCTACTTCTTCCCAGACTTCATTGTCTCTCATGGATTGCATTTCCCCATTCATAGCAACATGCCATTTTTCCTTTTCAGGACTATTCATGACAGCCCTATAACTAGTAGGTTCATCAAGATCCCCTAGTATAGTTTCCTCGCACTCTACGTTAAGAAATAGACGTTCAGGAGCTTTCACAGGGCTAGTTGACCTACGAATGGGAACCACTTCAACTTCAGGTGGAGGACCTAAACTTTCAGGTTCCATAGGAAGTTGGCTGGCGTTTTCAGAAGGTGCTACATCTTCATGATTGTCTTCCAGATCATATACTCTCTCATTGAATTCTTGAGATATGAGCTCCTTTTCCAAGAAGTCTCCATACCTTGCAACAAAAACTTTATTTTCAGGTGGGTAATAAAAGTAGTAACCCATAGTTTCCTTTGGGTATCCTACAAAGATGCACTTTACAGATCTTTGTTGGAGTTTGTCTGCTGAGTCACGTTTAACATACGCCTCACAACCCCAGACCTTTAGTTAAGACAAGTTATGAGCTTTTCCAGTCCATAACTCATACGGTGTCTTATCCACCTTCTTTGTTGGAACCATATTAAGAATGCGAACCGCAGATTCTAAGGCATAATCCCAAAATGAAAAAGTAAGAGTTGTTAGATTAAACATAGATCGTATCATATCTTGAAATGTACGATTCCTTCTCTCAGATACACCATTTTGTAGTGGAGTATATGGAGAAGTAAGGTGCTGGACAATTTCCTCCTTAGCTAAGTAATCTATAAACTCTTGACTCAGGTATTCACCACCTCTATCGGATCGAAGAGCTTTAATCTTCTTTCCAAGTTGCAACTCTACTTTTGCTTTAAACACTTTGAATGTTTCAAACACCTCATGCTTATGTTTAAGTAAATAAACATAACCATAACGGCTGTAATCATTCGTAAATGTTAAGAAGTAGCTAGCACCTCTCCTTGACACATGTCTAAGTGGTTGATGAGGCGAAAAATGATCCATTTTTAGGGGGTCATTTAAGCCCGGAATTGAATTTATTTGATCAAATATTGCCCTAAATCGTTCATTTTGTGATTTTAGGTACTTTTGGAGTGAATTCTGGAAAAGGAAGCATTTTGGACGTTTTTGGAGCATAAAAGTGAAGAAAACGGCAAAGTCTTAATTTTCCTTGCTGGGAACAGTACCTGACGGCGTCAAGAGGATTTTGATGATGGCGTCAAGAGCAAAAGTGATGACGGCCCAGTGAAAACGTGACAGCGTCAAAGCATGGCCGTCAAGAGTAAAAGTGGGGACGGCCTAGAACAACATTACACATGACGGCGTCAGATCTGGATCTAGGTAGTCCGAGAATATTATGGGCGGCGGGTTGACGGCGTCAGAAGTTTCTTCTTGATGTCGTCACCTTAGGAAATCTATATATACTCTTTGTTATTTTCATTCTAAAGAGAGGAGAATTTTAGGGTCGACTTGTATAAACCCTAGCACGACTTTTACAGTATTTTTAAGGGTTTTCACCCCTTGAAACCCTTCATGTTCAATTAAGATAAGTATCATTTAAATTCATTCAATATGTCTATGTGTTGATTTTAACATGCTAGGCTAGATCTTTTGTGTGTTTGCTTAGATGTAATGAAACCTAGATGTTGATTATAGGTTGATTGCTTGTTTATAGTTGTAATGGATGAATGATTTCGATGTTAGGCTTAAGAAAACTGGCAGATAACCATTGTGTAACTTGCTTGAACGTCTTAAGAAACATGAACCAATGCGTACTAGGTTTTTATGGTTGTATTTAATGCATGAGCGAATTCTAGTGATCCCATGTTAGGAGCTTCTTGCAGGCTAGACATAGGAGTGAAGTAGGAGCTTATAGAGTTGGGGAAGTATGTACGCCACCCCACGATTGGTATTAAGGAATATAACCCGTCATCCACGCAACTGTAACAAACAATTAACCTGTAAAAGATATCTAGGGAGTAGTGAAATTTAAGTAAACACAATTCTCCCATCTATTGTTCACACCACTAGTTTAATTAGCTTTGTTTTCATTTTTGTTATTTTATTTTGAATGCATCTTAGTTATTGGGTTAGTTGACTAGCAACTAATTCCGCCCACTCTTCCAAAACCCGAGATTTTACTTGCTTTCATAAAAATATAAAAATACAAAAAGAATCATCCCTCACCTCTAGACCTAGTTTTTAGGCTTTCTAATCCTAGCGACACTATTCCTGAGTTGAACGATCAATCCCCCGGTACTTGTCACTATACTATACTACAACGATCAGGTACACTGCCTGGTGGGGGTTGTAAGCTTCTCGAGATCCCTCGAGAGGTAAAGCCTGGTGCAATTCCCACGCATCAAGTTTTTGGCGCCGCAGCCCGGGGAATAGTTATTGTCTAGGTTAGAATTTCTTTTTATTAGGTCTACTTGCTAGATTCCTTTCTAGTAAGATTTTATTTTTATTTTTAGGTTTTTTTTACTCTATCTTATTTCTTCGTGTCTTTGTTTGTATTAGTTTGGTCTTTATGGATTTAAAGAGTCGCCGTTTAGAAGTTAGCAAGAGGCTTATAGCGCATAAAAGAAGAAAGAGAGAAGTTAACACATTTAAGGAATTTATTAAGCCTCTCCAAATGAAAATTGAGTTTACGGACTTCGCACCAACCCCTGATGAATTGAGTTACCATAGATTGCTTTTACAACACCCCTGCCCCTCAAAATATAGAAAGATACCATGGATTAGGAGGCATAACTTTAGGAACATAAAAATTTCTTGCATGATTGGGTACATGTCGAGAGAGCATACATACATTGACTTAAAAGCACCCATGAATATTATGTCTAGGCTGTACTACAACTGGATAATGAATGAAAGGTTAAGCCCTAGAAAAGACCCCTACAACTCTAATAGACTATGTAATTTCGTCAGGAGAGTTAAAGGGGTACACATCTTTATAGGAAATTTTACTTATCAATGCGACTTTGTAATCCTAGAAGATGTTAGAGGCATTATAGATCCACACCTAGGAGAAATGGTTCTAGGACAACCTTTTGTTGAGAAGACTAAGATGTATTGTGATCAGGGGAAGGGAATAGTTCGGTTTATATCACATCCGGTGATTTTCCCCATAATTAAAAACGTTTAATTATAAATTAATCTCTGTCATTACTTCTAATCACCATTTTTACGGGAAAACTTAAAAATTTTCTTTATTATATAAATTGGTCGTTACAAACCTGTATTTTCGGAACATTTTTCAAAATTACGATTCATCGGTTACTATTCACCAAACAATATTCATCATTTCACTATTCATCATTTTTGGAGTCAGTTAGTAATATTGAGATGTTTTTCAAAAGTTTTACTATTCATGAAACACTATTCACAAATCACTATTCACTCTCGGACGCACGTAAACGTTTCATTAAATCTTAAACAAACTTTCATAATCATAATTAATACCTTACTAATCCTAATTATCTTCAAACGGACCCTTAATTACTTTCTAAGCCCAAATACTATCGTGGCCTGTTACTATTCATCAGCCCACACATTTCAAGCCCAAAATCCTTATAATTATTTTGTTAATACTCGACTAAACCAAGTCAAAAACGCTCCTCGTACACTCTATTTCTACACACGACTCATGTATATTTTTACCTTACCTCATTTCTCACCTAGCCAACTCCAAGCACGTCAAATTTCAGCTTCACATATCGAGTCTTACTATATCTTTACGAGGCCAAGTGATTGGTCCAAAAACAAACCATCCAATTTATACATAATCCAAAACTTAATCATTTTAAACCCCGCTTGTTTCTTTGAACTCCTAAAAATAATCCTAGCATGATTTCATGTTTAAATGTTAAATTTGATCAACTAACACTAAGTACTATACGGTTTCCAAATCATGTATCTAATAAAATGGATAGTCGACATATGATTAAACAAATGGAAGTACCTCCCCATTTCATGCTCTCACAAGAATAATATAAAATCCCTAGGCAAAGTACATGTTGTATTTTAAAAGAAAACAAGACGTACAATCCTAACTTAAAATATTTAAACACACGTTTTTCTTTGACAATTTATGTATGTCGACATATGTTTTAAGACACAAGGACAAGCTCCAAATTTCAAGCTCTCACAAACTTATTATATTACTCCTAGACTAGTACTAGTTACATTTTAAAAGGGAAAACCATATGTACAACCAAATATATATATATATATCTACTCCTCATTTCATGCACTCACACATCAATATAAAAATCCTAGAATGTGAAAGTGAATTCATTCATTCACTGACATGAGCTAAGAGCTAATATGTAAATTATTAGAGCCAATACATGTCTAAAAACACCACTTCTCTTCTTTCTTTCTTGCTTGGGTCGACACTCCAAAAACAAGGACCATAATTCCATCTTACACATGCTTCTTAAAGTCATGGAATGGATATGAAACAAGCAACCTTCGATTATTTACTGAAAATGCATAGTACTTCTTATCTCTTTGAAAAATTTGCATCTTTACGTACTAAAATTTCATGCTATAATTACGCCATCCTCCTTCTCTTATTTCTTTCATTGACACACCCATTTCTTCTTTCTCCCTGCCATTCGAAGCATCACCAACACTCCACATCCTACCTTGACTTTTCTTCATTCTACAACACTCCTCCATCCCATCACTTGAATTATGCACTATACTCTATTCTTTCTACTCTATGTATGACACCTTTGACTTGTGTTTTTCCTAAACTACACGCAAAGGAAAACAGAAATACAGTCATGCTCTCTATTTCTTCCTTCCTACCATTCGAAGACAACCACAAGAACAGAAGTACCCTCCCTTTGTCTCTTGTTGTTTCTGCCATACGAAGGGTAACAAGAAGAAACCATGCAAACTACTTTCTTTCTCTTCGTTTTTGCCATAAGAAGAAGCCAAGAAAACCATACACCTTTCTTCCTTTTCATACGTATACACATACATGCAACTCCCCATTTTCACCTTTCAACACTTCAAAGCTTTTTATTTTTCTTTGTTAAGTTCTGTACGAGGAAACTAGCCAAGCTCCCAAACAAACTCTCATTGCGTACATGCAATCTCACCTCCAAATTCACATTCCAAAATATGTTTCTAAGTCTCCTTTACTTGCTGCTGAGGACGTGAGCTTTGGCCACTTTATTTCGAGCTCAAGTCGTGGGTTCTAAGATCTCTTGTCATTTTTAAAATGTAACAACTTCGAGAGCTTTGAAGGCGTTGGAGTTGCTTTGGCTCGTCCCTTGTTCACTATTCCACTTCGTCTCATCACCACCAAACTTTGGTGAAGTAAGCCACGTTCCTCATTTTTACTCCCTTTTCAGTTTTAGTTTTGTTTTGATATTCATAATCACGACTAGCATGCATGCTATTTCTCGTTCTACCATAAATCTTTTAGTTTCAAATTGTAGTATCTAATCTCATCGTGGCCTTGCATGAGGTGGCAAAACAAGGTAGAATAAATTCTAACGTATAACAAGTTTACATATCACGTTCTAAATCATGTTACTTAACTTCCTAAATATTTGGTATAACCTTAAAATCCGAACATACTTCACCACCTCACTGTAGGATCGGGCTCATACATCTCATATTGAACATACAACCTATCGGGCTCAAGGCCTAGTTTGATTGTCTATAAGCTCGACTAATAAGCTGTGTGAACAGGCTTCCTTAAAAAGCTCACGTACCACCTTTTTAGACGCTAAAGCTAATTACGATCGAAACAGTTTTCAAAATACTTAAGTTTCACCGATTGGGCCTTAAAGCCCATTAAGCTAATAATAAACTATAAGCTGAAAATAAGCTCACTGATAAGCTAAAACATGAACTTAACTTATTTCAACCCATTTAGTAATCTACTCTTTGTAAAAAGTCAAAAAGAAAAACGATTTGGAAAGAAATTCGAACACAACTAGCTGAGCTTGTTTTAATCCAAATTAAACCCAGCAAACGAAACGATAAAAACCACTCGAGAGTATCATATGACACCAAAGAGCCTTAGCTCAGTTGGTGTTGTCGTTTTGTTGTGAGTGAGGGATCCTGAGTTCGAGCCTTACAATTGGCAGTTTGCCAAACTTTTATTTTTACTACTTTTACAACTTTCACTACCTGGCGGTTTCAACCCTTCGGCTTTGCACCACTTACCATTTTCTTAAAAGACTTTTATAAGTTTTATAACTCATTTGACATTTTTCTAAAAACTTTTATAAGCTAATAAACTTACGTTATTTTACCACCATTCATCTAAATAAATAGGTTTGAGACTTATTTTATATGGTGACACATCGGCATAAAAATAATATAATTGTCCTAATATATTATTAACCACAACTTTAATAAACATATAATATTTTGGGAATATATTTTAACACTTTAAATGGCTCGGGTTACTTTATAAAACTTGTATACATAAAATAGATATACATATCGTTAACGAATAAGCCAACGAATAACCTATACGAAAGCAATAAGTAATACATAACAAACAAGTTATATAGTATATAACTTTGTCGTTGAACCTTAAGCGTTTTGCCACGCAAGCCACCTCTGCCACAAAACCATCTCATCATCTTTCCATCATAACGATTAATTGTTATCCATTAATCGTTATTCAATTACCAAATAGTATTTGGTTAGATTCTTAGATAAATTTATTTATCAGGTTCCGTACTAAGGACGCTTCCAAAATCATTCTCATACTCTCACTCGCACTTACTTTCGTCACTCCTAGTCAGTGTTGCAAAAATCGGCCGAATCGGCCGATTAATCGCTAATCGGCCATGGACCTTGGAGAGATTTACAAGGTAATCGGCCGATTAATCGGCCGAGTCAAGAAAATCGGCCGATTAATCGGTTAAAAATCGCTAATCGGCCATGAACCGCCTCAGTACCGATTCACGATTTTTGCAACATTGCTCCTAGTATCACTTAAGGTGAGTTCATAGCCTCGCTTTTACTTATTTAAACATTTTATAAACCTCGCGAGGGGGATACATGCTCAACTACTTGCTTTTATTTTCTCAAATACTCTAAACTTTTTACTGTGAGTTCTTAGCCCCGTTTTTATAAATGTTTTGGGGGAGATACATGCTCAACTACTACTTTTACTTTCATAAGTATTTTAAACTATTTACAAATTACTGTGGGACCATAGCCCACCATTTTATACATTTTATATCTCATGAAGAGATAACTGCTATAAACATGTTTACAAGTAACTTTTCAACTGTATGCTATATGTGATTTCTATTTCCTAAGTTTATTATTGCCAAAAGTCTCTCATATCATGAGCCTTAGTCACCCGTAGGGTGAACGTAAATAATTGTGGATAGATCTATTAGGGATTGACAATCCCCGTTTGGGCGTTGGAGAAAACTACCAAACGCACTTTATTTGAAATCTAATAGGTTACTGGCAAGAACCTATCCCGAGGGCCCTTGTTACTATTATCCATCATTTATGATGAGATCTGTTAATCGGATGAGTGTCATGAGGCTTAGGGAAATCAGGTTGTAGTGCTGTGGGCGTATAACAACGTAGCTCATTATTTTTATCAAATTACTAATTTGTGTTCACTATATAGCAGAAAATCATTATTTCTTGGCAAAAACAAACTATTTTGGTGTTGACCCAATTAGGGCAAACCAACAAACTATTTCATGTTAACATTGATTTTGACAAATCAACTGCTTTTGACTATAAACACTATGGATTTTACTCACAATTTGATTTTGATAATAAATCATTTATTACGAATCATATAAACTCACAAACTCTTTTGATTCTTGGAAATCAACTACTATACTTATAAACTCTATGAACTCACCAACCTTTGTGTTGACACTTTTAGCATGTGTTTATCTCAGGTCCATAATGAGCAAGGATGGTACGGAGGAGCACGGATTCTTACAAAGGCTATAAATTTTACTATCATTAGATAACTTACTTAACAAACTTTGAAAACACTGGGACCTCATTTTGAAAACTCTGATATTTATAAAATTCGAATGATAAATGTTTTAAAATGACTAAAATGATAATCATTTTCTACTGAAAAACTATGAGCTATGAAGTAACACCCAATCTTTATTCCGCTGCAAATATTTTAAAATTGGGGGTGTTACAGTTTACTGATGGGATAGAAAAAATTACTTTTATGATGCCTCACATGAAGGAAGAATTAAAGGGCATCAAGAATTTACAAATTGATGAGATTCGACCTTATGAGGTTAAGAAAAATGGAATTGATGATGATGCTTATTATGAGAGGAGGCGAACATACTATTCAGGTTGCATGAATCTAGGTCCTGAGTACAAGCGTGATGAGAATTGGGTTAGATGTTTTGAGTCAGCACAAAAGTAGGAAAGGAAAACGTAGCCCATGACCTTGAGTCTAGCTACAAGACTCGTAAATAAAGAAAAGCGCTTGTTGGGAGGCAACCCATGCTTTGTGTGATTTTTATTTTATTTGATTGTTATTTGTTTCCGTATGCATGCTTTATTTTTGTTGTTGGTAGATCATGTTTCAAAACTAAATGGTGAAAATACTTTATTTTGTCGTTTGGCTTAGTCTTAACTTCATCCAAAGGTATTTCGCACATGATAAGTGTAGGATCGTGTTCTGATTGAATATTGTGATTCGGGAGGTCGAGTAATATGAAAGTAAATGAACTCCATGGTTAGAGAGAGAGAGTAGAGAGAGAAGGGAAAACTATGTTTATTATTGATAATGAAAAGTGAAAAAACAAAACAAAGTCTCACCCTCCTAGTGAAGTCTAGGAGGGCTTATATAGCCTAACACAACATACTATTGCAATATTACATAACAAGTCCTTGTGTTTTGGCTAAATGGGATAACTAATGTAATCCCGATAATGTCGTTCCATTTACGTGTTGGGATTATAAACTTTGATACCAACAATCTTCCCCCAATGGGGCGACATAAGGGATTACTTACAACATTTCCTACAAGGACAAATAAGAATAAAGAAAGGTCTTCATAAGCTCTTCAAATTGCTGAGGATGGCGACAGTTGACGCTCTTTGTCTTCATCTTGTACCTCGGCTTGAGAACTTTTTCTTCACTAGTAGGCAAATGATGTAATATGCATGAAATGGATTAACTTCCCCCCAATTCATGTTGCATGTCTTTAGCAGCTTCTTCGTACACTTCTTTTTGGTGAAGTTTCTGAATCAGCTTCCCCTCAAACTGACAACCGTCTTCAGCAGATTCGAAACTTTGATGTAGTCCACATGTCTTCTAACTATTGAAGTTTTGAGTACGCAGCGGAATTTGTAGATGACACCATAAACCACACCAAGCAAATCTGACTAGTCACTTAATCACAGTTATGCTCAACGCGGAAGCTCCGTTCGGGGGTAACATGCAAGAAATCAGCAAGATCTTCTCACTTAAGTAGGCTACTTCACACTTCACACCCCGCGAGAGTTGAAATGATTACACCAAAAGCACAAAACAGAACCACTGATCATCTCTGCGGACGTCTCTCCGGTAGTAATAAAATTATAAGCTCGATCATGTGAGTCTATTATGCGTCCCTGATGTGCACATTTCTTCCCCCTAATTGCAGATCCTTGTGGAAAATGAGTGTTTTCGCAAAGAAGTCAAGAAAAGTCAAAGAATCAAAAGAACACCCACTCTCTCTTCCCCCACGATGTCTTTGTGGAATCGAAAGCATACACACTATGTTTACGATGGAAACGGAGGCAGCGTAACCCCATGTGTCTAATTAACCGAATATGTGTGAAGTATCATAAATAGCCCGTGAGAATCAACTGCTGATAAACAACTCTACTCTTTTATACTCCTCGCAACTAACTCTTCACCGACCCCATTATCATTCTGACGGCGTTTTGTAGTGACTACTGATGGAGAAAACTCAGTATGACGAACTTGAGACTGAGGTAAAATAACCCGAACTTGTGGCTTAAACTTGCACTATTGTCTGACTAAGAACCTATACTGAGAATTTCAATAAAGGTAGACTCATATACCCATCCAACCATCCTTAACTGTATATGAACTTCTCTCGAATTATCCACATCTTTTGGTGACACTTGAGCACTACAACGTAACTCCTTTAAAGTGATAGCTATACACTGTGAGCACAACAATGTAACTCCTTACATCAGGTATAACTAGACAACTTAAGTCTTGGTCATTTGTATGGATAAAAGCTCGAACAAGGATCTCGAAGAATCATGCATCCAACCAACCCCGATATCTTCAAAATACTAAGTACACGCGCCCGTGATATTCTACTTCAACCTCAAATAAATAATAAAGAATTATCGCCGTAGTCACATCTTGCGGTTAAATACCCAAAAACTAGCCTTTTTTACGGTTTAACCGAATCTTGATAATGGTTCCCGATCTTGTCAAAAAAACGTATCTCCCCGTGAAATTTTTGGCGTGTAGGCACGAACCTCAAATTAACCAATAACCACATGTCATACCAAAATTTATCACTATTAACATTTTTCTTGGCTTACTAATCAATTTTAGATAAATTTTCGTATAATGCTGATGCGTGGGAATCGCACCTTGCTTTACCTCTCGAGGGATCTCGCGAGGCTTACAACCCCCACCAGGCAGTGTACCTGATCGTTGTAGTATAGTATAGTGACAAGTACCGGGGGATTGATCGTTCAGCTTAGGAATAGTGTCGCTAGGATTAGAAAGCCTAATTAATAGTTCTAGAGATGGAAGATGATTATTTTTGTGTTTTTATATTTTATGAAAGCAAGTAAAATCTCGGGTTTTGAAGGAGTGGGCGGAATTAGTTGCTAATCAACTAACCCAAAAAACTACTTTATAACTAATTAACTAATGAAAATGAAATTAAACTAATATTAAACTAAGGTTGTGAGTAGTGGTTGGAGAAATTGTGTTTACTTAGACTTCATTACTCCCTAGATATCTTTTACATGTTAATTACTTGTTACACTTGTATGAATGACGGGTTGTATTCCTTAATACCATTCGTGGAGTGGCATACATAACTCCCCAACTCTATGAGCTCTTATCTCCTCCTACACCATGACCCAGCACAACTATAGGGATTGTAAACAGTGGCTCATGCATTAAATACAACCAATAAAGACCTAGTACGCCTCGGTTCATGTTTCTTAAGACGTTCAAGCATGTTACCATTTGGAGATCTGCCAGTTTTCTTAAGCCTAACATATAATATCATTCATTCAAAACAAGAATAGACAAGTAATCAACACATAATCAACATTTAGGTTTCATTAGATCTAAGCAAACACAAAGGAAATTTAGCCTAGCATAGTAGAATTAAGATAAGAACAAAAGATAGACAACCAACACATAGACATATTGATTGAATTAAGAGTATACTTATCTCAATTACAATGCAAGGTCTCAAGGGTTTGGAACCCTTGAAAAACCTGTAAAAGAGGCACCAAAATCGTCTTTAGGGTTTCACCAAAACTTCTCTCTCTTTAATGAAAAAACTAGAAAACTATATATAGGAAAATCGTCCTGACGGCGTCAAGAGTAAAATCTGACGCCGTCAACTCGCCGCCATATACTTCCTCGGACGCCCTAGATCCAATCGTGACGGCCTATGTGACGCCGTCACCACCCTCGGTAAATTAATCTTGGTCATTTTGACGCCGTCATCTCTTCATCTGACGCCTTCACAACCTTCGGTAAAATATTCATCCTTTCTGACGCCGTCAAGAGTAAATCCTTGACGCCGTCACCTTGTAATTCCAGCTTGGATTTGGTACTTTGTTGTTTTCTTCACTTTATGCTCCAAAAACGTCCAAAATAGCCTCTTTTCCAGAATTCACTCTCCAAACACCTAAAATCACAAAAGGAACGATTTAGGGCAATATTTGATCAAATAAATTCGGATTCGGGCTTAAATGACCCCCTAAAAACGGATCATTTTTCGCCTCATCATATACCCTTACACTTGAGATTTGCTTGTCCTCAAGCAAATGAGCTTTTATTCTACTCAAAAGACAAGTTAGGGGTCATTTAACACTAATATAAAAGTAATTACAACAAATAATCGTTCCACTAAAGACCAATAGACAAGCACGGAGGTCATACACAAGCACCTCACAAATAGTGTTTAGATACTCATATCTCTCGGGTGTAATAAAGTAATATAACATTATGGAAATGGAAGATATCTCTCACTACCTGTCATAGCAAAATAGATCACCATAGGCTTGGGAAAGGATCAAACCTCCACCACATGGCGTAAGCACCTAGGATAAACTATCAAAGAGGTCTTTTAAAGGGTTATAACGTTAGGTGTAGGGATATGAATTACACGGTTTTGTTGGATAAAGGGGATTTTACTGGTGGCGAGTTAACAATCTTAGTTAATTACATGTACAAGATGGCGTTGCTAAGCCAAGACTAGACTCGACTTAAGCTAATAAATGAAAAATAACTAAAAACATAAAATGAACATAGAATGAAAACGGGATGGTAGTCCGTATGTTTTTTTTTTCTCTCTTTCTTTTCTATTTTTTTTTTTTTTTTTTTTTTTCCTTGATTTTTTCGATTTTTTTTTTTTTTTTTTTTTTCATACACTCTTACCCTACCATCCAAAATAATACATCATAGGGGTTTGAGCATTCCCCTTACACTTGAATCTTTACATACTTTACATTAAACTATTCTAATGACTCGAATTAAGAAAATCAAAACACTTGGAGCACTTTTAAGATTAACGTACATATGGGGGTAATAAGTGTTGTTCTTCCCCATTACTCCATAAAATAAGTACTTACCCATGAGTCCCAATCGTCCCAAAACAATATGTACAAGGATATGACTCGACTTAGCAACCATGTAATCAATTAGAAAGTTAACTTAGGGTTTAACAAATAACAATAATGCACTAAAAATGAGCGCATACACGGAAGGCTAAGGCGATTTGGGTGTACATTTAAGTGGGGTGTAACAAATTCTTCCTTTAAGTAAGATGCTTAAAGTTAGAAACGAAAAGATAGGCTCGGAGGGGTGTACTAGGGGTATCGTGTACTAAAAATGAGTACAACGCTAAGGGTGTGGGAAAAATTAGTTGACTTAACTAGCCAAGTAATATGACTTAAATGGTCAAGTAATCGTAATACGGGTTTAACACAAGGGTGATCCTAATGCCTCTTATCATGTAGTAAATCCTACTACACGAATGTAGTCTCACTAGCGGTCTCGGGATGCATCACTAACGCAAGTTCTAGAATCTAAATGCTACCGGTACACTCATAAGCACCAATAATAAATGCTTTTCCTATCAAAACTAAAGGCGAACCTCACATTTTTGGGTGGAAAATTTTTCTGAATATACGGTTATGTGCTAGTCATACAACCTCCTATCCATGAGACGCTTGCTATGGCTAAAGTTTCACTCCTAAATGTTGTAAAAAATTTTAAATTTGGCGCTAAAATTGCACTAACAAGTATTTCTCATAGTTTTATTACTCATCTACTATCAAACAAAACAAACTCAAGCGAAAGTGCATATGTAAGGTATCATCTTTTTACCCTCCCCTTACACTTAAGATGAACATTGTCCCCAATGTTCAAGTAAAGAATGTAAAAGTTAAAAGTAAAGAGAATGAATTCAAATACTCCCCTGATTCGCTCGGTATGGATTTTAGGTTGGCCAGGTTAAATCTTCTTCCAAGAAAACGAACAATCAAAGCTTCCCTTCCAGAATATAAATCATCTTCTTGTCTCAAATAACCTGTAAATCCTGACAAAAGTAGACAAGGCAACCTCGCGTAAAATCGGCGGCATCCTATATAAGTTACTAAATCCTAGAAAACAAAATAAGATATAATGCTTGTGGAATGAAGTTTGCAGATTTCCTGGAGATTATAAAACTTAATAATTCACAAAAACTTATAAGACTCCGTTAGAAAAACAAAATCGGTAAAATTTCCAGATTTTTGACTCCTGACGCCGTCAAGAGCAATTGCCTGACGCCGTCAGAATGAACCTGTAGAAATCTTTATGTTAAGTTTCCGGAAAATTTCTGGAAAAACTTTGTCCTACTTCCTGGAAAATCCTGCAAAACTACATCATGACTCAATACAAGCATTTGACTCTAACAAGTACTAATACACATGTCCATTTAATATTGTTGTGGTTCATGCTCAATTTCGTTCTTATAAACAAATTTGGATCTCCCTTACACTTATCTTTTGCAAAATACCTTTATATGCAATTAAGACGAAGTTAAAAACAAAATAAAGCATTTTCACAATTTAATTTGAAACATGAGCCACAAACAATAAAAATAAAACATGCATACGGAAACAAATAAAATCAAACAAACAAACAAACAAACAAACAAACAAACAAATAAAAACACACAAAACATGGGTTGCCTCCCAAGAAGCGCTTGTTTTTGTTCGAGTCACGAGCCTGACTCTACCCTTATTTAATGGAAATAGGGGAGGTTTTCCCTACACTTAGGATTAAGTGTGGGTGAAAGTAGCGATACATACCCTTAGGGTGTAGATATGCCTCGTAAGGAAAGAGTGGTGGATGAATTATATGCTCAAAGGGGTGTGCTCCTATCATCATAACCTTACCTAATTCAATCGGGTTAATGGGTGGATTAAGATTTTCTCCTAGAAAGGGATCATTTTCAATCAACTTTAAGAGACTCCTAGTTGGGAATCCATCTTGACCTAGTAAACCCGGTTTAAACCCATAATGTTTCTTACGATCAATCATGAATGGGTGATGTAAGTATGTAAGGTCATGGTCCACTCCTATGTTGGCTTCTTCTCTACAAGGCTTGGGGTCTACTACCTTCAACGTAAAACTACCCGGACTACATGGTTTGATGGGTGGATCGGGACCTATTTCAATTCCTAAATCTTCATCCAAGGATGGAAGATTAGGTAATGGTTTTGGTTGAGGCTCCGGTTCATCAAAACTAGGAACTTCCCTAGAACTAGGAGTAAGGTTATCACTACAAATGTTCAAACCTATATCCTCTGGTGGTGCTTGGTCCAAGGGTTCTACCTCAATTGGGGTTCCTATAGTCTCTTCTACTTCTTCCGGGTAAGTCACGGGCGGTGTATGTGCCTCAAATGATGGTAGGACTTGTGGGGTACTTTGTGGGCTTGGATTATCCACCTCATCCTCCATTGTACCTAGATTACCTATATGTTTATTTTGTACTATGATATTAGGTGCCATCCAACTAGGTATCTCAACATGAGTATATTCATCCCCCAAAAAACTTCCTGTTTGCTCCATCAAACTTGTTTTTGATTGATTTGTGATGTTGTTTGTTGGGTTGTCTACTCTATAATAATATTGGGCACAGTTTTCTATGGTATCCCACGCTTCTTCATCATTTAATTCCCTAGGGCCCCCATCGGCAAAATCATCGATGCGCATTTGGTCACATTGGCTGACACGATAGTAAAAGGTTTCGGTTAGGGATGATAAAGAGAAACTATGATGAGGGAATTTTCGAAGTAAAATTTTAAAACGAGTCCATGCATCATATATGGGTTCATCTCGATATTGTTTGAAATTCAAGATGTCAATAGGGTAGAATGGCCTTTTTGGTTGGTGGTATGGTGGATTCGCGTACTCCATAATGGTGAACGGAATAGTCAATGGAAATTACGAACAAACACACAAAGAAAAAGATAGACTAAAGAAGACCTAAAAATAAAAATAAAAATCTTACTAGAAAGGAATCTAGCAAGTAGACCTAATAAAAAGAAATCCTAACCTAGACAATAACTATTCCCCGGGCTGCGGCGCCAAAAACTTGATGCGTGGGAATCGCACCTTGCTTTACCTCTCGAGGGATCTCGCGAGGCTTACAACCCCCACCAGGCAGTGTACCTGATCGTTGTAGTATAGTATAGTGACAAGTACCGGGGGATTGATCGTTCAGCTTAGGAATAGTGTCGCTAGGATTAGAAAGCCTAATTAATAGTTCTAGAGATGGAAGATGATTATTTTTGTGTTTTTATATTTTATGAAAGCAAGTAAAATCTCGGGTTTTGAAGGAGTGGGCGGAATTAGTTGCTAATCAACTAACCCAAAAAACTACTTTATAACTAATTAACTAATGAAAATGAAATTAAACTAATATTAAACTAAGGTTGTGAGCAGTGGTTGGAGAAATTGTGTTTACTTAGACTTCATTACTCCCTAGATATCTTTTACATGTTAATTACTTGTTACACTTGTATGAATGACGGGTTGTATTCCTTAATACCATTCGTGGAGTGGCATACATAACTCCCCAACTCTATGAGCTCTTATCTCCTCCTACACCATGACCCAGCACAACTATAGGGATTGTAAACAGTGGCTCATGCATTAAATACAACCAATAAAGACCTAGTACGCCTCGGTTCATGTTTCTTAAGACGTTCAAGCATGTTACCATTTGGAGATCTGCCAGTTTTCTTAAGCCTAACATATAATATCATTCATTCAAAACAAGAATAGACAAGTAATCAACACATAATCAACATCTAGGTTTCATTAGATCTAAGCAAACACAAAGGAAATTTAGCCTAGCATAGTAGAATTAAGATAAGAACAAAAGATAGACAACCAACACATAGACATATTGATTGAATTAAGAGTATACTTATCTCAATTACAATGCAAGGTCTCAAGGGTTTGGAACCCTTGAAAAACCTGTAAAAGAGGCACCAAAATCGTCTTTAGGGTTTCACCAAAACTTCTCTCTCTTTAATGAAAAAACTAGAAAACTATATATAGGAAAATCGTCCTGACGGCGTCAAGAGTAAAATCTGACGCCGTCAACTCGCCGCCATATACTTCCTCGGACGCCCTAGATCCAATCGTGACGGCCTATGTGACGCCGTCACCACCCTCGGTAAATTAATCTTGGTCATTTTGACGCCGTCATCTCTTCATCTGACGCCTTCACAACCTTCGGTAAAATATTCATCCTTTCTGACGCCGTCAAGAGTAAATCCTTGACGCCGTCACCTTGTAATTCCAGCTTGGATTTGGTACTTTGTTGTTTTCTTCACTTTATGCTCCAAAAACGTCCAAAATAGCCTCTTTTCCAGAATTCACTCTCCAAACACCTAAAATCACAAAAGGAACGATTTAGGGCAATATTTGATCAAATAAATTCGGATTCGGGCTTAAATGACCCCCTAAAAACGGATCATTTTTCGCCTCATCAAATGCTAAAAATAACATCAAACAACTCAAATCCTTATACTATAACATTCGTACCATGTGTTCTAATCACAGCCCAATGAATTAAACAATGACCCGGGCCCAAGGTGAAATAAGAACCCGGTCCAATCACAATTTATACCCTAAACATACATTTTCATTTTCTGAACCCTAACACACATACTCAAAAAAATCCGCCCCCCACATATCATTAACTCTCTCGCATCTTTCCAAAGAAAAACGTATCTCACACAACCTCAAATAATCCGCCCTTCTCCTAACTATCCTCTCACACAGATCCTCCATCTCAATCTCATACCTTTGATTATCTCAATCATCTATCACTCCGAATCAAACAACATCATCACATCGCAATCTCTTACAATCATACTAACCGAGCACCACTTCGTGTTATATTTAATTTTGAAGATCAGGAAGACCTTAAAGTGTCATGGTCCTTTGGAGGGCTCGGGTAGGTTTCGACACTATTGTATCTAACGTTTTGATTGTGTCTTGAACGAATTAAAGAAAATGGTATAACACTCTTGTTATATTTTCTTCTTTATTATTCGGATATAAATTGAAGCTAGGCTTCAGATAATGATCGATGATGTATTTTTCGTGATAAGCACCTTCAAGGTCTAATTTTTCATTGAGTAGTCACGAAAAAAAAATGAGATGATATTAATTATTTTTCTTTTATGTTTGACGTTTGAGTTTTGAACGTTTGTGGAGATGGGATAGTGGTATGGTTTGGAGTTGATGGAGGCTGAATGAATAGGAGATAATGTTTTTAATGTTGTGATATGGGATGAGATGGTGTTGTATTTGTTGATTGGATTTGTTATAAAAGACTGAGGTCACGAGTTGGTATTAGGTTTGGTCAATGGTCTATTTCTGCTTCATCTAAATTCTTATACTGTTTTGGACACTTTACGCATAATGTTTTGCGTAGACCAGATCTTACGCGTAACTTTATGCGTAGATTTGTAGAAATCTTACGCGTAGAAATCTAACGCGTAGACATGCTTTACGCGTAAAGTTGGTCTTTTGCGTAACCCGTGTCTTTTGCGTAAATCTTACGCGTAAGACAAGGGTTTTACACCTTAGTTGAACCTTACGCATAACTTGTCCAAGTTATGCGTAGAAAATTGTAGATTTCGCGTAGGAAGAGAGTTTTGACCCTTTGACCATTTTCCGGCGTACTTTCTGACCAGTTTCCGACAGTATTTCCGGCTGCTTTTTCTGACCATGTTCGATAACCTTTCAGACCATGTTATTCCCTTATTTTTTATAGCAAATATTTCACGGGTACGGCACCAAAAAAAAAAAAAAAAAAAAAAAAAAAAAAAAAAAAAAAAAAAAAAAAAAAAACTGTCATAAAATCATTTGGACCAAAAATGATACCAATAAACAGATATGTGAAACTGCTATTGAAAACCGTGAACTTTTTGACCAGTTTTTTATAACTTAAAGCTGTTATGACAACTGTTAACCACAAAATATATTAAAAGATTTGGACCGTATAAAAAAGTGATAAAACAGCCTCAATAACATGATACAACCCAAGAAAAAGTACGATTTTGACAAGATAACATCACAAAAATCAATCAAAACTAATAACCACGGCTCTGATGCCACTTGTAGGATCGTGTTTTGATTGAATATTGTGATTCGGGAGGTCGAGTAATATGAAAGTAAATGAAATCCATGATTAGAGAGAGAGAGAGAGTAGAGAGAGAAAGGAAAACTATGTTTATTATTGATAATGAAAAGTGAAAAAACAAAACAAAGTCTCACCCTCCTAGTGAAGTCTAGGAGGGCTTATATAGCCTAACACAACATACTATTGCAATATTACATAACAAGTCCTTGTGTTTTGGCTAAATGGGATAACTAATGTAATCCCGATAATGTCGTTCCATTTACGTGTTGGGATTATAAACTTTGATCCCAACAATAAGTGTAAGGGGAAACCCCAAATATGTTTTTAAGAAACAAAACCGATCATGATTCTCCACAATATTAAATGGACATGTATATTCGTATTTGTTAGAGTCAAATGCTTGTATCGAGTCATAATGATGTTTTGCAGGATTTTCCAGAAAGTAGGACAAAGTTTTTCCAGAAATTTTCCGGAAAATTAACATAAAGATTTGTGCAGGTCACTTCTGACGGCGTCAGGAAGAAATTCTTGATGGCATCATGTGTAAAAATCTGGAAATTTTGCTAGTTTTGTTTTTCTAACGGAGTCTTAAAGTTTTTGTTAACTCATTTATAAACTCCAGGGAATCTGCAAACATTCATTCCACAAGCATTATATCTTACTTTGCTTTCTAGGAGTTGTTATCATATATAGATTGCTGCTGATTTTACGCGAGGTTGCCTTGTTTGTTTTCTCAGGTTTAACAGGTTATGTATGACAAGAAGATGATTTATATTCTGGAAGGGAAGCTTTGATTGTTCATTTTCTTGGAGGAAGATCTAACCTTGTTACCACACTATCCATACTGAGCGAATAAGGGGAGTATTTGATTTCATTCTTTTTCCTATTTTTACTTTTACATTCTTTAATTGAACATTGGGGACAATGTTCATCCTAAGTGTAAGGGGAGGGTAAAATGATGATACCTTATAGATAAACTTGCACTTGAGTTTGTTTGTTTGATGGTAGGTGTGTAATAAAACTACGAGAAATACTTGTTAGTGCAATTTTAGCGCCAAATTTAAAATTTTTTACAACATCTAGGAGTGAAACTTTAGCCTTAACAAGCGTCTCATGGATAGGAGATCGTATGACTAGCACAAAACCGTACCATTCAGAAAAATTTTCCACCCAAATACGTGAGATTCGCCTTTAGATTTGATAGGAAAAGTATTTACTATTAGTGCTTATGAGTGTACCGGTAGCATTTAGATTCTAGAACTTGCGTTAGTGATGCATCCCGAGACCGCTAGTGAGACTACATTCGTGTAGTAGGATTTACTACATGATAAGAGGCATTAGGATCACCCTTGTGTTAAACCCGTATCATAATTACTTGGCCATTTAAGTCATATTATTTGGCTAGTTAAGTCAACTAATTTTTCCCACACCCTTAGCGTTGTACTCATTTTTAGTACACAAAACCCCTAGTACACCCCTCCGAGCCTATCTTTTTGTTTCTAACTTTAAGCATCTTACTTAAAGGAAGAATTTGTTACAACCCACTTAAATGTACACCCAAATCGCCTTAGCCTTCCGTGTATGCACTCATCTTTAGTGCATTATTGTTATATGTTTAAACCATTAGTTAATTATCTAATTGATTACATGGTTGCTAAGTCGAGTCATATCCTTGTACATATTGTTTTGGGACGATTGGGACGATTGGGTAAAGTACTAATCTTATGGAGTAATGGGGAAGAACATCATTTTATTACCCCCATATATGTGTTTATCTTAAAAGTACTCCAAGTGTTTTGATTATCTTAATTCGAGTCATTAGATTAGTTTATTGTAAAGTATGTAAAAATTCAAGTGTAAGGGGAATGTTCATTCCTTATGATGTATTATTTTGGATGGTAGGGTAAGAGTGTATGCAAAAAAAAAAAAAAAAAAAAAAAAAAAAAAAAAAAAAAAAAATCGAAAAAGCAAGAAAAAGAAAAAAAAGAAAAAAAAAAAAAAAAAGAAAAGAGAAAAAACATACGGACTACCATCCCGTTTTCATTCTATGTTTATTTTATGTTTTTGTTATTTTTAATTTATTAGCTTAAGTCGAGTCTAGTCTTGGCTTAGCAACGCCATATTATACATGTAATTAACCAAGATGATTAACTCGCCACCAGTAAAGATTGCTTATATCCAACAAAACCGTGTATTCCATATCCCTACACCTAACATTACAACCCTTTGAAAGACCTCTTTGATAGTTTATCTTAGGTGCTTACGCCATGTGGTGGAGGTTTGATCCTTTCCCAAGCCTATGGTAATCTATTTTGCTATGACAGGTAGTGAGAGATGTTTTCCATTTCCATATTGTGATATATACTTTATTACACCCGAGAGATATGAGTATCTAAACACTATTTGTGAGGTGCTAGTGTATGACCTCCGTGCTTGTCTTTGGTCTTTAGTGGAATGATTATTTGTTGTAATTACTTTTATATTAGTGTTAAATGACCCCTAACTTGTATTTTGATTAGAATAAAAGCGCATTTGCTTGAGGACAAGCAAATCTCAAGTGTAAGGGTATATGATGAGGCGAAAAATGATCCATTTTTAGGGGGTCATTTAAGCCCGTAATTGAATTTATTTGATCAAATATTGCTCTTCCTTTTGTGATTTTAGGTAGTTTTGGAGTGAATTCTGGAAAAGGAAGCATTTTGGACGTTTTTGGAGCATAAAAGTGAAGAAAACGAAAAAGTCTTAATTTTCCTTGCTGGGAACAGTACCTGATGGCGTCAAGAGGATTTTAATGACGGCGTCAAGAGCAAAAGTGATAACGGCCCAGTGAAAACGTGACGGCGTCAAAGCATGGCCGTCAAGAGTAAAAGTGGTGACGGCCCAGAATAACATTACACATGACAGCATCAGATCTAGATCTAGGCAGTCCGAGAATATTATGGGCGGCGTGTTGACGGCGTCAGAAGTTTCTTCTTGATGCCGTCACCTTAGGAAATCTATATATACTCTTTGTTATTTTCATTCTAAAGAGAGGAGAATTTTAGGGTCGACTTGTATAAACCCTAGCACGACTTTTACAGTATTTTCAAGGGTTTTCACCCCTTGAAACCCTTCATGTTCAATTAAGATAAGTATCCTTTCAATTCATTCAATATGTCTATGTGTTGTTTGAATATATCTTACGCTTGTCTTGATTTTAACATGCTAGGCTTGATCTTTTGTGTGTTTGCTTAGATGTAATGAAACCTAGATGTTGATTATAGGTTGATTGTTTGTTTATAGTTGTAATGGATGAATGATTTCGATGTTAGGCTTAAGAAAACTGGCAGATCTCCATTGTGTAACTTTCTTGATCGTCTTAAGAAACATGAACCAATGCGTACTAGGTTTTTATGGTTGTATTTAATGCATGAGCGAATTCTAGTGATCCCATGTTAGGAGCTTCTTGCAGGCTCGACATAGGAGTGAAGTAGGAGCTTATAGAGTTGGGGAAGTACGTACGCCACCCCACGATTGGTATTAAGGAATATAACCGTCATCCACGCAACTGTAACAAACAATTAACCTGTAAAAGATATCTAGGGAGTAGTGAAATTTAAGTAAACACAATTCTCCCATCTATTGTTCACACCACTAGTTTAATTAGCTTTGTTTTCATTTTTGTTATTTTATTTTGATTTCATCTTAGTTATTGGGTTAGTTAACTAGCAACTAATTCCGCCCACTCTTCCAAAACCCGAGATTTTACTTGCTTTCATAAAAATATAAAAATACAAAAAGAATCATCCCTCACCTCTAGACCTAGTTTTTAGGCTTTCTAATCCTAGCGACACTATTCCTGAGTTGAACGATCAATCCCCCGGTACTTGTCACTATACTATACTACAACGATCAGGTACACTGCCTGGTGGGGGTTGTAAGCTTCTCGAGATCCCTCGAGAGGTAAAGCCTGGTGCAATTCCCACGCATCAGTGGTCCACACACATCTGTGTGAATAAGACCAAGTAGATCATTAGCCCTTTCAATCCTATTCTTAAAAGGTTTCTTTGTCATCTTCCCAGCAATACAAGATTCGCACTTATCAAATGATTCATCATTGATCTTTTCTAAAAGCCCATCATGTTGCAGCTTTTCCATGCGAGCCTTGCCAATGTGAGCAAGTCGACAATGCAAAAGATAAGACGAATCTGGACCTTTCTTGATTCTCTTATTATTGATGCTATACATTAAATTATTTTTAACAAAAGCTTTATCATTATCATTCATATCAATCTCAAAAATACCATTCACAACAATAGCATTAAAATAAAAAACACCATTTAAAGAAACTGAAATTCCATTGCTAGAAATAGTATGATCAAAACTAAGGTTCAACAAAAATGAAAATGAAATTACACCTCTAACAATTTACGGTTCATAATGACAATTATTTAAAGATAGTACTAAGCCCGAAGGCAACACTAAACCCCTGTGCAAGAATTGTTCTCCATAGGCCAGCTTTCTCTCAACTCTAAACCCCTGCAAGGTATTGCAAATATGAATGCCACATCCCGTATCATATACCCATGAATTCGATTTAGGAGTAAGAGTGAATAATTCAATCATAAAGAACGCACCTGAAGTACTGGGGTTACCAGACTCATTATTCTGCTTCTTCTGTCACAAGTCATGAATGTAGAGAGGACAATTGCGCTTCCAATGGCCCTTTTCATGACAGTGGTGACAAGCCTGATCCTTCTTGTTTGGAGGATTCACCTTGTTCTGCTTAAGCTGATGCTGCTTCATCTTGGGTTGTAGTTGATAGGCCATGACCTGCTTGCCTTTATCACCTTTCCCTTTGTCTTTGTTCACATGCGATTTCTTCTGGTTTCTGCCCCCATGAATTGCCAACACTTGCGGGGTAGGAGCCTTAACCTTGGCTGGTAGACTTTTCTCATAATCAACAAGCAATGCGAGTAATTCTGAGACTGTCTTTCCCGAGCAGTGCATGTTGAAATTCTGCACAAAACCAGCAAAATCCTTATTAAGGGACCTGTTGATCAAGTGCACTTGCACATTGTCGGGGTAACCAAATCCAATTCTGTGAAGTTGATCAAAGTATTCTTTCATCTCATTCACATAATCTTCACCATGCTTGCAGTTATGTAGCTTGTCAAGTTCATCATACAATTCAACTGCAGGAGACTTTTCATAAGACTTTTGAAGTTCTTCAAGCATGTCTTTAGGAAAGTAGTACTCAAACTTCTTTTGTAACTGAGCACTCATGCTAGTGAGCATTAAACAAGCAACCTCATTAAATTTAGCATGCTCCACTCTCCAAGCCGCCTTGACTGCTTCTAGTTCAGTAGCAGCAGGCTCAGCTTCGCATTCATTGGTCAAGTAATCTAGCTTACCGGCCGCCCTCAAGACAATTCCGAGCGAACGGTGCCAATCATTGAAATTCTTTCCAGTCAATTTTTCCCTTTCAAGATGACTCTTGAAAGCAGAAATCACAGTTGGGTTATCGGGTTGAGCCATATCTACAGATAAAAGTTCAAACATTAGTATTTTCGATAATTAATATCTCCAAGAAAATATAATACCCAAAGGCTATATTCATATAGCCAACAAATTTTCTTGAAAATCTAGGATCCAACTTTACATAGATTCCATCACATCAGTTGATCCGCTAGTGGTGAAAGTATAAAAGATGGTAATCTGTCAAACAATAATTGGCAACCAAGATTTCCAATTCCTAGACCATTATGGGATTTACATCAAATTGATTCATCAATTTGCCTTGTAAGCATGTTTCATCCCATCTCATGCCTTAAGTTCTAGGTCTCACGCACAACTTAATTAAGTCATCTACCTTAGAAACTGTAAAATTACTATCTATGGTCTCACGCATTAACATAATTTTACCTTGTTATAATAATTTAGCCTAGGTCTCACGTTTACTAAATTAGAATTCCAAGTGTTCCTTATAAATAGATGGCATGTAACTTAAATTTTTTTAGGGTATTCAATTTTGATGTATCAATCAAAATATGTATAAAGATGCATGCACTCGTCTTTATAGCATAAGTTTTCAAAACCTTTTTATTATCAATTCTTGAGATTAATACACAAAGTTTTACTTGAGGTAAAATACCTTAAGATGACTTTCTACAAGAATGATTTTAAAAGAAAATCGTTTAAGACGTATTCGTAAGTGTGATAACCAAGACAGACTCTAAGGTTCTTTCCAAGCCTTTTTACCACGACTATGAATTTGTCTTAAAGGAGTTACTTTTTAAAAACCATGTTGTACAAAACATCAATCGAGCAAAAGTTTATGGAAACTCAAAACATGTAATAAAGTATGAATCTTGCTAGTCTCGCCTTGGAGCGAATTACCGTGTGAAGCGAACCGTTGTTGGCACATAAGACACCGCAAGATTCAATCTTTATCACTTAAAGTTTCACCATTATTAGTCCATATTATTTTCTTTATAAAAAAAATTACCCTTTTATTGCTTACAATCATGTCTAACAATTAAAAACAATATGACAAGTAATCAAAGACAAATCAAAACAACTAATAATTATAACAATTATAAAAGGTAAAACAATTAGCCACATGCTATCTTTATTAGAAAAGATCCTAACAAAATCAATTCTAGGTCATTATATGCATATAATCAACTAGGGCCTTCACCTCTTGAAGGAGGTGAGCCACATGCATTGACAAGTCAATTGCGTAGGCCAAAGTCAATCACATACCTCATAGCACATAAATTGATTTTAATATATATATTGGGGTCTTCCCCAATTTTAGATCTATCTAAACATGTGACAATTCATAAACAATTAATAGATCCATGACTAACATGCATGTTTCGTCACGGATTAAAGCACACCAACTACCACATAGGTCACAAGATACGTTCAAATAACCGGTTAATGACCTAGGGTTTTTAGTGATTGCAAGTTAATCAAAAAACCACAAACCCTAATTAGGGTTTTCATGGAAATTGAACCCCCCCCCCCCCCCCCATAAATTAGGGTTAGGGTTTCGAATTTTTTAAAAAAAAAATTAAAAGAAAAACCCTAGATCAAACATGTATCTAAAACAATTAAAGATCCAATTTTTATTGTGTTTTAGTAATCAATTACATGTTATACATGGCTTGTGATGCCACTGTTAGAATATGACAACCAAAGTACACGTATATGCGGAATCTAGGATCAAGTATAACACATAAATATTAGGGTTAGGGTTTCGAATTAAAAAAAAAAATTAAAAGAAAAACCCTAGATCAAACATGTATCTAAAACAATTAAAGATCCGATTTTTATTGTGTTTTAGTAATCAATTACATGTTATACATGGCTTGTGATGCCACTGTTAGAATATGACAACCAAAGTACACGTATATGCGGAAGCTAGGATCAAGTATAACACATAAATATTAACCAAAACATAATAGGAACGTACCATGGTGATTCTAGCCCGAACAAGAATCAAGTAAGCAAGTCTTGAACTTTAAGTAATTAGATCAATGATAAACCCCTTACCGTTTTGTTTATCGATCTCATGATAATAACTATAGTGAGTTATTACCTCGTTCTTGTACACACAAACTACCAACGAATAAAAGAGATTGCAAGATCTAAACACTATAATTTTTCTTTATGAAAAATTCGACTAAGAAACCCTTATGGGTTGTGGGTCGATCGACTAGGAACCAAAAAGGAGAAGAAGGAAAACTTAGGGTTAGTGTGTGTGCACAAAAGTTGTGAATGAATAACCCTAGGCCTTGTATATATACTAGATGAATCTTGGAGGACAAGTTTGTGTGGGATTGGGTCTCCCCTAGCCCAATCGACCGGCCATGCTCCCCCATGGGGCATTCCGGAACCTTCTTGTCTCCTAAATTACATTTTAGTCTTTTCCTTCTTATTTAACGATAGTTAGTACTTACGGTTAATTACTAACGACCAATAAGTCCCTCAAGTGTTTATTTAATTATATATACACGATACATATAACATACATATAATTAATATACTTTTATTCTTGTTTGTAATGTGTACAATTCCGAAGTCTCGAATTCGATATTAGACATTTACTTATTAATGTTTATACGTAACATTTAACAAGTCCTGTATGTAACACTATGATTAAAAGGGACATGAAGACATATCTTAAGCTGTGACATCCGTTTTACGTTACATGTCACCTACGGGGCTACCATCAGGGGGACAACTCCATAGATCATAGAACCAAAAAGTAATAAATGCCATCATTTGTATTACTACCTCCGTCCCATTTTAATTGTCCGCGGGCCCGAATTTGACCGTAAATATTTTTGTTTGTATTATATAACACTTGATGAAATTTATATCATTGAAAAGTTTGTTAAACGAACTTTTCAATGATATAAATTTCATCAAGTGTTATATAATACAAACAAAAATATTTACGGTCAAATTCGGGCCCACGGACAATTAAAATGGGACGGAGGGAGTATTATTATTATTTTTTATTTTTTTAATTTTTTTTTTGTATTATTTTTTCTTTTTGTATTTATACAATGTAGAAAAAGACCAACTACCTACCCAAGCTTACTTTATTTTAACATTTTATTTTGTGAATTTAGGGTGTTTATGTGGGTGGTGTTGTGTAGTTCTTGTAGCTGACCAAGGACTCCGTCATGGTACGTAGCTGCACATAAGCTCAGCTACTTGGTAGTGCTAATTTAAAGAAAGTTTAATGTTATTGATGTAAAAGACTTCATCTGGATAGATCGTTTTGTTGCAATCCTATTCTAACAAAATCTACTATTTGCATGTTTGTAGGAGCCCACTATATAGAACTTATTTCGTTCTCAAGCATGTTAGTAGGTTGAATACATTGCATATCAGCTCTAAGTAGTTTTTTCATCTTTTGCACATACACCTGTTGTTCTTTTGTTCATACACACAACATACATTCCTGCAAAACGAAAACCTAATCCGCAACATCACTGATCTTGCATAGTATGTGTACTTATCTAACATTTCGTCATGTTTATCTTGCAAAGTTAGCGAATTCACGATACTTAATAGAATACTTTATGTACTTTTTTCACATTGCGTCATAAGTTTTCACATATATTCACAAACTCAAACCCGAAATCAAAAAAGATTACAAAATCGATCTTGATCACCATTCACTTTCCAAAAAATAGTATCCTTTTTTTCAACAGAATTTTAAATCTTAGGGTATTGCTGTAATTCCGGTTTCAGCGAAACCGTTTCTTGCACATACGTTGGTTCTGCTGTATTAATTTCCAAATATTATCATAGGTGTTAAATTAGTAATTTTAGCTTGTTTTCTTAATTGAATGAGTAACCTCTTGGTGACCTAATGCTAGAAGCTATTGACAATTTATTTGCAGGAAACTTCATGGAACCTCCCAATGGCATTTTCAATTTTATATTGGTCATAATTTGTTTATGAGCCAGTGTTCTAATGACATTTTCAATTTCATATTGGTCATAATTTTTTTATGAGCCAGCGTGCTAATGACATTTTCAACTTTTAATAATCTTCGATCTAGAGGGATTAAATATAATTAAAATTAGAAACAAAGAAAATGTATAACGCGGAGATGTGTTTTGGATGAATTAATCAAATAGGGAAAATTCTTTCAAAACGTACCATACTTGTCAAAAAAATCACTTTTGAGTAACGTACTTTTTATTTTCGTTATTGCGGTACTAAACTTTCATTTTTGGCCTCTTTTACACACTTTGGGACATTTTTATGATATTTTTGCCCCTGGATTTCCAAAAATTTGAGGGGCAAAAACGTCCCAAAGTGCGTAAAAGAGGCCAAAAATGAAAGTTTAGTAATTCAATAAGGAAAAAAAAAAAGTTCGATACTCAAAAGTGATTTTTTGAAAAAGTATGGTACGTTTTAAAAAAACTTTCCCTAATCAAATATATCTTCATTTTTATATGTTTATGGCAATTTTCTGAAAGCTCACCCAACCACATAATTATATCCACTTTCTTATGATTATAAACATATCCCGTACTCCTGTATCGATCACTGATAGATTAGCATTGACTATTGACAATGGTTATTCTTAGTGAACTTTCTGAAGGATCTTCATCGACTTCTGCTCACAGATATGATGTCTTTTTAAGTTTCAGAGGTGTAGACACTCGCCGCAGTTTCACTGATCACCTCCATAAGGCTCTGTTGGACGCCAATATCAATACCTTTTTGGATGATGAGGAGATCCAAACCGGGGAAGATCTTAAGCCTGAACTGGAGACCGCTATCAAAGCTTCCAGTGCTTCTATTGTCGTGTTGTCGAAGAATTACGCTTCTTCGACATGGTGTCTTGATGAACTGGTATTGATCCTTGAGCAACGTAGGATCTCCAAACAAATTGTGATTCCCATCTTCTATCATGTGGAGCCCACTGATGTTAGGAAGCAACAAGGCAGCTTTGGAGATGATATGGCAAAGCATATACAGAGGATGGGAAAAGAAACAGATCCTAGGAACAAGAGTCAACGAGCTCATAAGATAGAGCTATGGAAGAAGGCACTTGCAGAAGTTGCTGATTTAAAAGGAATGAACGCAGATGGCTGGTAACAATTTTCCTGCTGATAATATTACAAGCGGAACTCCTCTTAATTTTGAGTAATTGAGCTATTAATCCTGTTAATACATCCGCCCCAAAATTTAAGTGCATTTTGACTTTTCTTTGCAACTTTGACCTTAATTATTATTTTTTGTATTATATAATACTTGATGCAAAATATATAAATGGATTGTGTTTTGAATGTATTTTCATTATTATACTTTTCATCAAGTATTATATAACACGAAAATATATAATTAAGGTCCAAGTTGCAAAATAAAAGTCAAAATAGACTTAAGTTTTGGGACGGAGGGTATAAAAGAGGGATGGTAATCCACTAAACTGAATTTAATTTTTGGTTATATAATCCAATAAATGATTTTTTTTCTAGATAGCTAGTACTTTGGGTGTGTTTTTAACGATAAAATAGGTAATTAAATTATATATATATATATATATATATATATATATATATATATATATATATATATATATATATATATATATATATATATATATATATATATATATATATATATACTAAATGTGGGGAGGTTGATGGTGCAACACTGTAGCTGCTACAGTGGTTGCTACATTTTTTTTTAGTACTAACGGGCGTTAGCTATTTAACGGCTGTTAACTAACGACCGTTAACTTTAACATTTTAAAAAAAAATTTGTACGCACTTTGTCCTTCATCTCAACGGTTCATTGCAAATTTATTCCTCACATAATTTACATAAATGGTCCTTTATGTTATACATCAATTGCAAATTCAGTCCTATTTGTACAGTACTAACAGCCGTTAGTTATTTAACGGCTGTTAACTAACGACCGTTACTTTGACATTTAAAAAAAAATTACGCACTTTGTCCTTTATCTCAACGGTTTATTGCAAATTTAATTCTCACATAGTTTACATAAATGGTCCTTCATGTTATACATCAATTGCAAAGTCAGTCCTAGGTAACTTACTTCACGTTACGTAGCTAACGGCAACAAAAGAATTCCGCAGCAACGCGCGGGTATCAACACTCGTTAATGTACTGTATTTGATATGATAAAATAGATATATTAACTTTTATGTATTCTATTAGCATTATATATTATAATCTATTGAATCACAATTGTTGAAGAGTTGTGATTGACCTGATCTGATAAAATTTTATACTGTAAATTGTTGAACTAGTCATATGTATGCTTTTGTAGATTCTTTAACTATTCTGCGTGTATTCTATCAAAAATGTTAGGTGAATGTGGCTTATAACACGATACTTATAAACTGTCAAATTATATAGGTCCTGATATTTAGTTTTCTGAGAGGTATAATTTGGATATTAAAATCATTCTATTTAATGATCAGGCTCGAGACGAAGTTTATTGAAGAAATTGTTCGGGACATAAGCAATAGATTAGATCTACGCTTACAGAGTAAAATCCCGCACCTTATTGGGATGGGTTCATCAATTAACGACATCACTTCATGGCTGAAAGATGGATGCGCACATACTGCTGATGTTCTAACAATATGGGGAATGGCTGGTATTGGAAAGACATCTCTGGCCAAATATATCTATCAATTGCATTACCATGATTTTGCAAGAAGCAGCTTTATTGAAGACATCGAAAGGAGATGCAGGTCAAAACCAAGCTCGTTGCTCGATCTACAAAGACATTTACTTGAAGACTTTCAAGAAAGAAACTTACTAAAATCACGTGATGTTAATTTATGCACCCTTAAGATCGAGAAAGCACTACTTCGTACTCGAACGCTTCTTGTTCTTGATGGCATAGATAATTTTGAGCAGTTGGATGTGTTGGTTGGGACCATAGGATTTCATCCAGGAAGCAAATTAATAATAACAACCAAAGATGGGTCTCTGACAGAGAAGTGTGGTTTGTTCAACCTAAATATTTTACCCAAGCATAAGAAACTTTTACTTCAAGGATTGAGCAACAGTGAATCTCTACAGCTTCTAAGTTGGCATGCCTTCAGATGCGAAAAGCCGAAAGAGGGATACCAAGAAGAGTCAAGAAAAGTTGTGAAGCACTGTGGAGGACATCCATTGGCTCTTAAGGTTTTGGGAAGTTCCCTACGTAACGAAGATGTGGTTGCTTGGGAGGATACGGTAGAACTGTTGGATAAAGAAGTTAATGCTGATATACAAAAGGTCCTTCAAATAAGCTTTGATTCATTGCCATCTGAAAATGACAAAGAATTATTTAAGCACATTGCATGTTTTTTTGTTGGAAGGGATAAAGAATTCACTGAATCAATACTAAAAGAATGCGGTATCAGAACAAAATTTGGTATCTCAAAGCTTATTGATAGATGTTTAATCACGGTTGGACAAAGAAATGAGTTGATGATGCACCAACTGCTTCAAGATATGGGGAGAGATTTAATTCATCAGGAATCACCTGACAAGCCAGGAAAGCGGAGTCGGCTATGGCGTCATGAGGAGTCATACAATGTATTAAAAGAAGAAAAGGTATGTGTTACGTTTATATATATATATATATATATATATATATATATATATATATATATATATATATATATATATAGGGTGAGGTTATTTTCAGAACCAAATAAATTGCGAGAACTGCGAGAACCAATATCAACCAATCAGATTTTTTTAGATATTTATATTTATTATTTAATTCAAAAGGGTATAATTGTAAAAACAAATTTCAAATTATTTTTGTATATGAAATCCCGTTTTTAAAAAAATCCCTTAATTTTCGGATCTAAAAAAATTAGTTTTTTTTTTTTTTTTTTTTTTTTTTTTTTTTTTTTTTTTCGCATGAATATTTTAAAAAATTCAGGTGCATATGTGTTTTTAAAAAATGTAAATTTACATGTTCTAATTGTGTACAATTATATACTTCAAACTTGGTTTTATAAAGATAATTGCACATATGTTTCTATTGTGTACAATTCTGTAAAATTCAAAATTTAAATCAATGAACATAAACTTCCTTCAAAGATTAAATATCATATAAAATACAATTCAAATACAAATGATTAAAAGATAATGAATAATAAAATAAAAAATACTCTACAATTTATTTATTATACATGTGTATAATAATAATATTTTAACACAATTGGATTATGCACTTGTGTCTTTACATCATTATCGTGATCAACTTTTCTTTAGGAAGTATGTACTTGTTGAAGACACATATGCACTCTTTATATTGGTGATGACCCATCTTTATCAAACATGTCAAATACCTGAAATTACAAGCAACTATTATTATTATTATTTTAAATAAACAACTAGCAAACACATATGCACAAAATAAACATATATGCATACCCCATCTTTGGTTTATATGAACCTTAAAACACATATGCACAACCCTTTATTAACTTTTAACCATCCATAAAACACATATGCAAACCCCCTTTCATTGATTTTTTACGAATTTTTACTAGACATAAAACGCAAATGCACTCTAACCTTAAAACACATATGCACATAATTCAACTAATTTTATATCAACCACAAAACACAAGTGCATACTTAAATTAGAACTAGCAAACACATATGCACAAAATAAACATATATGCATAATCTAAAACATATATTTTAATACATTCAACAAAAAAAATGTAAAAAACACATATGCACTTTCAATAATATATAGAGATCTAGATGGTTAAACAAGTTACTTCAATATCTTTTCGGTAAACACCATATGCTACTAACAATCCATAGACTTAAGTTGCCCCCTATTATTAACTCTATTTGACAAATAATTAATTAAGTTAAAAAAAGAAAATTAGAGAAGGAATATAAGACTGATGTGGTGATTATAATATAAACCAAATGCATTACGGGCAAAAAACCAAACAAACAAAAATATCTTTATTTTCGTCCCAATCTAACATGGTATTTTGCATTTACGATTTACGAACATTGTATTTACGACTAGCCAATCATCACAAACAAACGAAAATAAACTTACGAGTTACGAACATGATTCGATTACATGGACAATCATCACAAACAAACAAAATAAATTTACGAAAACGACAAACAAAAAACTGATTTAGACATAACTGAATTAAAGTCAAAAAAGATTTCAAAGAAATTGATAAAACCGAAAGCAATCCAACAAAAGTCAAGAAAACAAACCTTTTTGTGGAGTTACTTCTTGATAACAGTCGATCTAATCTAGAGATGAAAATGAAGATTAGTCAAAGATCTATTTTTTATTTTTTTTTTTGTTTTTGAGGAGCAAATCACAAAACAGAATCAAACAAAAAAGAAGACTAGTCGAAAAGAATCACACAAAAAGATCAAGATCGCCACAGGCGGCTAGGGTTTTATATATATATATTTTTTTGAGAGAGAAATATTAAAATGAGATTCAACTTTTGAGATACGATACATAGAATTAATGTGACGGTTTTAAATAAATCTAATACAAAATACCTATAGTACCCCTCCAGCTTTTATAGAATATTACTTAATCTTTAAGTTTATTACATTTGTGCCACTCATCATTTTAACCATTGATCAAATAATCAAGGGTGTAGATTGGTTCTCGCAGTTCTCGCAATTTATTTGGTTCTGAAAATAACCTCACACTATATATATATATATATATATATATATATATATATATATATATATATATATATGATATGGTATTCTTTTGTTTATATGAATGAAATCTATAATGTTTACCAGTTCATTTTTTCTTAGGCTACTGGGAAAATTCAAGGCCTTTTCCTAGACATGAAAATGATTGTGCAAGATACAACAGATGGAACATATAGTTGCAATAAAGAAACATTTGGAGACAATCTTCATGAAAAATTTGGAGCCGTTCGACTGTTTCATTGGATTTTCAGTTTTTTCTCAAAAATTTGGTGCTTATTTGCTTCACTTTTCTTATTGGGCCGCACATGGTAACACACTAGTCTTGGAAACAAGTTCACTTGATAAGATGGGGAAACTAAGATTACTTCAACTCAATTATGCACAACTCCAAGGATCCTATAAACATTTTCCTAAAGGTTTAAGATGGTTGTCTATGCATGGATTTCCTTTATCTTATATACCTCTGGAAATACAAATGGAGAACATGGTGGCTCTTGACATGTCTTACAGTAATCTGCACGAATTTTTTAAGAATCCAACGGTAAAACACAGTCCAGCTCACATTTACTATTCATTTTTACTTCATACGTTTTTCATACTAATAAGCTTCTTTGGTTTATTATAAATCCAACAGATGCTTCCGTCATTAAAGTTTCTAAATCTCAGTTCATCAAAGATTGTTAGGATGGGTAACTTTTCACAGCTCCCTGCACTTGAGAGATTGATAATGGTGGGCTGTGCAAGATTGATTGTGGTGTCTGAATCAATTGGGAAATGCAATAATCTTGTTATCGTTGATTTTAGTTATTGCAAGAAACTCAAACGGCTTCCAAAAAGCATGAATAGCTTGAAAAAGGTTAAAAGTCTACCAATAGATGGTTGTGAAAGTCTTGATGAATTCCCAAGAGAGATAAAGGATCTTGAGTCTCTTGAAGTGTTGAATGCTAGCAATATTAGTGTAAACCCGAAAGCCTCTACGTGTGCTATTGTAGAGGGGGTTCCGCGATGTGTAAACTCCTTGTCTCTTTTGCTTCCATCCTCATTAGTAAGCTTGTCCCTTAGGAATAATAACTTATTTGATGATTTTTTTCCCGTGGATTTAAGAAGCCTATCGAAGTTGAGAATATTAAATTTAAGCAGGAATCCCATCACTTCTCTGCCTGATTTTGTGAAAAGCCTTAGCAGACTTGAATTCCTTTGTTTGGAAGGTTGTAAGTCGCTGAAGTCTGTGTCCTGCCTTCCAAGCAGGGTTGTGTTTCTGGATGCTAATAAATGCAGTTCCCTAGAAAAAATAACATTTCATCCAGAATTTTTGCTATCCTGCCTTCCATATAATGAGAGAGAAGTTCAAACACCAATTCATCAAGAAATATTTGGGAGACCCAAGATAAGCTTTTTGTCATCAGACTCCTTATGTGAAATAGAAGGCATACGTAAAGTACAACCTCTTGCAGAAGTGGATAAAAAGATCATATGTAATTTGGGTTGGAGTAATTTAGAACTTGTGATGAATCAACAAGTGCAGGTGTTTGATGGTGTGGGATGGGATATGCCGAAGGAACTACCAGTACAGGTTCTCTTTCTCCCACCTCTGACCTCTCTCTTAATTACTCACTCACTATGTGTATGTGCCTGCATGTTGTGCTTGTTTGTGTGTACATGCATATGTAAATTTGAATCTGACCATCACATAGATGAAAAATTGTTGTCTACAGTGTAATCATGTAGTATTAGATATTAATAGTAATTAGTCTCATTCACATGGCAGATGTTCTACGAACATGGAATATTCAGCACATCCTTCCGAGGAAGAAAACTTCCAAAATGGTTTGTTCATAAAAGCAATGGGCCAATTATAACGTTTACGGTGCCTTCATCTCCTAACAATCTTAGGGGATTGAATGTGGGCTATGTATATACTGTTCCACACAACAGATATGGTGACTGGGTAGATTTAGTTTACAATAGGACAAAGGAACTCAAGATGATGTACGAACCCCATTTTCGTGCTTCTGATGCAACTGATGTTGAAGAAGGCATAGTATGTGTAAGACATTGGATAACTGGGAAGAATGAGATGGAAGAGGGTGACGAGGTAACTATTCATGTTGCATGGCCTGAGCGTAATGATGTAAAGGTAAGCCAGTGTGGGATTAGCTTTGAGTATGATGATGGAAAACAAGATGAAGATCCATTGGCTGTTTACAAGTTATGGAATTGCAAATACGGTCCCTATTCGATGATGTCTTTCGATGGTAGTTACCGACATTTGTACCGCCATTTCACATCTCCTCCTCCTGATCAATTCGATACTGTAACAACCCATCAATTTGTAGGGTACATCCCAAGACGTAGTTTCTTCATATAACGTACACTACTAGTTATCGTCATTAATTACCGCCCGGCATGTGCCAACAAGTGCCAGTTATTTTTCATTTTGCCAACACACATATTTAGCAATGGAAGGATAGACAGAAACTCGTTCTTACAATTGCAAGGTTCCGCTGGTAAATCAGTTGGTTGTTCGTAATATTTGAATGGAACGTTTACGCTTTGTATCAACAATGAAATAGTTTCAATCTTAATTTGGTTGGTAATGTTTTAGTTATATGTTGCACGGAAACGCCGTCAGAGTGCCGTCCCCCGTACCGGAAACGTTTCGGAAACGGGAAACGGCTAGAAACGCCTGGAAACGCTTCCGGAAAAAAGGAAACGTTTTGTTGACTGGAAACGCGAAGTGCTGAGCAGGAAACGTTTGGGAAACGTATCTGGTTCTTTTAAACGCGTTTCCGGGCCTGTTTTTGACGTATACATATTACGAAAGAGAAAAACGAAGAAGACAATGCATATTAGGAAGAAGAAGATGCATAATAGGAAAGAGAAAGAAGAAAAATTTATAAAATTGTCAACGTAAATTTTGTAAATGTAAATTTGTCAACGTATATACGGAGTATTTCTCTAAAAAAAAAACATAGTACGGAGTAGCTATTAGTACTTTATGATTTAGAACATGTTACTGTAATGCACCCAACTTTTTTTTTTTTTTTTTCTTCTTTCTCTCTCTCCCTCTCTCACAAAAGGTGAATATATATTATTAAGCTCAAAAGCAATTTACATCGATATAACATGTTACTGTAATGCACCCAACTTTACGAAACTGATTTTGAAAATATAACTTTTACCTTCATTTTTTTTTCTACTATCATCCTATACTTTTGACATGATTTATTTTAAATGTTTGTTAATAAAAGTTTTAAAGGCTTTTATGATATGGTATGATATAAATTAGTTTAACCGCAAGTATATCTCATTTTTCGTACAAAATTACTAAAAGTAAGGTTGACGTTTCTTTTATTATTTAACTCCTACATTGTTTGTTCTTTAAAAATAAAATAATGACATTTTGGTAATAACAATTTGATATTAGATGTTGGATTTTATTTATTTTATATATAAAATTAGAGTTAACTACATTTTTGGTCCTCGTGATTTATTGGGTATAACGGTTTTGGTCCGATAGTTTAAAATGTAACGGATCTAGTCCAAGATCCGACAACCCGTAACACTTTTGGTCCAATATTTTGTTGACTGTTAGTTTGACCAGTTAAAAACCATAAAATGAATAAAATACCTTTGTTTGTCAATAAAAATGTCTAAAATACCCTCCTCTTTATTATTATTATTATTATTATTATTATTATTATTATTATTATTATTATTATTATTATTATTTAAAAACAATAACACGTAACATAATCCAAACACCTCCAGCCATTTTTTTTCTTCATCTTCATCTTCCCGGACAACCAAACCCAGAATCCGGCGATCAAAACCCAGATTCCGATGACCATGTTTTATACCTATCTTTTTGAGGCTTTTACTTTTAAACCCATATTCCTCATGTAAACTTTTATCCCCACACCGACACACCCCACGAGGACCAAAAATATAGTTAACTCTTTGGGCTATGAAACGGACTGTTACCACCAAAGAAAGAAACCCACTACCACCACCAACAAAGAAAGAAGCTACTGTTACCGCAACCAAAGGAAGAAACCCACTGCCACCACAAGGAAACCCTTTTCCAACACAAACACTTCACACTAACCAATTAATATTGTGCCCTCTAATCCTAACAATCCATTATCCCCTTCTGATATCATTCCTTCAAAACAGCAAACAAGTCTATGAAAGAAAACAATTTCTTGAAATTTAAACTGTAGTCCACAAAAAACATGATCTAGGTAGTGGCGCTTTGTGTTGGATCTGGTGTGGCGGCTTATGTCGGATCTGGTCAAGATCCGGTGGTTGATGGGATGAGGGTTGGGACTGTAGTGGCACTTTTGGGGGGTTAGGTGGTGATGGTTTGGTAGGGGTGGTGATGATGGATTTCGGAGGTGTTGTGGTGACGTTTTGGTGTAGGTGGTGATGGTTTAATGGAGGTGGTTGTCGAAGGTGGAGGCCAAGTGAGGTGAGGTGGTTGGTTTTATGTTTATGTTTTAGGTGTGTGTGAGGATGATATGAAAGAATAAGAGTGTGTGTGTTTAAAGGTGGAAGAAGAAAAAAGAATGAGTGGTGGGTTATGTGCCCCACTTGTTTTGTTTAATATAATAGATGAAAAGACTATGATATCCACGTATATAACGGTCAATGCAAGTCAAACTAACGGTGTTAGTAAAAATGGACCAAAAGTGTTACGGGTCGTCGGATTCTGGACTAGATTCGTTACTTTTCAAACTATTGGACCAAAATCGTTACACCCGGTAAATCACAAGGACCAAAAATGTATAAAATTATATAAAATTCACAAACGTTTCTGGCCGTACCCGTTTCTTGAATTTTGAGACATTGGCATTTCTAAGTATCTGTTTCCGTCTCTGTCCCCGTTTCTGTATCCGTCCCCGTGCAACATATTTCTTTGAGGGATTTACAGAGTTACACCCACTCTATTTACAAAAACATTTGTGTTCAGGCTTTCATAGACAAATTGTTGAGAAAAAAAAAAAAAAAAAAAAAAAAAAAAAAAAAAAATCGACAATGGTAACCACTACCAAGGTGGTCTGATAGTTAGCTCTGTTCTAATATTCTTATAAGATGCCATATGTTCAAACTTCTCTAGGTAAATATTTTGAGGTGGTCTGGAAAATGTTTGAAAAATGTGATTAAAGACTAGTCTCCCGAAATAATATCAAAAGTAATACCAAACTCGATCTCAAAATTTCTAAATCCCAAAATTGAGATGTTTCCTTTGAATTATTATATCATGTGTTTGTAACCAATGATTTGCAACCAAAGGTCCAAACGTTACAAAAGTGATTGAAGGATGGTTTGAATTCTTGTGGTCTGTAACAGCAAATTGCTTCGGATTCTTTATACCTAAAATTGCAACAACATTGATATTATAGAAGATGGTTTAGATTCTTTATAGCAAATGGGTTAAAGCTTTAACACTCTCCAACTAATAAAGGGACCGAGTCTTTTAATATGTATGATATGTAACTCTTTATAGTATGTTCTAAAAGACTTATAATAAAATTTCAAAGAAAATAATAATAAGCAATTTAGTTTTAAGCTCGAAGTTAAGAACAAGAAAGTACAAAGTGTACATTCTGGACTTCAACAACGTGGTTCTAACTAATGCTTATTCGAGACGCTATCCGTGGGACTCGAACCCACGACCACGTGGTTAAAAGCCACGCGCTCTACCAACTGAGCTAGAACGGCTTCATGTCTTATTTTAACCTCAAATATATTTATATCAAACCACCACCAATAAAACACATGTACCACATCAAAATCTACTAACATAAAACACGTGGTCGTTCAGGTATAATTTTTTGAAATCTTTTGTGGTTTATTATGTTATTGTTAATGTGATGAGATTAAATTTTTTGTATTTTTTTTTGTTAGTGGTTTTGATCACATGGTTTTTTCGATTTAGTTGAAAAGACAGTTGGCATTGAGCGATTTATGTTTTAATGTGCAAAGTGTCTTTTGGGACATTCGGTACTTATTTATGGAGTTTATGAGGGCTTTAGATGTATTTTGTTTCACCGTATAGGTCATGGAAAGTGACTTGATTACTAGCCTTAGGGAATTCAGAGGGTGTTTGGTTTGTTGGTTGGATTTATTTGTAGGAAGGATCAACAACCAAAATTTTTTACTCCAGATTTCGGGCAACGATAATCTGTTTATTTCATTTCGATATACCAAATGCAGTACTTTGTAACAAAACCCCTCAGACATCCCCTAATCTAGAATGTGATTCCCCAGGCTGAATGTTTGTACAGTTTTCATTTTTTTAATAAAGACAGTTTGATGCCATGGATTGTGGTTTATCAATGTGATTTTTTGATCGTTAGTTGCTAATTTTCTTGAATTGAAAATCATTTAGTTATTAGAAGCTAGTAGTTTATTTTGGATCTTGTAGAGTGTTACTGAAGTAACGAAAATTGAACATGATGCACTGCTATAGTAAAAACTTCTCTTAAGTAGCTCTTGAGATTGTGATATTGACTAGGTCTGTGTATAGCATGTGACTGACTGTAGTGGGGGATAGAGATCACGTAAATAAGAAACAAGAGACTCTCTACTTAGAGACATGCTGCAAAAAGGATTAATTGTGAAAGAGCGATATCGATGACTTCCATCCTTTTTTTTTTTTTTTTTTTTTTTTTTTTTGTTTTTTTTTTTTGTATTGTTACTTGAATTCCCTTTAAAAGTCATTACTGATGTATGCATTTGTTATGTATGTATCAGTATTTCTATAAAAACGAGTTTTTTCCGAAGATTATATTGACTTCAGACTTGGTTACATGCTTGTAAAATTGGCTAACAAGATGTACTTGTCTGCTGCAGGCAGTGGTACTGTTGGTAGCAGTGTTAATTTCGATTATGTAAACTACACGTGATTAACAAAAATGGTATCCATAACCTGGTTTCAGAGGTAATATTTCGATTATGCATTCTATCAATTTCTCAATCATCAAGTTTATTGATCGAAAGCTCACTTTTATGCAGCATATGTAAGTATATTACTTCACTCAAATCTTTGCCTTTTTGCACTTCTTCCCTAAGGTGAGATACATGGATAGTCAAATGAGTTGTGTCTTTTCTCTTTTAACAACATAGTGCTCCAAAACCAAGGATTTTAACCTAAATAAGTAGATTGGCAATATGCAGCAGTCGATTGCTTGCAAATAATGCTTAAAAGGTGGTCAAATTGCTGGGTACTATATGTGGTTTGTGCACGGAAATGATTGTGCAAGAGGATAATGTGATTGGTAAATTACAGCCTAACTTATGCAAAACAAGAGTATCCAGATATAAACTATAGAGGGGACTAATACAGTTACCATTGTTTGTGTCGCATGCTGGATGGATAACATAATTGTCTTCAAGTCAATATAAGTAACTGATCATATCTATTGGCTGTCATTCTGCCAGTAAGATAGTTAGTTTATAAATAAGATTCATCTTCATTAATATTTGAAACATCCATCTAACAGATACCACAAACATTTATCATTTTAATAGCCTAAATTATGCATAATGGAGACTTGAATAGTTCAATGTGAAACTACATGATCTTTATACCTTGCCATCGTTATCAATGAATAATAGAATTTGACTCATTAAGCAAGAGTAGTGTTTCCACGTACGACGTCACTGAGAGTAAATCAGAACTATCACTAATACCAATACTATTGCGACATCCCGAGCATGGTTCATAAACTTCAAGATACTGACAACTATCAATTTCCGTTTCAAATACAGCTTCACCGTTCTTTCTAAACTCTAGTATATTATGTGTACGATGGAATGTAAAGGGATTCGAAGTAGCTGGTCCCATGTGATGAGGCGAAAAATGATCCGTTTTTAGGGTGTCATTTAAGCCCGAATCCGACTTTATTTGATCAAATATTGCCCTAAATCGTTCCTTTTGTGATTTTAGGTGTTTGGAGAGTGAATTCTGGAAAAGAAGCCATTTTGGACGTTTTTGGAGCATAAAAGTGAAGAAAACGGCAAAGTATCAATTTTTCATGCTGAAGACACTAGGTGACGGCGTCAAGAGTTATACCCTGACGGCGTCAGACATCAAGAATAAAATACCGTGGTTGGTGACGGCGTCACATAGGCCGTCATAAGTAGATCAAGGCCGTCCGAGGAAGTATTTGGCGGCGAGGTGACGGCGTCACATGCTTGTCTTGACGCCGTCAGCCCAGTTTTCCTATATATAGTTTTCTAATTTTTTCATTAAAGAGAGAGAAGTTTTGGTGAAACCCTAAAGACGAATTTGGTGTATCTTTTACAGGTTTTTCAAGGGTTCCAAACCCTTGATACCTTGCATTGTAATTGAGATAAGTGTTCTCCTAATTCAATCAATATGTCTATGTGTTGGTTGTTTATATCTTGTTCTTGTCTCAATTCCATTATGCTAGGCTAGATCTCTTTTGTGTTTGCTTAGATCTAATGAAACCTAGATGTTGATTATGTGTTGATTACTTGTCTATTCTTGTCTTGGATGAATGATTTTATATGTTAGGCTTAAGAAAACTGGCAGATCTCCAAATGGTAACATGCTTGAACGTCTTAAGAAACATGAACCGAGGCGTACTAGGTCTTTATTGGTTGTATTTAATGCATGAGCCACTGTTTACAATCCCTATAGTTGTGCTGGGTCATGGTGTAGGAGGAGATAAGAGCTCATAGAGTTGGGGAGTTATGTATGCCACCCCACGAATGGTATTAAGGAATACAATCCGTCATCCATACAAGTATAACAAGTAATTAACGTGTAAAAGATATCTAGGGAGTAGTGAAGTCTAAGTAAACACAATTTCTCCAATTACTGCTCACAACCTTAGTATAATTTAGTTTAATTTCATTTTTAGTATTTTATTTTGAATATATATTAGTTTTGGGTTAGTTGAATAGCAACTAATTCCGCCCACTCTTCCAAAACCCGAGATTTTACTTGCTTTCATAAAAATATAAAAATACAAAAATAATCATCCCTCACCTTTAGAACTATTAATTAGGCTTTCTAATCCTAGCGACACTATTCCTAAGCTGAACGATCAATCCCCCGGTACTTGTCACTATACTATACTACAACGATCAGGTACACTGCCTGGTGGGGGTTGTAAGCTTCTCGAGATCCCTCGAGAGGTAAAGCTTGTTGCGATTCCCACGCATCAAGTTTTTGGCGCCGCAGCCCGGGGAATAGTTATTGTCTAGGTTAGGATTTCTTTTTATTAGGCCTACTTGCTAGATTCCTTTCTAGTAAGATTTTATTTTTATTTTTTTAGGTCTTCTTTAGTCTATCTTATTTCTTCGTGCCTTTGTTCGTAACTCTTTACCATCCGACATCATGGAAGGTGGTAACATCTTTAAACCCATCATCCCACCACAACAAAACCCACCACTAGAACCCCTTAGGCCCCGAACCTTAGGAGAGTATTCCCGACCTAGCCACCAAGGCTACCGAAACACCATTGAGCTCACCAGAGACAATGTGACCCCCTTGCGATCCGACACCATCCGGTTGGTGCAAAGCGGATGTGCATTCCATGGACTTCGTTCCAAAGATCCAAACCAACACCTTAAGGACTTCCTCAAAATTGTAGATTCCATAGACCTAGGTGTTGAAACTAGAGAGACTACCCGTTTACGCCTATTCCAATTCTCTCTACGGGATCAAGCTAGTCAATGGCTTGAGCGTTTACCCGCGGGATCCATCACCACATGGGATGATCTCACCACTCGTTTCCTTGCTCAATTTTTCCCACCGGGGAGAACTACTAAGCTTAGGAATGACATCTTGATGTTCCAACAACGTCAAAATGAATCTCTTTATGAAGCATGGACTCGTTTCAAGGACTTACTCCAAAAAGTCCCTCATCATGGCATAGATCTTTGGCTCTAAGTCCAAATCTTCTATGACCATATCGACATCTCCACGAGGCGAACCATTGACCAATCGGCCGGTGGTAAGCTACGTGATCTTAGTGCGAAACAATCATGGGAACTCATAGAAGATCTTGCTCTCTATGACAACGAAAGTTGGAATGATCCCCGTGATTTGAACAAAACGGTCAAGGCAATATCTTTGCCTTCAAACAATTCAAGCACTCCCGACCGTAGGATCATGGAACTTGAGGACCAAGTCAAGTTTCTCATGAAATCTTACGAAGCTCCGAAGCATTCAAGCCAAGTGAACAAAATCACTTCTTCATGCGAATTATGTAGTGGTCCCCATGACACTCGTGATTGTGTGGAACTCCCCGGAACAGCTTTTGCGGACTACGCATCCACGCGTACCGACAAAGCGGGAGATAAGTGGTACACTTTCAAGCCCGAGCCAAACACATACGGTGATTCATACAACCCCTCATGGAAAAATCACCCAAACCTTAGGTGGAAACAAAATCAACCCAATTCTTCCAATCCGCCAAATCGTTATCAACCAAACGGTCAACCATCCAACCGTACCTTCAACAACAATCATTCTAACAACTATGGTAGTACCAACAATTTTGAAGGATTGATGTCAAAGTTCATGGCATCTCAAGAAGCTCGCATATCTAAGTTAGAAGCCGATTTCAAACAAAAGCAAAGCGAGATGACCACTAGAATTGATGCATTGTTGAAAGTTCTCAATGACCGAGAAATGGGAGCACTCCCGAGTGACACGGTCAAGAATCCGAAACTAACCGTTAATTCCATATCATCAGTTTCGTCACCCACTTCGTGTCCACAATATTACTCGGTCAAATCAATGAGCACGTGTTTCAAACAAAACCAAGTTCCCCAAAAGGACCAATCAACTAAAACACCCACTATAGAGCCGGTCAAAAGCATTGTTGAAACACCTCTTACGCAAGACCTTGACGATGAATTCAAAGAACTTCTCCTTGAACGCCCCGTCATTGATGTCTTAGCGCGTGCTCCCTACTATAGTGCCCTCCTAGAAAAATATGAGAAGTGTAAGCTAGGCAAAAATGGAACCGCCTTCGTTCAAAATAAGTTACCTAAAAAGCTTGATGACCCGGGTATGTTTGTTTTGCCTTGTAAGATAGGAAGATCCGAAGCTTTCGACACATTAGCCGATTTAGGGTCAAGCCTCAACTTGATTCCCTTATCCTTATTCACCGCTCTTAAGCTAGGAAAGTTAGAGGAAACGGAGGTATTGATAGGACTAGCGGATGGAAGTATTGCACACCCGGTTGGAATGATTAAGGATGTAGTTGTTCACGTAGGGAAATTAACTATATTAGCGGATTTTCACGTCCTAGACATGGTTAGTGACACTACATGCCCATTATTGGTAGGAAGAGGATTTTTAGCAACCGCTAGTGCCATGATAGATTGCAAGGAATCAAAGATAACGGTAGGTAAAGGCGATACTTGGTCGGTGTATGATGTTAAGAAGCATAGTTATGATTGTGATGATGAACCAACACCGTATTGGGTAGAGATGAATAGGAGACCGTCTAGATATGGGCCTTGGATAGAAAGGAACTTTATAGGACCTCAATGCCCATTCTATCTAGAGAAGGACTTTGTTGATAAGACACATTCGGTAGAACAACTCATAGCTAGAGATGAGGAGCTAGACCCCTTTGAGGACCCCTTAGTCTTTAGGAAGATGATTGAGTTATTAAGCGTAATGCCCATCAACATAGAAAGGAATAAATGGAAAAGAGAGGGAGATAAGTGTAAATGGAGGTGGGACAAGCCACCTAAAGAAGGTGACGGGTCATGGCATATTAGAATGACCTTGTATGATCCGGATGGAGAAAATTTTGAAAGGTCATACCATACTAAGGAAACCGATAGAAAGTTGAAACCTAAGTTTGATCCCAAAGATGTCCTCAACGAGGAACTCACCCGAATCACGTGATAGCCCATGACTTTGAGTCTAGCTACAAGACTCGTAAATAAAGAAAAGCGCTTCTTGGGAGGCAACCCATGTTTTGTGTGGTTTTTATTTGTTTGATTGTTATTTGCTTCCGTATGCATGTTTTTATTTTTATTGTTGGATGATCATGTTTCTCAATTAAAATGTGGAAATACTTTATTATGTTGTTTGGCCTAGTATTAACTCCAACCTAAAGGTATTTTTGCAAAAGATAAGTGTAAGGGGAAACCCCAAATATGTTTTTAAGAAACAAATCGATCATGATTCTCCACAATATTAAATGAATATGTATATTCGTATTTGTTAGAGTCAAATGCTTGTATTGAGTCATAATGAAGTTTTGCAGGATTTTCTAGGAAGTAGGACAAAGTTTTTCCAGAAATTTTCCGGAAACTTAACATAAGAATTTCTGCAGGTCCATTCTGACGGCGTCAGAGTATTACTCTTGACGGCGTCAGGAGTTAAAATCTGGAAATTTCACCGGTTTTGTTTTTCTAACGGAGTCTTATGGTTTTTGTGAATTATTAAGTTTTATAATCTCCAGGAAATCTGCAAACTTCATTCCACAAGCATTATATCTTACTTTGTTTTTTAGGATTTAGTAACTTATATAAGATGCCGCCGATTTTACGCGAGGTTGTCTTGTCTATTGTTCTCAGGATTTACAGGTTATTTATGACAAGAAGATGATTTATATTCTGGAAGGGAAGCTTTGATTGTTCATTTTCTTGGAGGAAGATCTAACCTGGCCAACCTATAATCCATACCGAGCGAATTAGGGGAGTATTTGATTTCATTCTCTTTACTTCTTAACTTTTACATTCTTTACTTGAACATTGGGGACAATGTTCATCTTAAGTGTAAGGGGAGGGTAAAAAGATGATACCTTACATATGCACTTTCGCTTAAGTTTGTTTTGTTTGATAGTAGATGTGTAATAAAACTATGAGAAATACTTGTTAGTGTAATTTTAGCGCCAAATTTAAAATTTTTTACAACATTTAGGAGTGAAACTTTAGCCATAGCAAGCGTCTCATGGATAGGAGGTTGTATGACTAGCACATAACCGTATATTCAGAAAAATTTTCCACCCAAAAATGTGAGGTTCGCCTTTAGATTTGATAGGGAAAGCATTCATTATTGGTGCTTATGAGTGTACCGGTAGCATTTAGATTCTAGAACTTGCGTTAGTGATGCATCCCGAGACCGCTAGTGAGACTACATTCGTGTGGTAGGATTTACTACATGATAAGAGGCATTAGGATCACCCTTGTGTTAAACCCGTATCATAATTACTTGACTATTTAAGTCATATTACTTGGCTAGTTAAGTCAACTAATTTTTCCCACACCCTTAGTGTTGTACTCAATTTTTAGTACACGAAACCCCTAGTACACCCCTCCGAGCCTATCTTTTCGTTTCTAACTTTAAGCATCTTACTTAAAGGAAGAATTTGTTACACCCCACTTAAATGTACACCCAAATCGCCTTAGCCTTCCGTGTATGCGCTCATTTTTAGTGCATTATTGTTATTTGTTAAACCCTAAGTTAACTTTCTAATTGATTACATGGTTGCTAAGTCGAGTCATATCCTTGTACATATTGTTTTGGGACGATTGGGACTCATGGGTAAGTACTTATTTTATGGAGTAATGGGGAAGAACATCATATTATTACCCCCATATGTACGTTAATCTTAAAAGTGCTCCAAGTGTTTTAATTTTCTTAATTCGAGTCATTAGAATAGTTTAATGTAAAGTATGTAAAGATTCAAGTTTAAGGGGAATGCTTACTACCCCTATGATGTATTATTTTGGATGGTAGGGTAAGAGTGTATGCAAAAAAAAAAAAAAAAAAAAAAAAAAAAAAAAATCGAAAAATCTAGAAAAAGAAAAGAAAAAAAAAATAGAAAAGAAAAAGAGAAAAAACATACGGACTACCATCCCGTTTTTATTCTATGTTCATTTTATGTTTTTGTTATTTTTCATTTGTTAGCTTAAGTCGAGTCTAGTCTTGGCTTAGCAACGCCATCTTGTACATGTACTTAACCAAGATTGTTAACTCGCCACCAGTAAAACTTCTTTTATCCAACAAAACTGTGTAATTCATATCCCTATACCTAACGTTACAACCCTTTAAAAGACCTCTTTGATAGTTTATCCTAGGTGCTTACGCCATGTGGTGGAGGTTTGATCCTTTCCCAAGCCTATGGTAATCTATTTTACTATGACAGGTAGTGAGAGATATCTTCCATTTCCATTATGTTATATTATTTTATTACACCCGAGAGATGTGAGTATCTAAACACTATTTGTGAGGTGCTTGTGTATGACCTCCGTGCTTGTCTATTGGTCTTTAGTGGAACGATTATTTGTTGTAATTACTTTTATATTAGTGTTAAATGACCCCTAACTTGTCTTTTGAATAGAATAAAAGCTCATTTGCTTGAGGATAAGCAAATCTCAAGTGTAAGGGTATATGATGAGGCGAAAAATGATCCGTTTTTAGGGGGTCATTTAAGCCCGAATCCGACTTTATTTGATCAAATATCGCCCTAAATCGTTCCTTTTGTGATTTTAGGTGTTTGGAGAGTGAATTCTGGAAAAGAAGCAATTTTAGACGTTTTTGGAGCATAAAAGTGAAGAAAACGGCAAAGTATCAATTTTCCATGCTGAAGACACTAGGTGACGGCGTCAAGAGTTATACCCTGACGGCGTCAGACATCAAGAATAAAATACCGTGGTTGGTGACGGCGTCACATAGGCCGTCATAAGTAGATCAAGGCCGTCCGAGGAAGTATTTGGCGGCGAGGTGACGACGTCACATACTTGTCTTGACGCCGTCAGCCCAGTTTTCCTATATATAGTTTTCTAGTTTTTTCATTAAAGAGAGAGAAGTTTTGGTGAAACCCTAAAGACGAATTTGGTGTATCTTTTACAGGTTTTTCAAGGGTTCCAAACCCTTGATACCTTGCATTGTAATTGAGATAAGTGTTCTCCTAATTCAATCAATATGTCTATGTGTTGGTTGTTTATATCTTGTTCTTGTCTCAATTCCATTATGCTAGGCTAGATCTCTTTTGTGTTTGCTTAGATCTAATGAAACCTAGATGTTGATTATGTGTTGATTACTTGTCTATTCTTGTCTTGGATGAATGATTTTATATGTTAGGCTTAAGAAAACTGGAAAATCTCCAAATGGTAACATGCTTGAACGTCTTAAGAAACATGAACCGAGGCGTACTAGGTCTTTATTGGTTGTATTTAATGCATGAGCCACTGTTTACAATCCCTATAGTTGTGCTGGGTCATGGTGTAGGAGGAGATAAGAGCTCATAGAGTTAGGGAGTTATGTATGCCACCCCACGAATGGTATTAAGGAATACAATCCGTCATCCATACAAGTATAACAAGTAATTAACGTGTAAAAGATATCTAGGGAGTAGTGAAGTCTAAGTAAACACAATTTCTCCAATTACTGCTCACAACCTTAGTATAATTTAGTTTAATTTCATTTTCAGTATTTTATTTTGAATATATATTAGTTTTGGGTTAGTTGAATAGCAACTAATTCCGCCCACTCTTCCAAAACCCGAGATTTTACTTGCTTTCATAAAAATATAAAAATACAAAAATAATCATCCCTCACCTTCAGAACTATTAATTAGGTTTTCTAATCCTAGCGACACTATTCCTAAGCTGAACGATCAATCCTCCGGTACTTGTCACTATACTATACTACAACGATCAGGTACACTGCCTGCTGGGGGTTGTAAGCTTCTCGAGATCCCTCAAGAGGTAAAGCCTGTTGCGATTCCCACGCATCACCATGTTCATACTAAACATCTTAGTAAAGGACTTGGTAACACCCTCCTTCAAAATCCATACATCACAAAACGGTATCCCACTATTATCATAGTAACGCTCAAGCAAACCAAGCGACTCCTTGAACTTCACAACCCCTACACCATCCGAGTCTACTAACCCATCCGGAAGGCACACTTCACCAAACTCATCATTCTTCAAATCAAACGAAACAATCAAATTAGACCTAATCATGTAGCGCAATTCAATATCATTGTATGCAAGCCAATAAATAAACCCTCCAACAGAAACATGGCTATAAGTCAATGTACAAGTTTTAAAAGCAAGCGGAATTTTAGATACACTTTTCCAAACACGTGTACTTAATGTAAAAACCTGAACCTCCCAATCAACCGTCTCGTAACCATCATTACAATTGATTTTAACAAGCTTAATGTCACTCGTGTTAGGACAAACCCCAAAACCAATATGAGTAATTCCGTGTGTATGCAATACATTAGGGAGAACAATACCAACTGATTTTCTAACCGTGGGATTCCAAAGAACAGCCATCTTAGTTGGTAACCTATAATCCGCGTTGGTAAAACATAATACTCCGTTATCAGAACTGAGTACACATATTGGAGTAAGCATGTTAAGGGTCTGCGGGACGGTTAGGGAAGATTTCTGATGTGGGAAAGTATTATCATCTACAATAGAAATAGGTTTGATAGCAGTATCTAACCCGCACTGGACAAGTAGATGATGTTGGGATTTGGCCTTGTGAATTTTTTTGTGATCGTGGATGAATTCAGAGCTATGGATTAGAGACTTCCATTGTTTTGAAACAGCTTGATATCGGATCAAGGATTTGATTGGGAGACTTTTTATGATTTTAGTTTGGATTTCGAATGGTACGTAGTTTGACATTGTAAATTTTGAGTTTGAGGATGTTTTTGTTAGGGTTTAAAAGTCCCTTGGAGTTTATATAATATATAAGAACAGAAAAATCGAACATCTACAGCATTACGGATTTGTGTATATTGGGTTTCTGGTCCGAGTGTCTAAGACTTTTGTCAATTGGGCTTCTTAGGTTATAGCCTTCTAAATATTACTAGTAATTTGGGTTAATTTCATATGTCCTTTTTAAACTAAAAAAGAATAAGTTCATATATGTTTTGGACTTTTATCCCTCAGACTAAATTGATAGCAAAAAGAACTAATATATTCTCATCCATTTTTATGTGTTTTTCCCATAATGCAACGTTAGGCTTGAATAATCAATAAAACAAATGCACAGTTTCAATTCATCATCTGATGCTGCAAACTGATAACACAGAAAAACTAGGAAGCGGAAACAAAATGGAAAGAAAACTGGTAATCCACTTCAAATCCTAAATACAAGTGTGTATTTAGAAATCATGGAGTAACTTGTTAATAAACCGTCATTAGACTTGGGCCTAAATACTAGACTTGTGGTGTAGACCTCTATCACTCAATGAATTATCTGTTGGGATATTTTTTCAGCTTTTCGTGTAGCAGGGTAAAGATAATCAATAACCGGATATCTCACTGAATCGTGGTATCACTTTCCAAATGTAATTATTCGACCCTTATTGCCTGGGTTACACGAATATCACTTTGGGATAAGACAGAGAGTTTGTTCTTTATATTGGCAATATATAAGAACCTGTTCGCTAAAGAGTATTTAGTGTTTCGATTATTTTCTCATGTATCTATTTCTCTTATCAAGAGACACCCGAAAGAAAAGATTTAAACTGAAGAAATTTGTCTGACTGTCTGTTTTATATGAATATGAAAAGTTCTATATATATATATAGAAACTAGAAAGAGAATATTTCAAGAATATGCTGAGGCATATTCCTAGAATATGCTATTCTTAATATAATAAAGAGAATATTCTTAGAATATGCCGAGGCATATTTCTATAATATTCTTTAGATAAAATTTAAAGAAAATATTCCCAGAATATGCTAATGAATATTCCTTGAATATTCTTTTCTTAGTTTAAAAATTAAAGAGAATATTCCTAGAATATGTTAAGGAATATTCTTTTAATATTCTTTTCTTAGTTTAATAATTAAAAGGAATATTCCTAGAATATTCTTAATCAAAGAATATACTAATATTCTTTACCATTTAATTATTATCAAAACATTTACGGATTAAGACAAATAACACTTTTGGGTCCTGGATGTCATTCACTTGATGGGTGTACACTCCGTACCTCCAAACCCATTTCCAAGTATCATGACTATATCCCTCAATTACACTAAATTACTAACAATCCTCCAAAATTTAGTGCAATTCCGATACATGAGAAAACAACCAAAACAAAACTAATGCGTAAATGAAAATGTCTTGAAAATTGAATTTTCATCTTAGTATATTACCCATTTCAAATATTCGAGAATCGGGGTGTTCTAAGAATTGAACCCTTCAACCCATTTGAATACCTGAAAATAATATACACACAAGCTTTCCAATACTCTAAAGCTATCCTGACACTATACAAGCCATGTATCCATATCCAATTCATAAATGTTGTAAGAGCCAAAAGTCCAAAGCTCCCTGAAGCGGCAAAACTTCAACATTCACATAGGTGGTTCCTCTTTATTCATGCTCCTGCTTAGCACTTTTTCAAAGAAATTAACCATTAAGAAGTAGAAACTTCATCCTCCTTTTTCAGCAGGTTCCGAGCACAACCTTGGGATGTTTGTAAAACATGTGCTCCAGTCCATTAAATGTTCAGCTTTCCACATTGAACTCAGCTCCCAAGTTTCCTCAGGAGGGAGTTGGGTGTCTTAGCATTCAGTGACTAAGTTGGACTTAAACCCATCCCTTTAGCAGACTTTAAAACCAAGTCTCTAGCCAAACCCTTCGTCAAGTGATCGGCTAAATTTTGTTGAGATCTAACAAACTCTATAGATACCACCCCATTCATGATAAGCTCACGAATCATGCTATGCCTGACACCTAAGTGTCTAGACTTCCCATTGTACATCTGGCTATATGCCTTAGACAATGTAGCAGCACTATCACAACGGATAGAAATAGGTGCTATAGGTTTAGGCCACAATGGAATCTCACGAAGCAAGTTTTTCAACCATTCAGCTTCTTTACCAGCAGCTGCTAAAGCCACAAATTCAGATTCCATTGTTGAACTGGTGATGCAAGTTTGCTTCTTTGATGCCCAAGAAATTGCACCTCCACCAAGTAGGAACACCCAGCCACTGGTAGACGAATTATCTTCAGTGTTACTGATCCAACTTGCATCAGTGTATCCTTCTAATACTGAAGGATAACTAGTATATGAGAGACTATAATCCATAGTCTTCTTCAGATACTTCAGTACTCTCTGAACTGCTTTCCAGTGATGAGCACTAGGATTACTAGTATACCTGCTCAGTTTACCCACTGCAAATGCAATATCAGGCCTGGTACAAGTCATGGCATACATTAGGCAGCCAATCACCTTAGAATACTCAAGTTGAGATACAGCTTTGCCAGTATTAGGCATTAGCTTCTCACTTGTATCCATAGGAGTACTCACTGGAGTACAATCAAAGTAATTAAATTTCCTCAACACCTTCTCAATGTAATGAGACTGAGAGATTGAAATTTTGTTACTTTCATGTTTAATCCTTATACCAAGGATAACATCGGCCTCCCCATATCTTTCATGGAGAACTTTGATGACAAAAATTCCTTTGTCAGGTCAACTTGATTTTGGTCAGTGCCAAAGATCAACATGTCATCAACATATAGGCAAATGATGACTCCTTTACCAGATTCATCAAATTTGCTATATACACATTTGTGAGACTGGTTAAGAACATAACCACTAGACAAAACCACTTCATCAAATTTTTGATGCCATTGTTTAGGTGCCTGTTTCAGTCCATATAAAGACTTCATCAGTTTACACACCTTGTTTTCATTTCCAGGCAAGATGAAGCCATGAGGTTGGTTCATGTAAATCTCCTCATCTAATTCACCATTCAAGAAAGCTGTCTTCACATCCATCTGATGAATAATCAGATTTTGAATTGATGCCAAAGCAATCAGCAATCTTATGGTACTTATACGTGCCACATGGGCATAAGTATCAAAGTAGTCTATCCCTGACTTTTGTTTAAAGCCCTGAATGACTAGCCTAGCCTTGAACTTTTCAATAGTTCCATCTACCTTCATTTTCTTTTTGAAAATCCATTTGCAACCTAGAGGTTTGCAACCTGGAGGTAGATCAACCAACACCCAAGTGTTGTTGCCCATGATGGAATCCATCTCATCATTTATTGCTTCCTTCCAGAAAGCAACATCCTGGGAATTCATTGCTTCTTCAAATGTTTTGGGATCATCCTCAACAATGAAGTAATAGGAGTATTGGTCAAAGACCTCATCCCTTGTTCCTTCAATTAAGTATAATTGAAACTCAGGTCCAAATGACTTTGGAGTCCTGACCCTTTTGCTCCTTCTGAGCTCAGGTTCAGGTTGTTGTACCACAACCTCATCAGCGACCTCATTAGAGATCTCTGAAACACCAGTGTCATCAGTTCCATTTGGAATCCTCTGACTTGGTCTAGGGACAGATGAGAATCTATTCTCATCAAATATTGCTTCCCTTGATTCAATTATTGAATTAATTGAAACATATTCATTAGGTTCAATAACATAGGACCTGTATGCCTTGGAATGCTCAGCATATCCAACAAAGATGCATTCAATGCCTCTTTCACCCAAAGTTTTTAATTTTGGATCAGGGAGTCTTACAACAGCCTTACAACCCCAAACCCTGAGATAATTCAGGTTGGGTTTCTTTTTAGTCCAGAGTTCATAAGGGGTGACTTTGTTCCTTTTGTTGGGAACCCTATTTAATAAATAGCAAGCTGTTAACATAGCTTCACCCCAGAACCCTTGACTCAGTCCTGAGTAGGACAACATGGAATTAACCATCTCCTTCAGTACCCTGTTTTTCCTTTCAGAGATACCATTTTGTTGAGGAGTATAGGGAGCAGTCGTTTTATGGATTATACCAACAGACTGAAAATACAGAGTATCCATGTACTCACCTCCCCTATCAGTCCTGAATCTTTTGATTAGGGACCCAAGTTGCAATTCAACTTCAGTTTTAAATACTTTGAATTTATCTAATGCTTCATCCTTGGTATGTAACAGATAGACATAACAAAACCTAGAAGCATCATCAATAAATGTCACAAAGTACTTATTATTCCCTAAAGAGGGAGTGGCATGCAAATCACACAGGTCACTATGTATTAGCTCCAAGAGCTCAGTCTCTCGTTTAACATCCTGAAAAGGTTTCTTAGTAATTTTGGTCAGCATGCAAGTCTTACACTTTTCAGTGTCCATGCCAAATGTTGGGATTAACCCATCCTTAGACATATCTTGCATCCTTTTAAAATGTACATGGCCAAGTCTAGCATGCCACAGGGTAGAGTCATTCTGTTTAGAGGTAGACAAAAAGGCTGAGTTTACAATGTCAGTGACAATATTAAGCCTGAACATTTGATTACACAAATAGCCAAAACCAATAAACACACCATGTTTAGACAAAATAAATTTATCAGATTCAATAACTTGTTTATATCCATGATTATTCAAAACACTACTTGAAACCAAGTTCTTCCTTATATTAGGAACATGAATAACATCAAACAAAGTTACAATCTTTCCAGAACTAAAACTAAGATCTACACAACCACGACCATGCACCAAGGCTGTTGACTCATTTCCCATGTGAAGAATAGAACCATCATTCAGTGACTCATAAGTCTTGAACCATCTTCTATCTTTGCACACATGAACAGTTGCTCCAGAGTCAACCCACCACGCAACATCATCATCCTGCACAAAGTATGCCTCAGATATATGTGTAACATAATAAATCTGAAAAGACTTATTAAACACTATCTGACCTTTCAGAGGTTTGGTTGAACCAGTCCCTGAACCACTTGTGCCTGATCCATTGGCTTTATTGCCAATTTTAACACCTTTGCAATCCCTTTTAATGTGACCAGATTTGCCACATTTCCAACAAGTCGGCGTTGCCTTCTTGTTAGGGTCAGCCCTTATGTTATTCTGATGTTTACGTTTACCCTTGTTGTCATTGTACCTGGTGGAGTTGTTATGCTCCACCATATTGACAACAGATGCACCAGCAACATTGTTGCTTTTTCGTTTGTCATTATCCTGCGCCCTGAGGGATTCCTCAATACGCAGATGACTGCCCAACTGAATAAGAGTCAGTTCTTCCTTCTTGTGTTTCAAGGTATGCTTGAAATCTTTCCAAGAAAGAGGGAGTTTGTCAATGATACAAGAGACTGAAATAGCCTCATCCATGTTCATTTTGTGTTGTGTGAATCTTCCAAGTATACCAAAAAGTTCATTGTATTGTTCCATAACTGGTCTTGAATCAGTCATTTTGTAATTTGTGAAATTACTTACAAGGAACTTCTTACTTGATGCATCATCAGCCATATATTTGGCATCCAATGAATCCCATAGTTCTTTAGCAGATTCATGGTTTTGGTAAATATCAAAAAGGGAATCAGACATACCATTGAGGATTAAACCTCGAGCTATGTAGTCATCGTTCTCCCATTTGCTCCTCCTTCGAATCTTTTCAACAGTAGCATCATCACCACCATCTTCAGGACAAGGAGTGCTCAACACATAAACAACGCTCATGCTGGTGAGGAAGAAGTGCATCTTCTTTTGCCATCTACGAAAATCAATTCCTTCACAGTTATCAAGTTTGGAGAAATTTGCTGTCATGTGCTTCATTGTAGCCACCATTGATTATCACAGAAATAATTACTTTTGATTCTTGGGATATTTTTTCGGCTTTTCGTGTAGCAGGGTAAAGATAATCAATAACCGGATATCTCACTGAATCGTGGTATCACTTTCCAAAAGTAATTATTCGACCCTTATTGCCTGGGTTACACGAATATCACTTTGGGATAAGACAGAGAGTTTGTTCTTTATATTGGCAATATATAAAAACCTGTTCGCTAAAGAGTATTTAGTGTTTCGATTATTTTCTCATGTATCTATTTCTCTTATCAAGAGACACCCGAAAGAAAAGATTTAAACTGAAGAAATTTGTCTGACTGTCTGTTTTATATGAATATGAAAAGTTCTATATATATATAGAAACTAGAAAGAGAATATTCCAAGAATATTGATGAGGCGAAAAATGATCCGTTTTTAGGGGGTCATTTAAGCCCGAATCCGACTTTATTTGATCAAATATTGCCCTAAATCGTTCCTTTTGTGATTTTAGGTGTTTGGAGAGTGAATTCTGGAAAAGAAGCTATTTTGGACGTTTTTGAAGCATAAAAGTGAAGAAAACGGCTAAGTACCAGATTTGCATGCTGAAAATACAAGGTGACGGCGTCAAGACCAACATCTTGACGGCGTCAGACATGAAGAATTAAATTCCGAAGGTGGTGACGGCGTCAGAAGGACTCGTGACGGCGTCAAAGTGGCAAAATTAATATATACCGTGGGTGGTGACGGCGTCACATAGGCCGTCATAAGTGGATCAAGGCCGTCCGAGGAAGTATATGGCGGCGAGGTGACGGCGTCAGAAGTTACTCTTGACGCCGTCAGACTGTTTTTCCTATATATAGTTTTCTAGTTTTTTCATTAAGGAGGAGAAGTTTTGGTGAAACCCTAAAGACGATTTTGGTGCCTCTTTTACAGGTTTTTCAAGGGTTCCAAACCCTTGAGACCTTGCATTGTAATTGAGATAAGTGTACTTTCAATTCAATCAATATGTCTATGTGTTGGTTGTTTATCTCTTGTTCTTGTCTCAATTCTATTATGCTAGGCTAGATCTCTCTTGTGTTTGCTTAGATCTAATGAAACCTAGATGTTGATTATGTGTTGATTACTTGTCTATTCTTGTTTTGAATGAATGGTTTATATGTTAGGCTTAAGAAAACTGGCAGATCTCCAAATGGTAACATGCTTGAACGTCTTAAGAAACATGAACCGAGGCGTATTAGGTCTTTATTGGTTGTATTTAATGCATGAGCCACTGTTTACAATCCCTATAGTTGTGCTGGGTCATGGTGTAGGAGGAGATAAGAGCTCATAGAGTTGGGGAGTTATGTATGCCACCCCACGAATGGTATTAAGGAATACAATCCGTCATTCATACAAGTGTAACAAGTAATTAACATGTAAAAGATATCTAGGGAGTAGTGAAGTCTAAGTAAACACAATTTCTCCAACCACTGCTCACAACCTTAGTATAATTTAGTTTAATTTTATTTTTATTATTTTATTTTGATTGCATCTTAGCTTTGGGTTAGTTGAAGAGCAACTAATTCCGCCCACTCCTTCAAAACCCGAGATTTTACTTGCTTTCATAAAAATATAAAAATACAAAAATAATCATCTCTCACCTCTAGAACTATTAATTAGGTTTTCTAATCCTAGCGACACTATTCCTAAGCTGAACGATCAATCCCCCGGTACTTGTCACTATACTATACTACAACGATCAGGTACACTGCCTGGTGGGGGTTGTAAGCTTCTCGAGATCCCTCGAGAGGTAAAGCAAGGTGCGATTCCCACGCATCAAGTTTTTGGCGCTGCAGCCCGGGGAATAGTTATTGTCTAGGTTAGGATTTCTTTTTATTAGGTCTACTTGCTAGATTCCTTTCTAGTAAGATTTTTATTTTTATTTTTAGGTCTTCTTTAGTCTATCTTATTTCTTCGTGCCTTTGTTCGTAACTCTTTACCATCCGACATCATGGAAGGTGGTAACGTCTTTGAACCCATCATCCCACCACAACAAAACCCACCACTAGAACCCCTTAGGCCCCGAACCTTAGGAGAGTATTCCCGACCTAGCCACCAAGGCTACCGAAACACCATTGAGCTCACCGGAGCCAATGTGACCCCCTTGCGATCCGACACCATCCGGTTGGTGCAAAGCGGATGTGCATTCCATGGACTTCGTTCCGAAGATCCAAACCAACACCTTAAGGACTTCCTCAAAATCGTAGATTCCATAGACCTAGGTGTTGAAGCTAGAGAGACTACCCGTTTACGCCTATTCCAATTCTCTCTACGGGATCAAGCTAGTCAATGGCTTGAGCGTTTACCCGCGGGATCCATCACCACATGGGATGATCTCACCACTCGTTTCCTTGCTCAATTTTTCCCACCGGGGAGAACTACTAAGCTTAGAAATGACATTTTGATGTTCCAACAACGTCAAAATGAATCTCTTTATGAAGCATGGACTCGTTTCAAGGACTTACTCCAAAAAGTCCCTCATCATGGCATAGATCTCTGGCTCCAAGTCCAAATCTTCTATGACCATATCGACATCTCCACGAGGCGAACCATTGACCAATCGGCCGGTGGTAAGCTACGTGATCTTAATGCGGAACAATCATGGGAACTCATAGAAGATCTTGCTCTCTATGACAACGAAAGTTGGAATGATCCCCGTGATTTAAACAAAACGGTCAAGGCAATATCTTTGCCTTCGAACAATTCAAGCACTCCCGACCGTAGGATCATGGAACTTGAGGACCAAGTCAAGTTTCTCATGAAATCTTACGAAGCTCCGAAGCCTTCAAGCCAAGTGAACAAAATCACTTCTTCATGCGAATTATGTAGTGGTCCCCATGACACTCGTGATTGTGTGGAACTCCCCGGAACAGCTTTTGCGGACTACGCATCCACGCGTACCGACGAAGCGGGAGATAAGTGGTACACTTTCAAGCCTGAGCTAAACACATACGGTGATTCATATAACCCCTCATGGAAAAATCACCCAAACCTTAGGTGGAAGCAAAATCAACCCAATTCTTCCAATCCGCCTAATCGTTACCAATCAAACGGTCCACCATCCAACCGTACCTTCAACAACAATCCTTCTAACAACTATGGTAGTACCAACAATCTTGAAGGATTGATGTCGAAATTTATGGCATCTCAAGAAGCTCGCATAGCTAGGTTTGAAACCGAATTCAACCAACAACAAACGGAGATGACCAACAAGATCGACAACTTGTTGAAAGCCCTCAACAACCAAACATTAGCCACACCTAGGAAGGACACTAGGGACACCAATAGTGGAATCCAAGTTAAGGACCCCTCATCATCCAAACATGTCCACTTTGTCAATGTTGTCACCATTAAGCCGATAGATAGGGAGATAGAGGAGAGTGACAAAGATGAAGTTAGAGTAGAAGCCAATAGTGAGGATGAGAGTGGGGAAGTTGAGGTTAATAAGGATGAGGAATTAGAGGAGGTAGAACCTATAGAGGAGTATTTTGATAAGTTGCCAACCAAGGAAGAACGGGAATACCATAAGGATTTATTCGATAGTCCCGAGACAACATATATCTTTGGCGATCCCCTGATCAAAATGGGAGACCCCTCTAACATTAACATCCCATGCAATATCGGGCACATGCATGTATGGAAAGCTTACATAGACCCTAGATCCCCCGTGAACATCATGTCTAGGACTTATTACAATTGGGTGATGAAGAAGCAACTCAATTTTAGGATGATGCCCGGTAAAAGTTGGATAAGTAATTTTGCAGGAAGAGTTAAGGGAGTACATGTGATTATAGGGAATCTCACCTATGAGATTGATTTTATGATAGTGGAAGACACTCGTCCCGTGATAGATGCTTGCCTAAGCCAAATTATATTCGGGAAGCCTTTTGTTGAAGCCACTAGGATGAGTTATGATCCGACTTTAGGGATAGTTAGGTTCAAGAAAGACAATGATGAGGTTGCTTATCAAATGCCCTACAAGATTGAGCAATACCGCCTTCTCTCTAATTTCAAAAAGGAACGTAAGCAAGTGGCTTATTATAGGAATGATGAGGATAGACGTAGAGGAGTAGAGTATGTTAGAAATAGGATGCTTGGTTTCTACAAAGAATGCTTGCAACTAGGTCCGGAATACAAAACTGGTTTAGAAGACGACCTAGAGAGTGGAACCAATGATGAGATCACGTAGTAACCCACGACTTTGAGTCTAGCTACAAGACTCGTAAATAAAGAAAAGCGCTTCTTGGGAGGCAACCCATGTTTTGTGTGATTTTTATTTGTTTGATTGTTATTTGCTTCCGTATGCATGTTTTATTTTTATTGTTGGTTGATCATGTTTCTCTACTAAAATGTGGAAATACTTTATTATGTTGTTTAGCCTAGTCTTAACTTCAACCTAAACATATTTTTGCAAAAGATAAGTGTAAGGGGAAACCCCAAATATGTTTTTAAGAAACAAACCGATCATGATTCTCCACAATATTAAATAAACATGTATATTCGTATTTGTTAGAGTCAAATGCTTGTATTGAGTCATAATGAAGTTTTGCAGGATTTTCCAGGAAGTAGGACAAAGTTTTTCCAGAAATTTTCCGGAAACTTAACATAAGAATTTCTGCAGGTCCATTCTGACGGCGTCAGGGTATTGCTCTTGACGGCGTCAGGAGTTAAAATCTGGAAATTTTACCGGTTTTGTTTTTCTAACGGAGTCTTATGGTTTTTGTGAATTATTAAGTTTTATAATCTCCAGGAAATCTGCAAACTTCATTCCACAAGCATTATATCTTACTTTGTTTTCTAGGATTTAATAACTTATATAGGATGCCGCCGATTTTACGCGAGGTTGCCTTGTCTACTTTTGTCAGGATTTACAGGTTATTTATGACAAGAAGATGATTTATATTCTGGAAGGGAAGCTTTGATTGTTCATTTTCTTGGAGGAAGATTTAACCTGGCCAACCTAAAATCCATACCGAGCGAATCAGGGGAGTATTTGATTTCATTCTCTTTACTTTTTTAATTTTTACATTCTTTACTTGAACATTGGGGACAATGTTCATCTTAAGTGTAAGGGGAGGGTAAAAAGATGATACCTTACATATGCACTTTCGCTTGAGTTTGTTTTGTTTGATAGTAGATGAGTAATAAAACTACGAGAAATACTTGTTAGTGTAATTTTAGCGCCAAATTTAAAATTTTTTACAACATTTAGGAGTGAAACCTTAGTCATAGCAAGCGTCTCATGGATAGGAGATTGTATGACTAGCACATAACCGTATATTCAGCAAAATTTTCCACCCAAAAATGTGAGGCTCGCCTTTAGATTTGATAGGAAAAGCATTTATTATTAGTGCTTATGAGTGTACCGGTAGCATTTAGATTCTAGAACTTGCGTTAGTGATGCATCCCGAGACCGCTAGTGAGACTACATTCGTGTGGTAGGATTTACTACATGATAAGAGGCATTAGGATTACCCTTGTGTTAAACCCGTATTATAATTACTTGACCATTTAAGTCATATTACTTGGCTAGTTAATCAACTAATTTTTCCCACACCCTTAGCGTTGTACTCATTTTTAGTACACGAAACCCCTAGTACACCCCTCCGAGCCTATCTTTTCGTTTCTAACTTTAAGCATTTTACTTAAAGGAAGAATTTGTTACACCCCACTTAAATGTACACCCAAATCGCCTTAGCCTTCCGTGTATGCGCTCATTTTTAGTGCATTATTGTTATTTGTTAAACCCTAAGTTAACTTTCTAATTGATTACATGGTTGCTAAGTCGAGTCATATCCTTGTACATATTGTTTTGGGACGATCGGGACTCATGGGTAAGTACTTATTTTATGGAGTAATGGGGAAGAACATCACTTATTACCCCCATACGTACGTTAATCTTAAAAGTGCTCAAAGTGTTTTGATTTTCTTAATTCGAGTCATTAGAATAGTTAATGTAAAGTATGTAAAGATTCAAGTGTAAGGGGATTGCTCAAACCCCTATGATGTATTATTTTGGATGGTAGGGTAAGAGTGTATGCAAAAAAAAAAAAAAAAAAAAAAAAAAAAAAAAATCGAAAAAATTAAGAAAAAAAAAGAAAAAAAAATAGAAAAGAAAAAGAGAAAAAACATACGGACTACCATCCCGTTTTTATTCTATGTTCATTTTATGTTTTTGTTATTTTTCATTTATTAGCTTAAGTCGAGTCTAGTCTTGGCTTAGCAACGCCATATTGTACATGTAATTAACTAAGATTGTTAACTCGCCACCAGTAAAACTTCCCTTTATCCAACAAAACCGTGTAATTCATATCCCTACACCTAACGTTATAACCCTTTAAAAGACCTCTTTGATAGTTTATCCTAGGTGCTTACGCCATGTGGTGGAGGTTTGATCCTTTCCCAAGCCTATGGTAATCTATTTTGTTATGACAGGTAGTGAGAGATATCTTCCATTTCCATAATGTTATATTACTTTATTACACCCGAGAGATGTGAGTATCTAAACACTATTTGTGAGGTACTTGTGTATGACCTCCGTGCTTGTCTATTGGTCTTTAGTGGAATGATTATTTGTTGTAATTACTTTTATATTAGTGTTAAATGACCCCTAACTTGTCTTTTGAGTAGAATAAAAGCTCATTTGCTTGAGGACAAGCAAATCTCAAGTGTAAGGGTATATGATGAGGCGAAAAATGATCCGTTTTTAGGGGGTCATTTAAGCCCGAATCCGACTTTATTTGATCAAATATTGCCCTAAATCGTTCCTTTTGTGATTTTAGGTGTTTGGAGAGTGAATTCTGGAAAAGAAGCTATTTTGGACGTTTTTGAAGCATAAAAGTGAAGAAAACGGCTAAGTACCAGATTTGCATGCTGAAAATACAAGGTGACGGCGTCAAGACCAACATCTTGACGGCGTCAGACATGAAGAATTAAATTCCGAAGGTGGTGACGGCGTCAGAAGGACTCGTGACGGCGTCAAAGTGGCAAAATTAATATATACCGTGGGTGGTGACGGCGTCACATAGGCCGTCATAAGTGGATCAAGGCCGTCCGAGGAAGTATATGGCGGCGAGGTGACGGCGTCAGAAGTTACTCTTGACGCCGTCAGACTGTTTTTCCTATATATAGTTTTCTAGTTTTTTCATTAAGGAGGAGAAGTTTTGGTGAAACCCTAAAGACGATTTTGGTGCCTCTTTTACAGGTTTTTCAAGGGTTCCAAACCCTTGAGACCTTGCATTGTAATTGAGATAAGTGTACTTTCAATTCAATCAATATGTCTATGTGTTGGTTGTTTATCTCTTGTTCTTGTCTCAATTCTATTATGCTAGGCTAGATCTCTCTTGTGTTTGCTTAGATCTAATGAAACCTAGATGTTGATTATGTGTTGATTACTTGTCTATTCTTGTTTTGAATGAATGGTTTATATGTTAGGCTTAAGAAAACTGGCAGATCTCCAAATGGTAACATGCTTGAACGTCTTAAGAAACATGAACCAAGGCGTATTAGGTCTTTATTGGTTGTATTTAATGCATGAGCCACTGTTTACAATCCCTATAGTTGTGCTGGGTCATGGTGTAGGAGGAGATAAGAGCTCATAGAGTTGGGGAGTTATGTATGCCACCCCACGAATGGTATTAAGGAATACAATCCGTCATTCATACAAGTGTAACAAGTAATTAACATGTAAAAGATATCTAGGGAGTAGTGAAGTCTAAGTAAACACAATTTCTCCAACCACTGCTCACAACCTTAGTATAATTTAGTTTAATTTTATTTTTATTATTTTATTTTGATTGCATCTTAGCTTTGGGTTAGTTGAAGAGCAACTAATTCCGCCCACTCCTTCAAAACCCGAGATTTTACTTGCTTTCATAAAAATATAAAAATACAAAAATAATCATCTCTCACCTCTAGAACTATTAATTAGGTTTTCTAATCCTAGCGACACTATTCCTAAGCTGAACGATCAATCCCCCGGTACTTGTCACTATACTATACTACAACGATCAAGTACACTGCCTGGTGGGGGTTGTAAGCTTCTCGAGATCCCTCGAGAGGTAAAGCAAGGTGCGATTCCCACGCATCAAGTTTTTGGCGCCGCAGCCCGGGGAATAGTTATTGTCTAGGTTAGGATTTCTTTTTATTAAGTCTACTTGCTAGATTCCTTTCTAGTAAGATTTTTATTTTTATTTTTAGGTCTTCTTTAGTCTATCTTATTTCTTCGTGCCTTTGTTCGTAACTCTTTACCATCCGACATCATGGAAGGTGGTAACATCTTTGAACCCATCATCCCACCACAACAAAACCCACCACTAGAACCCCTTAGGCCCCGAACCTTAGGAGAGTATTCCCGACCTAGCCACCAAGGCTACCGAAACACCATTGAGCTCACCGGAGCCAATGTGACCCCCTTGCGATCCGACACCATCCGGTTGGTGCAAAGCGGATGTGCATTCCATGGACTTCGTTCCGAAGATCCAAACCAGCACCTTAAGGACTTCCTCAAAATCATAGATTCCATAGACCTAGGTGTTGAAACTAGAGAGACTACCCGTTTACGCCTATTCCAATTCTCTCTACGGGATCAAGCTAGTCAATGGCTTGAGCGTTTACCCGCGGGATCCATCACCACATGGGATGATCTCACCACTCGTTTCCTTGCTCAATTTTTCCCACCGGGGAGAACTACTAAGCTTAGAAATGACATTTTGATGTTCCAACAACGTCAAAATGAATCTCTTTATGAAGCATGGACTCGTTTCAAGGACTTACTCCAAAAAGTCCCTCATCATGGCATAGATCTCTGGCTCCAAGTCCAAATCTTCTATGACCATATCGACATCTCCACGAGGCGAACCATTGACCAATCGGCCGGTGGTAAGCTACGTGATCTTAGTGCGGAACAATCATGGGAACTCATAGAAGATCTTGCTCTCTATGACAACGAAAGTTGGAATGATCCCCGTGATTTAAACAAAACGGTCAAGGCAATATCTTTGCCTTCGAACAATTCAAGCACTCCCGACCGTAGGATCATGGAACTTGAGGACCAAGTCAAGTTTCTCATGAAATCTTACGAAGCTCCGAAGCCTTCAAGCCAAGTGAACAAAATCACTTCTTCATGCGAATTATGTAGTGGTCCCCATGACACTCGTGATTGTGTGGAACTCCCCGGAACAGCTTTTGCGGACTACGCATCCACGCGTACCGACGAAGCGGGAGATAAGTGGTACACTTTCAAGCCTGAGCCAAACACATACGGTGATTCATATAACCCCTCATGGAAAAATCACCCAAACCTTAGGTGGAAGCAAAATCAACCCAATTCTTCCAATCCGCCTAATCGTTACCAATCAAACGGTCCACCATCCAACCGTACCTTCAACAACAATCCTTCTAACAACTATGGTAGTACCAACAATCTTGAAGGATTGATGTCGAAATTTATGGCATCTCAAGAAGCTCGCATAGCTAGGTTTGAAACCGAATTCAACCAACAACAAACGGAGATGACCAACAAGATCGACAACTTGTTGAAAGCCCTCAACAACCAAACATTAGCCACACCTAGGAAGGACACTAGGGACACCAATAGTGGAATCCAAGTTAAGGACCCCTCATCATCCAAACATGTCCACTTTGTCAATATTGTCACCATTAAGCCGATAGATAGGGAGATAGAGGAGAGTGACAAAGATGAAGTTAGAGTAGAAGCCAATAGTGAGGATGAGAGTGGGGAAGTTGAGGTTAATAAGGATGAGGAATTAGAGGAGGTAGAACCTATAGAGGAGTATTTTGATAAGTTGCCAACCAAGGAAGAACGGGAATACCATAAGGATTTATTCGATAGTCCCGAGACAACATATATCTTTGGCGATCCCCTGATCAAAATGGGAGACCCCTCTAACATTAACATCCCATGCAATATCGGGCACATGCATGTATGGAAAGCTTACATAGACCCTAGATCCCCCGTGAACATCATGTCTAGGACTTATTACAATTGGGTGATGAAGAAGCAACTCAATTTTAGGATGATGCCCGGTAAAAGTTGGATAAGTAATTTTGCAGGAAGAGTTAAGGGAGTACATGTGATTATAGGGAATCTCACCTATGAGATTGATTTTATGATAGTGGAAGACACTCGTCCCGTGATAGATGCTTGCCTAAGCCAAATTATATTCGGGAAGCCTTTTGTTGAAGCCACTAGGATGAGTTATGATCCGACTTTAGGGATAGTTAGGTTCAAGAAAGACAATGATGAGGTTGCTTATCAAATGCCCTACAAGATTGAGCAATACCGCCTTCTCTCTAATTTCAAAAAGGAACGTAAGCAAGCAGCTTATTATAGGAATGATGAGGATAGACGTAGAGGAGTAGAGTATGTTAGAAATAGGATGCTTGGTTTCTACAAAGAATGCTTGCAACTAGGTCCGGAATACAAAACTGGTTTAGAAGACGACCTAGAGAGTGGAACCAATGATGAGATCACGTAGTAACCCACGACTTTGAGTCTAGCTACAAGACTCGTAAATAAAGAAAAGCGCTTCTTGGGAGGCAACCCATGTTTTGTGTGATTTTTATTTGTTTGATTGTTATTTGCTTCCGTATGCATGTTTTATTTTTATTGTTGGTTGATCATGTTTCTCTACTAAAATGTAGAAATACTTTATTATGTTGTTTAGCCTAGTCTTAACTTCAACCTAAACATATTTTTGCAAAAGATAAGTGTAAGGGGAAACCCCAAATATGTTTTTAAGAAACAAACCGATCATGATTCTCCACAATATTAAATAAACATGTATATTCGTATTTGTTAGAGTCAAATGCTTGTATTGAGTCATAATGAAGTTTTGCAGGATTTTCCAGGAAGTAGGACAAAGTTTTTCCAGAAATTTTCCGGAAACTTAACATAAGAATTTCTGCAGGTCCATTCTGACGGCGTCAGGGTATTGCTCTTGACGGCGTCAGGAGTTAAAATTTGGAAATTTTACCGGTTTTGTTTTTCTAACGGAGTCTTATGGTTTTTGTGAATTATTAAGTTTTATAATCTCCAGGAAATCTGCAAACTTCATTCCACAAGCATTATATCTTACTTTGTTTTCTAGGATTTAATAACTTATATAGGATGCCGCCGATTTTACGCGAGGTTGCCTTGTCTACTTTTGTCAGGATTTACAGGTTATTTATGACAAGAAGATGATTTATATTCTGGAAGGGAAGCTTTGATTGTTCATTTTCTTGGAGGAAGATTTAACCTGGCCAACCTAAAATCCATACCGAGCGAATCAGGGGAGTATTTGATTTCATTCTCTTTACTTTTTTAATTTTTACATTCTTTACTTGAACATTGGGGACAATGTTCATCTTAAGTGTAAGGGGAGGGTAAAAAGATGATACCTTACATATGCACTTTCGCTTGAGTTTGTTTTGTTTGATAGTAGATGAGTAATAAAACTACGAGAAATACTTGTTAGTGTAATTTTAGCGCCAAATTTAAAATTTTTTACAACATTTAGGAGTGAAACCTTAGTCATAGCAAGCGTCTCATGGATAGGAGATTGTATGACTAGCACATAACCGTATATTCAGAAAAATTTTCCACCCAAAAATGTGAGGCTCGCCTTTAGATTTGATAGGAAAAGCATTTATTATTAGTGCTTATGAGTGTACCGGTAGCATTTAGATTCTAGAACTTGCGTTAGTGATGCATCCCGAGACCGCTAGTGAGACTACATTCGTGTGGTAGGATTTACTACATGATAAGAGGCATTAGGATTACCCTTGTGTTAAACCCGTATTATAATTACTTGACCATTTAAGTCATATTACTTGGCTAGTTAATCAACTAATTTTTCCCACACCCTTAGCGTTGTACTCATTTTTAGTACACGAAACCCCTAGTACACCCCTCCGAGCCTATCTTTTCGTTTCTAACTTTAAGCATTTTACTTAAAGGAAGAATTTGTTACACCCCACTTAAATGTACACCCAAATCGCCTTAGCCTTCCGTGTATGCGCTCATTTTTAGTGCATTATTGTTATTTGTTAAACCCTAAGTTAACTTTCTAATTGATTACATGGTTGCTAAGTCGAGTCATATCCTTGTACATATTGTTTTGGGACGATCGGGACTCATGGGTAAGTACTTATTTTATGGAGTAATGGGGAAGAACATCACTTATTACCTCCATACGTACGTTAATCTTAAAAGTGCTCAAAGTGTTTTGATTTTCTTAATTCGAGTCATTAGAATAGTTAATGTAAAGTATGTAAAGATTCAAGTGTAAGGGGATTGCTCAAACCCCTATGGTGTATTATTTTGGATGGTAGGGTAAGAGTGTATGCAAAAAAAAAAAAAAAAAAAAAAAAAAAAAAAAAAAAAAAAAAAAAAATCGAAAAAATTAAGAAAAAAAAAGAAAAAAAATAGAAAAGAAAAAGAGAAAAAACATACGGACTACCATCCCGTTTTTATTCTATGTTCATTTTATGTTTTTGTTATTTTTCATTTATTAGCTTAAGTCGAGTCTAGTCTTGGCTTAGCAACGCCATATTGTACATGTAATTAACTAAGATTGTTAACTCGCCACCAGTAAAACTTCCCTTTATCCAACAAAACCGTGTAATTCATATCCCTACACCTAACGTTATAACCCTTTAAAAGACCTCTTTGATAGTTTATCCTAGGTGCTTACGCCATGTGGTGGAGGTTTGATCCTTTCCCAAGCCTATGGTAATCTATTTTGTTATGACAGGTAGTGAGAGATATCTTCCATTTCCATAATGTTATATTACTTTATTACACCCGAGAGATGTGAGTATCTAAACACTATTTGTGAGGTACTTGTGTATGACCTCCGTGCTTGTCTATTGGTCTTTAGTGGAATGATTATTTGTTGTAATTACTTTTATATTAGTGTTAAATGACCCCTAACTTGTCTTTTGAGTAGAATAAAAGCTCATTTGCTTGAGGACAAGCAAATCTCAAGTGTAAGGGTATATGATGAGGCGAAAAATGATCCGTTTTTAGGGGGTCATTTAAGCCCGAATCCGACTTTATTTGATCAAATATTGCCCTAAATCGTTCCTTTTGTGATTTTAGGTGTTTGGAGAGTGAATTCTGGAAAAGAAGCTATTTTGGACGTTTTTGAAGCATAAAAGTGAAGAAAACGGCTAAGTACCAGATTTGCATGCTGAAAATACAAGGTGACGGCGTCAAGACCAACATCTTGACGGCGTCAGACATGAAGAATTAAATTCCGAAGGTGGTGACGGCGTCAGAAGGACTCGTGACGGCGTCAAAGTGGCAAAATTAATATATACCGTGGGTGGTGACGGCGTCACATAGGCCGTCATAAGTGGATCAAGGCCGTCCGAGGAAGTATATGGCGGCGAGGTGACGGCGTCAGAAGTTACTCTTGACGCCGTCAGACTGTTTTTCCTATATATAGTTTTCTAGTTTTTTCATTAAGGAGGAGAAGTTTTGGTGAAACCCTAAAGACGATTTTGGTGCCTCTTTTACAGGTTTTTCAAGGGTTCCAAACCCTTGAGACCTTGCATTGTAATTGAGATAAGTGTACTTTCAATTCAATCAATATGTCTATGTGTTGGTTGTTTATCTCTTGTTCTTGTCTTAATTCTATTATGCTAGGCTAGATCTCTCTTGTGTTTGCTTAGATCTAATGAAACCTAGATGTTGATTATGTGTTGATTACTTGTCTATTATTGTTTTGAATGAATGGTTTATATGTTAGGCTTAAGAAAACTGGCAGATCTCCAAATGGTAACATGCTTGAACGTCTTAAGAAACATGAACCGAGGCGTATTAGGTCTTTATTGGTTGTATTTAATGCATGAGCCACTGTTTACAATCCCTATAGTTGTGCTGGGTCATGGTGTAGGAGGAGATAAGAGCTCATAGAGTTGGGGAGTTATGTATGCCACCCCACGAATGGTATTAAGGAATACAATCCGTCATTCATACAAGTGTAACAAGTAATTAACATGTAAAAGATATCTAGGGAGTAGTGAAGTCTAAGTAAACACAATTTCTCCAACCACTGCTCACAACCTTAGTATAATTTAGTTTAATTTTATTTTTATTATTTTATTTTGATTGCATCTTAGCTTTGGGTTAGTTGAAGAGCAACTAATTCCGCCCACTCCTTCAAAACCCGAGATTTTACTTGCTTTCATAAAAATATAAAAATACAAAAATAATCATCTCTCACCTCTAGAACTATTAATTAGGTTTTCTAATCCTAGCGACACTATTCCTAAGCTGAACGATCAATCCCCCGGTACTTGTCACTATACTATACTACAACGATCAAGTACACTGCCTGGTGGGGGTTGTAAGCTTCTCGAGATCCCTCGAGAGGTAAAGCAAGGTGCGATTCCCACGCATCAAGTTTTTGGCGCCGCAGCCCGGGGAATAGTTATTGTCTAGGTTAGGATTTCTTTTTATTAAGTCTACTTGCTAGATTCCTTTCTAGTAAGATTTTTATTTTTATTTTTAGGTCTTCTTTAGTCTATCTTATTTCTTCGTGCCTTTGTTCGTAACTCTTTACCATCCTAGAATATTCTTAATCAAAGAATATTCTAATATTCTTTACCATTTAATTATTATCAAAACATTTACGGATTAAGACAAATAACACTTTTGGGTCCGGGATGTCATTCACTTGATGGGTGTACACTCCGTACCTCCAAACCCATTTCCAAGTATCATGACTATATCCCTCAATTACACTAAATTACTAACATTATCCATCATTCCATCTATGCATGGTTTTTGTTTTTCATCTGAACTTTCTCCTTTCAAGACTTGTAAAGTTGACCAAAAGTTATCAGAATTCTGTCAGTTGGAATTGCGTTTGTTATGGTTTACAACTCATCATGCGTTTGGAACAAATGTATATATATTTTCTTTTCTAAAAATATAAAGAAAAAAGGACCATGGACGACTTTGACAAGTTGTTAGTTAAAGCCACTCATTTGGAACATATGGTTGCCGAAGAAGGTAGCTTTTGGAAAACACATACTGTGTAATCGCTTACCAACCTTTGTGATCTTGATGTGTCGAGGTGTCAACCTAACCTCATGTGTTTGCTTCTTTTGTGGTATAACACGAGAATGTGCTCAACAGTTTCACCAATTGCAGAAGCAGTTACGCCATCAAGTCTTCATCTTATTCCAGACCAGTCAAACCTACGGGTCATTTGGATGGGTTTAAGAGCTCTTTAAACTCGGTTAGGTCGACAAAAGGCCGAGTATTAAAACTTTGATCTTGATAGTTCTTACGCTTTGAAATATCTATTATTTAATAGGCTTTGACACATTTTAAATTCATCTATAATACTATAAGATTCAGTCCCTAAATTTAATGTAGAGTTATGATGATAGAGTTTTTAGAGTTAGAAACAAGTTGGAGTCGTTTAGTAGTTGCATAGAGTACAAGATAGCTAATGCTCGGAATTCAATGCAGTCTCATAATAACTATACAATCATGAAAGGAGATGAAGTGCAAGGGTTGCCCGAATAGATCACATGACATTTAGTATAGAATTAAAAGTCCGTTAGATGAAGTGTAAGGGTTGCGAAAGGTTACAAGAATAATTAATTATTTAACTTAATTCATGCCTATATAAACTAGCCAAAATCACATTTAGTATGTACATTTGAAGATGATTCACACATCTTTTAAATCTTTGATTGTTGGTAGCGGTATGTAAATTCTCTTTTGAAATATTTTGGAGATGATTCACACATCTTTTAGATCTTTGTAATTAACTTGGTTTTTTTTTTTTTTTTTTTTTTTTTTTTTTTTAATTATCATATGCAGGTACCATGAAAATCATACAAGATCATGCATGCTCAGATACATGGAACCAAAGACTGGGATACCAACTATTTTCTTTGTTTCTTACATGTGTGTGTGTGTGTGTGTGTTATATTAAAGCATTTTCATATACAAGTAATTTATGTGCGTTTTCTATTGATGTAGCTCACATCTGCGAATTGATTCAAGAAAATGTACATGAGCATTATATAAAACAACATTTAAATGGTTAAATGATACTTTTTAGAGTGATTAGTTTATGTAAGTAGTTGCTTACGAATGCTCTTTGAGAAATATTAGAATGAATTTATAGTATGCAATTGAATCATTAGTGAGAAACCGCGCATCGCAAAGTGTTTTTTTTTCTATATGTTGAATCATTAGTGAGAAACCAATAATTACGCCCATTAAATGAGTTTGCCATAATAACAAAATACAACATATTAAAAATATCACATTGAGTAATGAATAAAAAGGAAAAAAATACATAATTTTGACTTAAATCCGTTTGTAAATTATAATATCAAATAAAAAAGTTGAGTTTTAAACATAAGCAAAAGTTCAAACTTTTATCGAAAAATAAAACCGGTGCATTTAATGTGAAGTATATACAACATCGAGATGGAAGTGCAAGACTTGCCGGAATTTATCAAATGATATTTAGCAATTAGTATAGAATTAAAAGTCGGTTATTGATTGAGATGAAGTTGAAAAGGTTGCATGAATAATTGATGATTTAACCTAATGCAATATATATATATATATATATATATATATATATATATATATATATATATATATGTGTGTGTGTGTGTGTGTGTGTGTGTGTGTGTGTATTATGTTAATGCATTTTCATATATAAGTAATTTATGTATGTTTTCTATTGATGTAGCTCACATGTGCGAATTGATTAAAGAAATGTGCATAAGCATGTATGTAAAGCAACATTTAAATGGTTAAATGATACTTTTTAGCATGATTAGTTTATGTAAGCATGCAACTTGAATAATGAATATAAAAGAAAAAATACATAATTTTTGCTCAAACCCATTTGTAAATTAAAAAAAAAAAAAAAAAAAAAAAAAAAAAAAAAAAAAAACTTTAAGACATAATAGTAGAGTACAAAGGTTTTAGGAATTATTAATACTGTGTTAATTAATAATCATTTAGTTAGCTATTTAGAATTGAGTTTATTAATAAAATTTATTAATATTAGCTAGACTTCAATGTTAATTTTTTCAATGAAATTAGTTATACAATACAATGAGATAAGCTAAAAAGGTTTGTAACAATTTTTATATAATTTATGTGGCATTATTATATATACATTATTACACAAATTTTAACTTAGAAACTTAATAAAGAAAATATCTAACGCACATTAAACTATGACAAATTAGATAAACCCTGTGTGCTTCATATTACCATGCAAAAACTATCTAATGGACAAGTATTGTATGGCTAAGAAATACACCAAAAGAAACAAAGCCATTTTTTTATCTTGCAAATAAGTAATAGGCCAAAAGAAACAAAGTCAACACAACTTAATAACCAAAAGCCCATATATAAAATACAACACCACAAAACCAAAACAACATCAAACACTTTTAAATTTTTATACAAGAAAGTTAAAACATTTCATACAATATACTAAACAATGATTAAGTATACACTCGCTAATATACAGAAATAATACACGATTAACAATTAGATTCTTAGCCCGTGCGTAGCACGGGTTCTGCATGTCTCGTTCAACATATCTTCAAGTATGTTGTCAATTTAGCGTATCTATTGTCAACACAACTCAAGCGACTGCATTGTTGCCTTATCAACCTCCATAATTTACACTTTCGTACCACACTATCGTTGGGGGAGGAAGAAAGGGAGCCGTCGTGTTTGTGTGACTGGGCAGTCTCGTCATTTAATGTAGGGTGAAATGTGATAAATCAATTTGATCATCATTCTTCCTGTATACAAATTACCAAGTGTGCTCTCAAGTCTAACAATAACAACATTCTATGCAGTTTCTAAACTGCTCTGCCAAAACTCCGTCACTATAAAGTTAGCTAACAACAACAATTTACATCACCAATACAAACTCAACCAGTAGCCATATATGCGTGTTTGTCAATATTTATCTACTACAGTGACATAGATACAGATTACAAATGATGTAGAAGGCAATACCCATATTCACAAACTAACATTCACACACATGCACACTTTTATTGATCAAACCTATAACGATTGGGTTACTCGTATTTATTTAGAACATTGTTAGTACTATTTTATAGCTTCTAAAAGGTTCTTAAAAAGAAACAAAGTGTTTTTGGTTTTACTAAAAGTTCTTAAAAAGAAAGAAGCAAATAGTTTAAGCTACGTTTTCACAGGAAAGCCGACACATCAAAGCGTAACGGCCTTCCAATAATAACATAGGCTTTAACCATCAGCTTGGTCTAGACGCCATCCGTGGGACTCGAACCCACGACCACGTGGTTAAAAGCCACGCGCTCTACCAACTGAGCTAGAACGGCTTCATGTCGTATTTACCTACTCAAATATATTTATAACACGCCACCAATAAAACAGTTGAACTGCATCAAAAGCTACTAAGTACTAACCCCATTTAACATCTACCAGTCCAAAAAAGATGCAGCAGAGAAATTCCGGTAACCGGCGGCCATCAGGAACCGATGGATCCGATTTTTCATACCGAATGGTTGTTGATAACCGTAAGCTGATTATTACTACTTTTTATATGTTTTTATATTTTTTATAAGTATTTAATTGAATCTGTGAAATTAGGGTATACAAAAGTAGCTAAGGGGAAATCTACTCTCAGTAAAGTTCTGGTAGTTCAGGTATGTTTACAAATGTGTTTTTTCTTATAATTTGTTGTAATCTTGTGGTTAATTATGTTATTGCTAATGTGATGAGATTAAAGTTTGTTTTTTTTTTTTTTGTTTTGTTTTTTTTTTTTTTTTTTTTTTTTCTTTTTAATAATGGTTTTGATCATATGGGTTTTTTCGATGTAGTCGAAAAGTAATGTAATTGATTAACTTAGACACTTGGCAATGTGCGATTTACGTTTTAACAATTTGTAAACTGTAAAGTGTTTTCTGGGACATTCGGTACTTATTTATAGGTCAAAGTGACTTGATTACTAGTGTTAGGGAATTCAGAGGGCGTTTGGTTTGTTGGTAGGAAGGATCAACAGCCAAATCTTTTTCCCCCAAAATTTCAGGCAACGATAATTTGTTTATTTCCTTTTGAATAAACCAAATGCTGTACTTTGGAACAAAACCTGTTCATTTATTTCCGTTCCTATCACGCAAACATCCCCTAATCTAGAATGTGGTTACCCAGGCTGCTTGTTTGTAAAGTTTTTATTTTTTTCATAAAGACATTTGATGTCATGGATTGTGGTTTCCCGATGTGATTTTTTGATCCTCGAATTTAAAATCATTTAGATTTTAGAAGTTAGTACTTTATCTTGGATCTTGTAGAGTGTAACTGAAGTAATGAAAATCGAGCATGCCGCACTTGCTATAGTAAATACTTCTCTTAAGTAGCTCTTGAGATTGTGATATTGACTAGGGCTGTTTATAGCATGTGACTGACTCTATTGGGAGATAGAGATCACATGAATAAGAAATAAGAGATGCTCTACTTAGAGACATGCGGCAAACAGGATTAATTCCCTTCAAAAGTCATTACTGATGTATGCATTTGTTATGTATGTATCTCTATAAAAACGAGTTTTTTTCAAAGATTATGTTGACTTCAGACTTGATTTCATGCTTGTAAACTTGGGTAACAAGATTTACTTGTCTGCTGCAGGCAGTGGTACTGTTGGTAGCAGTTTTTCCTATACTTCTTACACTGTTAAATAAGGAGCCTCTTGAAACGTTATCTGCTGCATCTATCTCCCTAATTTTCATCTCAATCATAATTGGGGAATTGGGTAAGGCTACAAGTATTATTTACCTGTCTTAAATAAACCTTATGCTTGTTATATGAACTTATTATTGTTGTCCTGTTGTGGTAAAGGTCGAAAGCGTAGCAGAGTGAACTTTTTGAAGTTTTATATGGTTGCATCTTCCATAGGTATACTTGGGATGATTACTTCCATCATCCAAAGCAGTCTCCAACTGAAGGCAAGCAAGTCAAACTTTCCTTCTAGTAGATATTTGCTATTATATTAATATCCATTTTGTTGTGTTCGAGAAACTGTATCTCTGTGTTCTGTCCCCAACATGTAGCATCTCAAATCTAGTTTTGTTTCTCATATTAGCAGAAATCTATATCATCTCTGGGCTCAATGGTCCATATATGGTATCTATATTACAATTTAGCTTTGTTTCAAAATGGGGAAGCTTTTTTTCATGTCTTTCTTTATCTTAGAGGTCCTTGGCTGGAATGTGATCATTAGTTTGATATGAGAAAAGTAATATGATCATTAAAATGACATTCCGAAGCTATCCTTTGGTTTATCATTCTATGATATGATATGAAATATAGACGATACTTTAGCTTTTTGAAGTTCGTTACAGTTCTCATTGTAGATAATTCACTTAGGCTGTCGTCTTTCAACCCAAACCCGTTTTGACCCATTACCCGATCCCAAACCTGTACTAAAAGCAACCCAAACCTGTTTTGACCCATTACCCAATCAATTAATTTTTTCATATCTAATTTCATGTGTCTTAGAATATGTCTTTTGCAATGTTCCCATCATGAAAAAAGGTTAGTTTGTTACTGTTGTTTTTAAAGATCATATTTTGTATCTTCATTAGGTGATACATGATCTGAGTAGCTGGGAGGCAGAGAAAGTTGCTCTATTGAAGATTGCTTCTGTCTCTGTCGGTAAGTTCAAGCTTTTGCGCCATTTTATTAGTTTTTCCACAGGTATCCTATTGTGTTGTTGGTCTCCCTAACAAACGAGCTTCATTGCGTGACAGGACTGTGTGTGCAAATATTTTCCGTCACTACAACAACTTCTCTCATTGGGAATATGTCTCCTCCAAAAAGAGCTTCTTGACACATTGAAAACGCCACTAGTTTCATTTTATCTCTCTATCTCGGTATCGTACTTAAAAACATTTTTTATAGCCTCAGTTGGGTTCTTTTTATCTAATGTATCGTAATCCTTATGAAAATTTTTGAGAATCATGCAAAGTTATTTAAAATCGTTAATGATATATTGCTAAGTACTTTTAGGATGATATTAATCTTTGAATCTCCCAAGAGTCACACTCATATATCTTCAACATCAGTAATCATTTATGGATGTAATAGATAGGGCGTACAACAATCTTGATCACATGTTGGGACTAAGTGACATCTATATCTATATTTTAGGTACATCATGATACAAAACACTTAATTTTATATATATCCCATAAACATATCTCTATTAATTTTTCTCGCTTCTACAATTTAGTACGTAGAGTTAATTGGATAATATTATTATATCAACTATCCCTAGTTAGACTTCATTTTACAGAACGTATAAAAGTAATATGACACATGATATTTGTTTAAAGATTATTGATACATGATAATTAATAATAATCATAATATCTTGAAATCAACAATACAGGACCTTTGCAAATAAGGCTAGCATACAATTTGCTATAAATTCACACATTGGGAACCATGATAAAATAGGTCTAAGCATCATCTCTACTTTCCTCTAACTATCTGTGAAGAGAAGCATAGTTGTTGATCAAACCCAAAGCATTGCTGGTTAAATGAACAACGTTCACAATCTTTCCTCTCACCACATTTTTCATTTTCGGGTCATTTGCAAACCCTTCAGAGCATGTGTCTTCATCCGTCAATGCTGCACTTATCCATGTTTGTATGTCGCTCATCACTAGCCTGAAATCTTTGGAACCAGGTTGATTCATCTCTTTAAGTGATTTTTTTATCTGGTACACAGAGTCACTCAGCAACTCCATACAGTCTTTCATGGCTGCAATCTGTCGGGGAGCCATGCCATGCACTTGTGACAACTTTACCATTGATGAGGAGGTGGTTATGGTTGTGTCAAGACTGACGGATAAAGCAGTTTGAGCTAATAGCTTAGGGCTTGTTTGGATTGCACCTGCTTTACTAGACAGTGAGTTGAAGCAGAGTGTAGGGTAAGTTGTTAACCCGCATGAGGTTCTGATGAATTCAACGCTTGTTTTTTCTATGGCAGAGATTAAATTTACTGAGAAACTGGCAAGAAGTATTATTAGAGCTAGAGAGTTGATCGAATAGGATCTTGTCATATTGCTTGCTTGTGTTGGATGAGGTAGAAATTAGGAGGATTTGAAGAGGACTGTGTTTAGCACAATGTATAGAGCTAATGATGTAGATATGAATGTCGAGAAAATACACTCCAAATTTATAGGAAATGGAATGTAGTAACCAGCCACTTTTTTCAACTTGTGAAATGCAGCCATACACAATAACTAGTGAAAAGACTGAATGTTGGGGGTCCATGTGATCAATCCTTTTGCTAAAATATCTTGCAAGTAGCTCTTAACAATGCACAATCATGGATTCTTTAGTCACACTTATTAAATGATATGCCCCGAAGTTTGAATGGTGTTGTGTGATATCGTTGCGAGTGTTTCTTTGGTAATTGGTAAATACTAATTCTTACCTAATTCTAGCTTCATAGTCTTGTTTTTATTTGCATTGGAGTAGTGTACCCTTAACCATAGTTAGTCAAAGTCAGTAAGTTAAAGCAGATTTAGTTATCTTTCACAAGCATTTCATCAATTCATCCAACAGCGTTAATTTCTCAATTATCTTATCTTTGTGTCACATGAAGTTTGTATCTTCAAAAGACTAGCTGGCATGATGAAAAGTGAATGTTTTCAGTGTGTGAATATGCATCAATTTGGATGGGGTTTCACTGGTCCGGAAATGGGAAAGGGGTTGATGTGTTCAAGGTGGACCAATGGGGATTATGAATTACAATGCATTTTCAGGACCACTTGATATCCAACCTGAACATGTAATGTTTGGATATTTACAAATAGTGCAAAAGACGAGCTTTTTGATATCTTGTATTTTTTTTATTTTATCTTTTTAGTGAAGGAATTTAAATGTAATTTGTCTTGCTGATGTGCTTAACAAGTTACAGGGTACAATATGGTACCGGGCATGTATGGAACTGCAATTAAAGCTTCCAACCATATTTCCCTTTTCCGGACATGCTTCATATATTTTGAAATGGGTGATATAGTTTTGGTACTGAAATCTCATATAAGGTAGTTTATGAATGATGAGAAATGGTGATCTATAGGCATTTTCAATATTTTTAACAGTAGATTGTAAGATGTCTGTCTACTTTATTTTAAGTTTTGTTGGATCAAGTGCACTTTTTTCCACTTTTTAATCTTTAGATTTAAGCAACAATTGCTGTTACAGTCCTAATTTCTACTAGGTAGTTGATAAACAGGATATTGTTGTTCATAATCTACTCACAGGTGTGGAAATGCCTCAAATGCCCTATTATCCACTTTTTGGTCCTTAGATCTATTATAGTCCTGAATTTCACTTGCAGTGTATAGTCACGAGTCACGACATTCTCTCATGATTTTCCGACCATCACTATAATTATTTTTACTCCAATGTATGTTCTAAGTTCTAATCTAAACGCAAGGCCAATTTTTACTTATGGCGGGTTAATTCAATTAGCTGAACTCGCAGATGAGATTAAATAGATCAAGACATCCCAAAGAAGCTGTGCCTTCTTGCAGAATCCTACAAGTTGCATTATGTTTGGGAGTGATGACAACTAGAAGTCTTGAATGTATTATGAACCATGCCCGGTCTAAACCAACTTGTTATCTTCTTAATTATCCCTTTCTTTGTTACTAATCATAGCTGTGTATCCATGATTATTTTTCAGTCCTTTTTGTGGTACAACTTTACCTTTGGCCACCTACTTCTCACCTGAAAATAACGTAGATTCTGGGTCATTTCATGTAGGTGTACCAATCGGCACCCATTTACTTATGAAGGGGTTGATTTAAGTTGTGGTTTATCCATAGTAGGTTGGTGAAGCTAGTGAGTAACGATGGGGGAGCAGAGAAAATGCACTCCAATTAAACCTAATGTTGATATGAATTAGGTATATCTTCTATTGCTTTCTTATCTTGTATTGCTTTCCCTGTTTGCAACTTGTGATATACGACCTCACACGATAATTAGAATGTAGATGTCCATGTGGTCAAGCCTTCCGCCGAAATATCTTGCAGAGGGGCTCTTAACAACGTGCAATTAGGCATCCTCTAGTCATTCTCATACTTAATTAGAATATTGATATGAATGAGGCTCATCTTCTATTGCTTTTCTTAATTGCAACTTTTTATATACGACCACACACAACAATTAGAAATGTAGATGTCCATGTGGTCAAGCCTTTTGCCAAAAATATATCTTGCAGAGGGGCCTCTTAACAACGTGCAATTATGCATTCTCTTGTCATACTCATACTTAATTAAATGATATGACACTTCAAATTTACATGGCATTCACATTTACGTAATGTTTATAGATGCAAGTTTTTTTGCATTTCATAGTTGGTAGATCCTAATTCTCAGCTAATTCAAGCTTCATAGACTCATACTTTTAGTTTTTATTTACGTTGGAGTAGTGCGTACCCGTAACTATAGTTAACCATAATTCGATAAGTGATGGGGTCTAGAAAGTGATGGATGCTGTGTTCAAGGTGGACCGCTGGATCCATATACTACACACTTTTTGGACCACTTGATACACAACATGCATGAACAGGTTTCTAGATATAGTTTAATATATACAAATAGTCCAAAAATTGGAGGCTTTTGAATATCTTGTAGATATTTTGAATAGTAATGAGTGCAAGTCTCCAAGTGAAGTTTGTCTTGTTGATGAGCTTAACAAGTTATACTGTCCAATATGATAATGTACATGTATCAGCCTGCATTTATAGCTGCCATATCGTATTTCTTTTTTTTATCTGCAAGTTATGATTCAATTGTTTTCTACTTTTCTAATTGTGATTAAGTTTTAGGACTGACCGACTGAGATCTCATTGGGTAGTTTCCGACAGATGAAGCATTTTTAAGACTATCAACATCAGGATCGTAAGATATTAAGATGTCTCGTAACTTTATTTCTAGTTTTGCTGCAATCAAATTGCCCTTTTCCCCACTTTTTGGTCTTTAGGTCTAATCAACTAGTTATGTTAGTCCTAAGTTTCTGCGCCCAAAAGCGATGCTTCACTTGTCCCCTTGTCCATAGGGACCTCGCGGTATACAACTGAAACGACTGCTGCTAGATAGCCACCCCTTTCTCTCTTTTTACAGCCTCGTGGATGGACGGAAGAAGGTAAGTTACATAAAGGGGCAGTGAAGCCTCACAAACCAGACAACAAGCAAGAGCTTCTCAGCCCTGCATGCAGTAGCTAATCCGCAATATTGTTTTAGAGTTTACTCGTAGATTGTGGAAAATTTGGAGTCTTGAATATGTTACCTTATGACAGCCTTACGTAATTCTTTTGAGGCAAGTAATCTATGAACTTCTTGTTTCGTATTGAAAGGAGTCTATGGCTGAGTCACTCAGTCACTCAAAGTGTATTCTTGATGCTTATATACTCGGAATTAGTTTTGAGAACATATTATTAATTATACAATTTCTATTAATACAATTAAGCATATTAAGATCTTAGAAAAGTGGACCATTTGTTTTTCAAATTTCAACAAATAATAAAATTGTGTAAAAAGTAAAGTAAACTAACTTTCAATACTGTCTTCCACAGTATATGGGGGAGGTTGAGATGTATACAACATTACGCCTAGGTTCTACTAGGTAGAAAAGGACCTCCAACCATTTTGTAGGGAGTGAGGATCGAACCCTTGACCTCTAGGTTGAGAGGCAAGGAGTTTTCAACTTATCTAACTCTACTAGTTGATTGATAAAATTGTGTGATTAAGATAAATATTCTGTTCGGGTCTTAAGTATTACTGAGATAAATATCTTGTTTCTTTGTGTCCGATAAATATAAGTATTGTGTGAACTGAAAGTCGTCTAACAGACTAGCACAATATGTGAAGCTAGTGGGCGGATAGGGATGTCGATAAAATGCACTCCAAATAGCCAATAGTTGATATGAATGAGGCTTATATGCTAAAGCTTTCCCTATTTACAACTTGCGATAACACTGTGGCCATGTATAATGCACTTGATTCACAACTTGAGCAGGTATCCATAGTTTTGGATATATACAAATAGTCCAAAAAATTGGAGGCTTTTGAATATCTTTCAATAATTTTGATGTGCTTAACAAGTTAAACTGTACAATATGATAATGGACATGTATGGACCTGCATTAAAAGTGCCAACTGTGTTTCCCTTGTCTCTATTAGTTATGCTTCAATTATTTTTAGTTGTGTGCAAGTTTTGTGATTGATCAGGTCTCATTGGGTGGTTTCTGACAGATGAACAGTTGTGATCTTCAAGCGTTTTTCATATTAACATCAGATCATAAAATATCAACATGTGTCAAAACTTCATTTCTATCGCTGCTATTAATTAAATGGCCTTTTCCCACTCTCTGGTTTTTAGGTCCTAATCAACTCCTTATGTTACAGTAATTTCTACATGTGGACGCTAATTTTAGAGTTTACACGTTGAGTGTGAAAAGTTTGCAGTCTTGAACATGTTTCCTTCTGACAGCCTTCCTTAATTCCTTAAGAGGCAAGAATTCTATGGACTACTCGTATTAGTTTCAAACTGAAAGAGAAACGAGTCAAGCTGAGTCCAACGGGTCGTGAGTCACCCAATTATCTCGACACATACAGAAAAGTAAATGTACCCTGAACCCGGATTTTCATTACCTCTAATGTTTTTGACAGTTTTTACGCAACAGTAAAGGGTTCTTTTAATGTAGATGGACCCCTTTCTTTCTTTGAAACATATCTTCACATCAGGAATCTTTGAAAAGTACAATAGAAAGGGCCTACAACATAACTCAGTATGTAGAATTATGACCTACTATAAATTCTAGTTACATAATGATACGGAAACACTAAATGTTGGCTATAACCTACTCCTTTATTTTATATCGTTTCATTTATTAGTTTTGTGTCCCTTCCATATGATCAGTACTTAGAATTATAGAAACTAGATAATATATTTAGAACTAACCCCAGTTATATTTCTATTTTACAGAACGTATGAAAGTAATATGACACGTGATAATACTAATCATAAAAAAAAATGCCTTTGCAATAAAGGCAAGCAAACAATTTGCCATACATTCACACATTGCTACAAGAGAACCAAATTAAAATAGGTCTAAGCATTATATCTTTACTTGCCATGAACTATCTGTGAAGAGAAGCATAGCTGTTGATCAAACCCAAAGCATTGCTGGTTAAATGAACAACGTTCACAACCTTTCCTCTCACCACATTTTTCATTTTCGGGTCATTCGCAAACCCTTCAGAGCATGTATCCTCATCCGTCAGTGCAGAACTGACCCATGTTTGTATGTCACTCATCACTAGACCAAAATCTTTTGAACCTGGCCGATTCATCTCCGCAAGTGATTTTTTCATCTGGTACACAGAGTCACTCAGCAACTCCATGCAGTCTTTCATGGCTGCAACCTGTCGGGGAGTCATGCCATGCACTTGTGCCAATTTTACCATTGATGAGGAGGTAGTTATGGTTGTATCAAGACTGACGGATAGAGCAGTTTGGGCTAATAGCTTAGGGCTTGTTTGGATTGCACCTGCTTTACTTGACAGTGAGTTGAAGCAGAGTGTAGGGTAAGTTGTTAACCCGCATGAGGTTCTAATGAATTCAACGCTTGTTTTTTCTAAGGCGGAGATTAAATTAATGGAGAAACTGAGAAGAAGTATTACTAGGGCTAAAGAGTTGATCGAATAGGATCTTGTCATATCTTGTTTGCTTGTGTTGGATGAAGTAGAAGTTAGGAGGATTTCAAGTGGACTGTATCTAGCACAATGTATGAATTGAAGCTAATGAGGTAGGATATGAATGTCGAGAAAATAAACTCCAAATTTATAGAAACGGAATGTAGGTATCTATTGTGAATATCTTTACCAAACGAACCGCTTTTTTCCACTTGTGAAATGCAACTACACACTATAATTAGTGAAAAGACTGAATGTTGGGTCCATGTGATCAAACCCTTTGCTAAAATATCATGCAAGTAGCTCTTAACAACGTGCAATTATGGATTCTTTAGTCACACTTTTATTAAATGGTATGCCCCAAAGTTTGAATTTGTTTGTTTGGTATCATTGCAAGTGTTTCTTTGGTAATTGGTAAATACTAATTCTTACCTAATTCGAGCTTCATAGTCTTGGTTTTTATTTGCGTTCGAGTAGTGTACCCCTGACCATAGTTAATCAAAGTCAGTAACCTAAAGCAGATTTAGTCATCTGTCACAAGCATTTTTTTTAACAGCGTCAATTTCTCAGTTATTCTATCTTTGAGTCACATGAAGTTTCTATCTTTACAAGACTAGCCGATATAATGAAAAGCGAAAACTTTTATTGTGTGATTGTGTAAATATGCATCAAGTTGGAGGTGGTTCCACTGGGTCCACAAATGAAAAAGGGGGTTGTGTTCAAGGTGGACCAATGGGGATTATAAATTACAATGCACTTTCCAGACCACTTGGTATCCAACCTGATCATGTAATGTTGGATTGCCTTTCAAAAAAAATAAATAAATAAGTAAATAAAAAATAAAAAATAATAAAATTCATGTAATGTTGGATATTTACAAATAGTGCAACAGACTTCAGCTTTTTGATATCTTGCATTTATTTTATTTTATTTTTTCAGGGAAGAAGGAATCTAAATGTAATTTTTCTTGGTGATTTGCTTAACAAGTTATAGGGTACAATATGGTAGTGGCCGCACATGTATGGACCTGCACTTAAAGCTGCCAACCATATTTCCCTTCTCTGGCCATGCTTCATGTATTTTGAAATGCTGATATAGTTTTGGTACTGAAATCTCTTATAGGGTAGTTTAAAATTGATGAAAAATGGTGATCTATAGGCATTTTCAATATTTAGTAATTGTAAGGTGTTTGTCTTACGAAATAAGCTAGTGAGGAACTATGGGGGAGTCAAGAAACCCTACAATCCGAATGTTGACATGAATTAGGCTTATCTTCTATATATTGCTTTCTTTATCTTCTATTAATTTCCCTATTTTCAACTTGTGATATACAGCCACACGCAATAATTAGAGTGTAGATGTCCATGTGGTCAAGCCTTTTGCCGAAATATCTTGCAGAGGGGCTAGCTCTTAACAACGTGCAATTCTGCATCCTCTAGTCATTCTCATACTTAATTAGAATGTTGATATGAATAAGGCTTTTGTTCTATTGCTTTTCCTTTACAACTTGTTATTTACGGCCACATACAATAATTAGAAATGTAGATGTCCATGCGGTCAAGCCTTTTGCCAAAAATATATCTTGCAGAGGGGCTCTTAACAATGTGCAATTATGCATTCTCTTGTTATACTCATACTTAATTAAATGATATGACACTTCAAATTACATTGTAGATCCTAATTCTCAGCTAATTCGAGCTTAATAGAATCATACTTTTAGTTTTTATTTACGTTGAAGTAGTGTACCCGTAACTATAGTTAACCATAATAAGTAACGGGGCCTAGAAAGTGATGGATGCTGTGTTCAAGGTTGACTGCTGGATCAGTATACTACGCAGTTTTTGGACGCACAGAATAATTAGTAATACCAAATGTTTATATCCATTTGATTAAGCCTTTTGCCAAAACATCTTGCTTGTAGCTTTTAACAACTTGCAATTATGCATTCTTTGGTCTCACATTATTTAATTATAAATATATGCCGCCCCGATCTTTGATATATTTGTTAAATATTTGCAAGTTTTTCCTTGGTAATCGGTAGATCCTAACTCGTACCTAATTTGAGCGTCATAATGTTAGTTTTAATTTACATTGGAGAGTAGAGAACCCCTAACATTACTTAAACTAGATCTACTTATATGTACATCAGAAATACATCTCACAGTCAATACTTCAAATATTGTATCTCAGAGTTGCACTAACTTTGTATCTTTAAAATAGTAGCTTACAAAATGAAAATTGTTAACATTTTAATCTGTGAGATATGTATAAGCAGGAGGTGGGTTCGATGAGGTCTACAAATGGGACAGATATTGCAACGTTTCCATGTTGGACCACCGGGGCTAATAAGTTACAATATACACATTTCGGACCACTTGATAGTTGATACACAACTTGAACAGGTATTTTTCTGGATATATACAAATAATGTAAAAAACGGCGGCTTTTGAATACCTTGTAGATTTGACTCCTGATGAGGCAAGTATCGAAATGAAATTTGTCTTGTTTATGTGCTTAACAAGTTATACCGTACAATATGATAATGGACATGTATTAAAGCTGTCAACCGTAATTCCCATTTCTCTATTATGCTTCATTTAGCTGAAATCGTGATTAACTTTTGGAACTGAGATCTCATTGGGTAGTTTCATTATCAAGATTATCAGCATCAGGCAGGCCGTAAGATGTTAAGATGTTTCCCAACTATATTTCTAATTTAGCTGCAACCAAATGTCCTTTTCCCCACTTTCTGGTATTTAGATCTAATCTACATCTTATGTTATAGTTACCATGATATTGTCTTACAGTTTACACGCGTACGTGGTCTGTAAAAGTCTTGAGTCTTGAACATGTTACTTTATCACAGCCTTTCATGATTCTTAAGATGCAAGTAATCTATGTACCATTTGTTCCATATTGAAAGAGAAAAGAGTTGATTGAGTCGAAAGTCGACCACACTTTCTTTTTAATGCTTACATCCTGGTAAATAGTTTTTGAAAACTGAAAAGTAGACCAGGGTATTATGATAACACAATTTTTATGAATACAATTTAACACATGAACCATCAATAAAAAAAATGGACAGAATTTTTTTTTAGCTCAACCCCATTAATTACGACACATACGCTCTGAACATGTGATTGCCATTTTGTAGTGCCTAATTAATTGACGCAAGACGTCTAAGGGTTAATAAACGGGGTGAAACCTCCGGCAATAAAATTCTAACAAGAGAATGACTTTTAAACGTAGATTATTAATAATCAAATATTTAATTACAATGATAATAAACCCTATATTTATAGGGTAAATATATTTTGGGTAAAAGCCATAGGGGTGACACCCTTGGATTTTGACAGGCGAAGAATCAAATGACAATTTTTCTTGTTTTGTTTCGTATGCTCTCTGCTTGATGTGATCTTCCCGCAAGCTCATCCTCTCGATCCTTGTCCTCATCACTAATCCATCTATTTTGTCACCTTTAATGTTTTTGACAGTTTTTCTGACACAAGTAAAAGTCTATTAATATTGTGATGTTGTGACTGAGCACTGGTTAACTAAGCCTGGGGACATGGGGCTTATTTCTCTCTCAAAACGTATATATTCCACATCAGGAATGTTATAAAAGTACATTAAAAAGCGCTTACAACAAACTCAGGGCATTCACTATGGTAGTTTATGAAAAGGTTTATAAAATGATGAAGAGGTTTAAGAACTTATAAACCATAGTGAGCATCCATTTCAAGCTTATGTGTCATGAAGAGGTCTAGGATATTGAACCTTTTCATAATTTAATGCATTTGATTATGTGTGATGTTTATATCACTTGAAAAGGTTTATAACATAGTGAGAATAGGTTTATAAAACAAAAAGGTTTATAATTTAATGTTATAACACAAGTATAAACCTTTTAAAAGGTTTACCATAGTGGATGGTCTCACATTCCCCGTATTCATATTTTAGTTACTTTAAGATTAAAAAAACTTAGAGGGTGTTCGAATTAGATTTTTCATTTGCCCTAAGCCAACAAGATAAGCTAATCGAAACACTTTACTAATGTTGGATATAACCTTCTTCTTTTTTTAATTGTTTGAATTATTACTTGTATCGTCCGTTCATAGTACTTCTATTATACAGAACATATACAAGTAATATGACACATGATAATAATAATCATAATATTTTCATATCGATCAATAATACAGTGCTTAATTTGCAATTAAGACTAATAGCCAATTTGCCATACATTCACACATTGCCACACGGGAACCAAAATAAAATAGGTCTAAGCATTATATCTCTACTGTACCTAACTATCCGTGGAGAGAAGCATAGCTGTTGATCAAACCCAAAGCATTGCTGGTTAAATGAACAACGTTAACAACCTTTCCTCTCACCACATTTTTCATTTTCGGGTCATTTGCAAACCCTTCAGAGCATGTGTCTTCATCCGTCAATGCTGCACTTACCCATGTTTGTATGTCGCTCATCACTAGCCCGAAATCTTTGGAACCAGGTTGATTCATCTCTTTAATTGATTTTTTCATCTGGTACACAGAGTCACTCAGCAACTCCATACAGTCTTTCATGGCTGCAACCTGTCTGGGAGACATGCCATGCACTTGTGACAATTTCACCATTGATGAGGAGGTGGTCAGGGTTGCAGTGACGGAGCTAGGATATTATTTTGGGGTGGGCCGAAAAAAGATACATGTTAATAAGTGTAAAGTATGAAAGGCTAAACACATAGTTTTTGATCATATATTCGAAATAGTAGTAAAGAAATTCTATTAAACCATGTAAATATAATCAATTTTACTAATGTTTTGAAACAAAATATTAGCACAAGTATACATTTTGCAAAGTTAGGGTGGGCCTTGGCCAACCCAACCACCAATGTGGCTCCGTCACTGCAGGGTTGTGTCAAGACTGACAGATAGAGCAGTTTGGGCTAATAGCTTAGGACTCGTTTGAATCGCACCTGCTTTACTTGACAGCGAGTTGAAGCAGAGTGTAGGGTAAGATGTCAAACGGCATGAGGTTCTGATAAATTCAACGCTTGTTTGTTCAAGAGCAGAGATTAAATTCATTGAGGAACTCAAAAGAAGTATTATTATGGCTAGTGAATTAATCGTATAGTAGCCTTCCATATCTTGTGTGTTTGTTTGTGTGGGATGATATAAAAGTTTGGAGGATGTGAAGAGATCGAACTTTGTATAGCTTAATGTGCGAGCTAGGATGTGAAAATTGAGAAAATGCACTCCAAATTTATAGGAAACCGAATGTGGTATAGATGTTGATTATCTTGTAAGTTTTTTCCCATTTTGCAAGTTGTGATACACGACCTCACAAAATAATTAGTGAATAGACCAAAAGTATCCATGTGATCAAGCCTTTAGCCAAAATATCTTGCAAGTAGCTCTTAACAAAGTGCAATTATTGTTTGTTTATTTATTTTGTCATACGTGCTTCATTAAATAATATGCCCCCAACATTGAATTGATTTTAATACTTTGATATAGTTATTTTTAATGTAGGGGACTTCTCTTGGCATCTACATCAATACTTACACAGTGACATATTTTTCCATTGGAAGTTGGTAGATTCTAATTCTTAGGTAATCGAGCTTCATATATTCTGAGTTGTTAAATTACATAAGAGTAGTGCACGCCAGACTACAGTTAGTGATAACTGGCAATTCAACAGCGTGATGCCTTAAATTCTCTATATATTTTTGCCTTAATGTCCCAGAGTTAGTTTCTTATAAAGAGTAGCCGCCGGCGTCATGGACAGTGAATAAGTTCATTCCAATGTGTGAGATATATGTATCAAGTTGTAGGTGGGTTCACCTGGGTCTAGAAACTGGACAGAGGTTGCAATGTGCTCAAGGTGGACCGTTGGGGCCAGATGCAATGCGCTTTTTGGACCACTTGATATACAACTTGAACATGTATTGTTCTCGATAAATCCACAAATAGTGCAAAAAGGGGAGGCATTTTAATATCTTGTTGATTTTTAAAATCTTAACGAAGCAAGAATCTTAATGTGCTTACAAGGTATACAGTAGAATACAAGTTATACAACTATGAACTGCAAATTATAAGCTGCCAACAATATTTCCAATCTCTCTAATGCATATGATGAACACTAACTAGTAACATCTTGTTGGCGAGTTTAGGAACTGAGATCTTATCAGCTAGTTTCCAATCCCTCTAATGTGTCTGGTGATTAAGTTTTGGAACTGAGATCTTGCTTGCTAGTTTTGACTGATGAACACTAGTAACATATATAAAACTTTTAGATCATTAAATGCCCCTTATCCAACTTTATGGTCTTTAGATAATTGGATCTAGTCTAGTTTTGATGTTAGTCATAAATTCTTGAATGTAATCACTAGTACAACATATTGGATGGAGGTAGAAGTTCAAGTTGCAAGGTGTGGAGAGAACTCTTGTCTAGCTTGAAACTTATGGTTGGTTGCTATGATAGTGGAACAAGTTTAGTCGAAATTTATAGGAACAAGAAAGTTGATATTCATGAGGTTTATCTAATTGTGAAAAGGCCGTAAGTTTTTGTCTTTTCACAAAAAAAATAAATAAATAATAAAAAAATAAAAATTAAAAATTAAAAAAAAAAAAAAAAAAAAATCCTCCAACTTTCTCTCGGCAACTTGCAATTATATTTTTTCATCTATCCTGTACTGAAGGATATGAGCCAACTTTGATATTTGATTGGTATAATCTGAATTATGTGGTTTTCTATTAATTAGTAGTCTGTGTTTTCATGGTAGCTAGTAATTAATCCTTAGCTAACTCGAGCTCTAACATAGTTATTTTGTCAGGTATACCAATTGAGGTATTCAGAGGCACACGCAGCAGATACAATACACGAAAAGAAAAGAACAATAATTGCCAAACACGCAAAGACTTCATATTGAAGAAAATTAACTCAAAACTCCAATTGATACAATGATAATCCCTACCCTCCACGGTATATATAGACCAATCTATTCGTATTAGACTATAACTAGGATTACATTATTAATATCCTAACCAGATAGATTAATAGAAGGGTAAATGCTACACATTATCAACGTACTTTCAAGTTTGTGCCGACTTGAAACACATACTATTTTATTCAATGACTTCAACAACATACTTTCAAATTTTGTTTCGACGTCACCAATACGACCTGCTAAACTTGCATCGCTAGTCCTTTATACTAACGACCGTTAGTAAATAACTTAAAATTTGGTTTTCTTATGTTTTCGTCCGTTTCTACCCATTTTTATACATTTTCATCTCTTTATACATGTTTTTGTCCATTTTTGTACGTCTTCGTCCGTTTTTGCATGTTTTCGTCTGGTTTTATAAGTTTACGTCTGTTTTTACATGTTTTCGTTCGTTTTACACGTTTTCATCCATTTTACACGTTTTCGTTCGTTTTGCACGTTTCCGTCTGTTTTAGACGTTTTCGTTTGTTTTTGCACGTTTTAATCTATTTTTACACGTTTTCGTTCATTTTTTACTTTTCGTCCGTTTTTACACGTTTTCGTTCATTTTGCACTTTTTCGTACACTTTTACACATTTTTATTCATTTTTGCACGTTTTCGTCAATTTATACACTTTTTTCGTTGTATTTGCATGTTTTCATCCGTTTTTACACGTGCAAAAATGGACGAAAACGTGTAAAAATAGATGAAAATGTAAAAGAAGGACTAAAACGTGTTAAAATGAATGAAAACGTGCAAAAACGAATGAAAACATGTAAAAATGGATCAAAACATGTAAAGGTGGATGAAAATGTGTAAAAGTAGACGAAAACATGTAAAAACGGACGAAAACGTAAGAAAACCAAATTTTAATTTATTTACTAACGGCCATTAGTATAAAGGACTAACGATGCAAGTTTAGCAGTCATATTGGTGAAGTCGAAACAAAAAAATTTTGAGTAAAAGGGAGTAATCCTGCACCCTGGTAAAATATATTAACTAAAAACATTGAAGTACAAACGACGAGGGTGATTTCCCTCGCCACAGTCCCTTAGGAAACTTACAGACTCAAATATAAGAATGACAAAACGTTCTTATAACTTACACTAACCATTATATAAGAGTGACAAACCACACTAATAACAAATAATAGAGCATAAACTACAACGCCTAAAAAATAAGAAAGTAACCGCCATTCAAGTAGACACTCTTGATTCATCAAAAGGCGCCATAGAACTCTAACTTCCAATTAACCAACCCTCGAGGACCTCATGATCAGAATTGTGTCCAAGAAGTTGATCAGTAACACATAGGGTGAACCACCCTAATGTCCAAATGTATTTTGATCATTCATAGACGATGTGACATGAAATCCACACCATAGAATCTGATTGACCTAGAATACTTACCAATCCGTAGCTCCCATGATCACATGAATGATAATAAAGAAGACTCCAAAAACAAGTAACGATCAATGGTTGCCACACTAACACTATTGTAAAATTGTGAACAACATCGGCAATCACAAGCATAATCGAAGAAGAATGAAACCCATGTGAAAGAAAACCTGCCATAGACAAAACATATGGTATACAAACCCTAACTTTCAACCGCACTATGATCCGCACAACAATCCAACAGTAGCAGCAACGATCCAATAAAGAAACGATCCGCAAAACCATACAATACTGATCGGATCATAAGAGTAGCAAGGAATAGGTTAAACAAAAACCCAAACATCCCAATACTCACTCGACTATCTACAAACATGAACTAGGGTTTAGAATAACCTTAATCGACCAATCACTTTCAGCATCAGATTAAACCAAATCGTTATGCTCATCATCAGAAACCAAAAAAACATAGCAGCCCTTGATGAAGCAACGTAATGTTTCCCAAACCCTAACCTCCCAGAACTGATCACAGATCCCAAGCAAATTAACAATCGGAACAAATCTAGTGAGCCAGAAACAACGATCATCATCCCTCTCTCAACCCACTAATAACGGATCATACCACACTCCATAAAAACAACAATCACAGATTGACTTACATGAACTAATGGATTAGAAATCCAACTTGCATAAAACATGATAAATACATGAAAGATCAGCAGCACCAAAACACCATCAAGAGCCAATCAAAACTGAAAATTCGAAACCCTAAAACTAGGGTTTCGTTCTTGAAGAAACCCTAAACGATCACCTGACGGTTAGGGATAGGTTTTGATTGCTCAAAGTAATCGACTAAAGATTTATAATGATAAGCTTATAACAGCAAATCAAAAGACGATTAACATGCGAAACCCTAAATAAAACTTGGCTGTAGAAATTGTTTATTAGGGTTTCATGCAATTAGATCAACGTACGAATTACAAACACACCACTCCTGGGAATACACAACATAAAACGATTGCATACCATAGAGGTAGAGAGGCGTTTTAGAGGAAGTACGTTGATGAAGTCATTGAATAAAATAGTACGTGTTTCAAGTCGGCACAAATTTGAAAGTACGTTGGTAATGTGTAGCATTTACCCTTAATAGAACGAGTTGGACTTGCACTCCAACTAGGATAGCTTTCCTGATTATTCTGGAACACACTTTACAGCCACATTCAAATGATCAAAAATTCCCCAACATACGTAGTACAAGTGTAAATTAGATACTATACAGAAAGTTCTTAGAAGACCACAAATTCATCTAATGATCAGGAACTCTTTCTCTAAGAGTCTTATCTTTAAAAGAGTTCTTGAAATAACTAATCTGATGGTTTTTACTTGTCGGATATGTATCAAGTTGAAGGGGTCCAGAATGGTACGATTAGTGCAATGTGTTCATGTTGGACCCTGAGCCAACAAAATAATTGCAATCAATTGACTCAGTTTCTGGCCACTAGCTAGGTATTGGTGGTCCCCTAAACATGTTCTCTTATGTTTTTTCTCTCTATACGCTCTGTTCCCGAGTTTTGAAATAAAAGAAAAGAAGAGAAGTGATAAAAATGGGCAGAAAAGAAGAGGAGAGGAATGAAATATAACTTATTATTTCGTGTTCCCGAGTTAGTTCCTAAGTTAGAGAGAAAAGAAAGAAAAACTAATGATTTTACAAGAATAATCATTATTGTATAAAAGATTATATTATATTTTAGGGCATTTAAGTCATTTTATTAATTATAAGTTTCCTTATTTACTTTCTCTTCAAATCATCCCATTTTTTGGAAGAAGATTATGGAGAGAAAGTGAACCAAATTTCCTCTCCGTCTATTTTCTCTTCTCTCCTGAAAAAACTCGGGAACATGAATTTTTTTTTTATTTCTTCCCACTTCTTTTCTCTTCTTTCGAAAATATAACTCGGGAACGCAGTGTACATGCATGCATTATTTTTTTCTCTGTACATGCATGTGTTATATATACAACAAATCTATCTCACATGTAATAAGCAAGAATTGAACCCGCAGTCATTTTGTTAGAGGACTTCTAACACAAAGTGGTACCGTTGGAACAAAACATTTGGGAAAAGCTATCGCCTAATAATTAAAGCATCTAATTGCCTTATATTTCTCTGACAATAACATGTACATGGGAATTAGTCATTTGCTCAAATATCTTCCAAGTTGCTTTTTAACAACTTGCATTTATGCAATGCTTATCCGTGGTATATTGTAAGACATGTCATGAACTTTGATATATGTTAGTTTGATATAGTTAAGCTGACATAACAAAAATGACGGTTTCAACTTGTGTGATATTATCATTTTGGAGGTGTCAAGAGACGATATGAAGATTGGTAAGTAGGATAGCTGGGGTACGGATCCAGACCACTTGGTACTAATTGACTTGAACATGTGCACTTTCTATCTCATATACAAGCATTCTTGTGGCTTATCAGATTAATATCTACTATACCATTACTGCAACAGCCTGAGGAATTTGATATCTTCAAGTTCTATATATTTTGAAATTAGGATTCAGCAAGAATCCAAATACAATTAGTCTTATTGATTTTTTTTGGTGCAGACAATTAGTCTTATTGATAGATGTGGTTAACAAATTAAACTATACAGTAGAATATGCTGATGTACATGTACAAGACCTAGAGTTACACCTACTCTAATTGTATTTACTCAAATCTCAATGATGATAAAATTTTGGAACTAAGATTTATTTGGCTAGCCTTCGACGGTAGTAGTTAAAAATCAGATCATTATTATGTACACATCGTTTCCAATTGCTTTGGAACCAAATGGCCCTTTTCAACTTCTATCTCATCCAATCTTATCATATTTACTATTTAAAATCCTCGTCTTACTTTCCAATTTCCGAACATACGCATATCATACTCCCCCGTCCCATAATAAGTATCCACTATAGATGTGACCCATATTTTTAGAAAAGTCACTGTCAAACCAGTAAAGATGTCATATGTAATTATTAGAAATCTTTTGATTTGTTAAAACTTGAAAGTGGAGACCTATTTTCAGGACAAACTAAACTAAGATGATTAACTCTTATTATGGGATGGAGGGAGTATGTGCGAAAAATGTGACTCTTAAATACATGACCTTATCGCTATTATGGGGCTTTAGTCCAGGGTTATAAAGTAATATGTAACTGTTCTTGATTTAATTTCAGTCCTCTTAGTTAATATTGTAGCTTTTCGATAAATATCCATGCACTAATATAACCAATCAATATGTAAACAAGAAAATGGCTACATTTGCTTTTTGGCTCTAACATGTAAATATTTTAGAAAAACCAATTCATTGTTGAAGTAGACTTAGATATGAATTAGCAAATGACGAAGCTTCATCATCCTTACTTGTGGTTTTTCGGATCTGATTATTGATTGACAATCATAGTGCAGTTGTCACTATTTAGTATTGAATTACTCTGCTGACCAATTAGTCTATTGTGCTAAAGAGAAGTAAAACAGTATGTTATAGTCTGTTGGCCTAGATCATCTCAAAATGCTTTTGATAAAGCTTCTTCCGAAAAGTTATAGTATCATTTTGAGGGGTGTTGAGGCCTACGGGCCGGACATGGGACCCTTTCCATTCGAGATTTAGTTCATAAATATCCGTAAAAGGACCCACATTTCCCATCTTTGAACTGAATGATAGAATAACATTCCCGATATCTATATTTGAAGTATATTCTGTTAAATCACATCATGATGGATTGGATATTTTACTTTTCCTTATATTATGTGGTGTAAGTTTTCGGCATCCTTTTGTGAAAGGTAAATATGTAAAGGCGGTAAAACTATAAAAGCGAATATTATTCTTAAAATAGATATCTGTATTTACATTTTAGACTTCTAGTTTGCAGAATTACTATGATATATTTCACATAATAATACATTGCATTTTAAACTAAGGCTAGCAATAATACTTTTATCCTACATTTAACTACGACTTTTACTCTAGTGTTTGAAGTTTTGGTTACTATATTTGATCCATATTTTCAACCATAATATCTGTGATTCCTGTATCTACCCATGTACAGAAGCATAATTGTTGATCAAAGCCAAAGCATTGCTAGTTAAGTGCACAACGTTCACAATTTTTCCTCTCACCACGCCTTTCATTTTTTTGTCATTCGCAAATCCTTCAATGCACGTGTCTTCATCCGTCATTGCGGAACTAACCCATGTCTGAACGTCGCTCATTACTAGCCTGAAATCTTTGGAACCTGGTCGATGCATCTCCTCAAGCGATTTCTTTAACTCATACACAGAGTCACTAAGCAACTCAATGCAGTCTTTCATGGCAGAAATCTCGAGGGGAGACATGCCATGAACTTGTACCAATTTTACAATCGATGAGGAGGTGGTGGTGGTAGTGTCAAGAGTCACAGATAGAGCTGTTTGTGCTAGTAGTTTAGGGCTTGTTTGGATTGCACCTGCTTTACTTGACAGTGAGTTGAAGCAGAGTGTAGGGTAGGTTGTCAAACCACATGATGTTCGGATGAATTCGATGCTTGTTTTCTCGAGAGCTGAGATTAGATTGAAAGAGGAAGTGAAAAAAAGTATCATTATGAGAATTTTTTGAACCATAGAATTGAATGAATATAAGCATTCCATATCTTATGTTTGTGTATTGGATGGAGGTAGAAGTTCAAGTTGCAAGGTGTGGAGAGAACTCTTGTCTAACTTGAAACTTATGGTAGGTTGTTATAAGTGGAACAAGGTTAGTCTAAATTTATAGGAACCAGAAAGTTGATATATTCATGAGGCTTATCTTAGATCACAAGTAACTACTGTAATTGTGAAAGGGACTTATGTTTTTGTCTTTTTGTCACAAAAAATATCCTCCAACTTGCTCTCAGCAACTTGCAGTTATATTTCTTCAGCTTATCCTGTATTTGAAGGATATGAGCCGACTTTGATTTTTGATTGTTTAGTATAAATTGAATTATGTGGTTTTCTCTTAACTAGTAGTCTGTTTTCATGGTGGCTAGTAATTAATCCTTAGCTAACTAGACCTCTCCCGTAGTAATTTTGTTATCCATACGTAGTATAAGTGTAAATTAGATATAGACAGTTCTTTTGGAGACCAAATATTCATCTAATGACAGGAACTCTTTATCTAAGAGTCTTATCTTTAAAAGAGTTCTTGAATGGTACAATGAGTCATGTTGGACCCTGAGCCAAAGAAAGAATTGCAATCAATCGACTAATTTTCTGGCCTGTAGCTACTTACTGCATGGATAGTGGTCCCCCTGACAGGTTCTCTTATATGTTTTTTTCTCTCTACGTGCATGCACTATTTTGTCTTTTTTGAGTGATACTTATCGACATTGTAACGGAAACAGTTTCTTTCAAATCATACTTAATTAAGCAAGAATTAAAATGAAAATTGTCTTCTTGTTGTGGTTAACAAATAATACACTCAAATATGGTAATGCAAATGTGGGGTCTGCGATATAACGCTTCCAACTGTATTTTCTCCCTCGATGCATATGCTAACAAAAAATTGCGTAGCCACCCGCTGAAAAACAATAATGATATCTGGAATCAAAACTTCAGATCGCGTAACATATTCTATTTCATATCTTGTTTTTGGAATCAATCAGATTCCATTTACTAGCTATTGTCTTAATAATACTTGACAGTTTCGAGATTCAAACCATACATATGAAAGGTGAGATATATTATTGAATCGATACCGTATACGATCAAATGTTTCTATAAGGGCTAGAGATTGAAACCAATTGTTTTATCCTTTATTTTATTTCTATAGTTTTAGCTAGGGTTGTAATCGAGTCAGGCAAGCCCGAGCTCAACAAGCTGGCACAAGCTCGGCTCGAAAGATATAAGGTTGGCTCGAGCTTGGCTCGATTGCTCGTCAAGCTCGGCTTGAACATGATTCGAGTAAAGCTCGAGCTTAGCTTGAAAAGGTCAAAATTATATTTATGAAAGCTCGAATCTATGCAAACTGGTATTTGCAGCTACACCATTCCGTGTCAAAACGAATTAAAATTGCAGTTGCCACAAAAAACAAATATAATCTTCACATAAAACTTTTACATGATCTCAAATCACAAACTGGAAGGGAAATACTTAACCGTTTGAAAGCAAAATTAGATATTTTTAAGTGTAATAAAACTAACAATAAAATTCTCATAACCAAAGCTAGAAAATACTTTATCCATTATGGAGTTAAACCTTATAATTAGGTTAATATTAAAATCAGCCCTTATTTACCAACATAAAAATAATATGAAAATATATAAGGCTTGAAAAGCTCGATACCCGCTCGAGCCGAGCTATCAAAAGCTCGAGCTCGACTAATTATATATTTCGAGCCAGTTTACTGGGCTTGAGCTCGATAAAAGCTCGGCTCGATCGAGTCGTGCTTGAACTCGAGCTCGAGTTGCTTGGTAAAAGCTTAGCTCATTTACACCCATAGTTTTAGCTATACATTTTATTTTTTATAGGAGCGACGGTGTATATTCTCTAAAAGGTAAAGAACGGTGGGATCGCCTTGGCCCAATGCATCCTAAGGATGCCAACCGGACCCTCCCCTAAGGACCCGGCCCCAGGCAATGAGAACCTGTCCCAGTGACTGTACTTATCAAGAGGTGGGTTTTGAACCATGGCCATTTTCTCTAATAAGCCTCTCGTTGACTAGTCAATCTGAGCATTTGCAGTGGAGGGATGGTACCAATTGAAAGCTTTTAGGCCAATAGAGAGATTCGAACCTTGATCTATTGACACAAGGTTGAAAGCTCTTACCATTGAACTAAAGGCTATATTAGCGTCAATTTATATGTAATTTTTTTAGATTGTTGTTATTATTTTTATTTTTTTGAAAGGGAAAGGGTTAGGATAATTGAGAATGAAGGTAATTGAGAATAAAAAAGAAGCTAATGTGGATAGGTCTCAAAAGACAAGTAAGGATTCACAAGAGCAGCTTGTGAGTGACTTGAAAGAAAATGATCAGGTTGCGGCTTCTAAGCCTAGTTCCTCTTCTTCTTCGTATGCTATGGTGGGTAACCCATTTTCTAAGATGGGAGAAGTGGTTATTTCGGACAGTGATGATGAGGAGGTGCTTCCACCGGATAATCCTATGGCTAATTTCCTCGCTTCGATAGGCGGTGGGCACGAGCTTGAAAATTACTATGATGACAATGCGGATCAAGTCTACGATTTACCAGGGCAATTGGATGCTTTTTATGATATGTATGATATCAAGCTTCAAGATCGTGGTATATAGTGATTTTGTTGTTGGTAGGTGTCTTATGTAACCTGATGAGTAGTGGTTTGTTTCTTCGTTTAAATGATAGGAAATGCTTGTTATGTAAAATTTTCTGCCTATATAACGGTTTGAAAATTACTATGATGACAATGCGGATCAAGTCTACGATTTACCAGGGCAATTGGATGCTTTTTATGATATGTATGATATCAAGCTTCAAGATCGTGGTATATAGTGATTTTGTTGTTGGTAGGTGTCTTATGTAACCTGATGAGTAGTGGTTTGTTTCTTCGTTTAAATGATAGGAAATGCTTGTTATGTAAAATTTTCTACCTATATAACGGTTTGAAATATTGGACTTCATCTATATCTTTTTTATTTAAACATTTTTTAGAGTAATACATTTGCTGAGGAAATCATTTACTCAAAAAAGTTTATAGATTAAATTATAATTAATTAGCTAAAAATTTAGTAGATTGTATAAAGTTTTATAAATAACGCTATTTTAACAACATTAGTCATTTTAATTTTTTTTTTTCCTTTTTTCTTCTTTCTATATATAGTTTTTAAGCATTTTTTTTTAACTGTAACAAGAAGTCAGGACCGTCAAAGGTCAATGGTGCTAATCACTTAGACCATGTGGCATTATGCACAGCCCAATAACCCATCACATCACTCACGATTAGTAGGCATGTGGGGTGAATCAAATAACATTATTATTAAATAGCTCTACTAAATTATTTATGTTAAAAAAAATGCATATTCAAATGACATTCATTCTGTTAAACATGCAACATCGTCATTAAGAGCTTCAAATGATTAAACTTTACTCATCTATGCTCGATACTTAATTAAGGAGCTAAACTATATATCATGGGAAGAAGGTTATTTCTTCCATTAAATGACTAAATATGTTATATTTAAAAAATTAAGCAATACATCTATTAAAGCAACTTGTACAAACTTCAATAATACAAAAAGTCAATAGTTAATTATGGATCTAAACTTTCCATGTATCACAGTTAAGGAAGAGTTTAGAGGAAGAGGTGTGGGCTCGCCATTGGAGCTCGTCGTCCGACGTGGAGCTCGCCAAGGCTCGCCACCACACCAACTGAAGCTCGTCGTCGCTCGCCAAAGGTGATCTCCTCGTCTGCGTGACGACGGAGATTGTCTGCAAATATGTCATTTTTTTTCTTTTTTTCTTTTTTGGGTTTTATGGAAGCTTGATGTTTTAAGGTGGTGATGGAGGTGTGTGGGTAGTAGCTTAAGGTGGTAATGGAGGTGTGTGGGTGGTAGCTTAAGGTGGTGATGGAGGTGTGTGGGTGGTAGCTTAAGGTGGTGATGGAGGTATGTCGAGGGGTAATGGAGGTGTGGTTTTAAGGTGGTGCAGCTGTGGCAATGGAGGTCGTTGCAGCTCTGGTTTAAGGTCGTTGCAATGGAGGTCGTTACCAGAAATGTGAATATCGACTGATTTGGTTTGTTGGTTCAGGAAAGAAAGAAGAAAAGATACAAGAAAAGAAAAAAATGAATAAAATAAATAAAATGAATAAATAAAAAAATAAATGTGTAAGTGGTGGGCCCTAAATGAGTAAGTTGAGGTTACTTATGAGTGAGGATGGGTTAGTTGTAAAGAGGTGTTGGGGTGATGTGGCACCCATGTGCCCCAAATGAGGAGGTGATGCCTCATCACCACACCTCTTGCTCTTAGTAGACGAAGCAGCATATGTCCCGTGACTCAGTGAGAGGAAATAGTGGTCGATGAAAAGCTTAGTTACATTGAAGAACTGGTGGGAATTCTTGATACAAAAGTCATGAAACTCAGAAATAAAGAAGACTTTCTTCTTAAAGTCGGATGGAAACACAGGAAATGATCAGAATACACGTGGGAACCAGAGGAAGAACTTACCAAGTATTATCCAACATTTCATTAGAAATGGTTTGTAAGGACACCAACAGAATAAGAAGAGGAGAGTTGTGATACCCCAATTTTCACAGGAATAACTTTAAGTATATTTTAAAGCTTATAAGTTTAACTCATGTCATAGTTATAAGGTTTCGTTAGTCATAAAGACCTTGCACGAAAAAATGTTAACAAAGAATGACCCTCCATGCAGTAAATTGACTAACATTGACTAACCTTGCCAAATCATGAAACTTAGCCAAAAAGACAAGTCTCCCCTTATGCATGATACATTCCCTTCCAGGGAAGGAATTTCCCTCCTTATTGTCAAGTGTAGAGAGAGATGATACGAGGAATCAAGCAAAAGGGTTGGAAATTGGAGTTGGAGTTTTAGGGCAAAGTTTTTGGGTTATAATCAAGATATTTCAAGGTAAGAACTTCTAGTGATTCATAGTTCATGTTTAAGCCTAAACCTATTAAGGGTTTCGATTAATTTCCATGTTATGAGTTAAAAAATGTGTCATGGTAAATTTAAGAATGAAATATGATGAAGTTATGGAATTATAATTTTTGGGATGTGGTAAATTTAAAAATGTGTCACATTATATACCGTTATTTCATGTTCATGTTGTATAAGTTGTTTAGGATTGTGTTAAAGCAAAATTTATGATGATGTAAAAAAGCAAGGCTTGGGTCAAGTGGTTAACATCATTACCTCTAGAGACAGAGGTTAAGAGTTCGATCCTTACTCCTTGCAAGGCCGGAGGTCCGAGTTCAATCCTTACTCCTTGCAAGGCCGGAGGTCCTTTTCTACCTTTGGTAGGACGGGATGCAGCCTCTCTACTTTAGATAGGGGTAAGGCTGTCTACATCTCAACCTCCTCTATACACTGTGAAAGATGGTATTGGAATCCATAACCCGTTGAAGACGGTATTGGAAGTTACTTTAAAGGTTATGATGATATATTTCATGTTATAATCCTAGTTACATGACAATTAGATATTCTCCCTTTCAGTCGAACTTAAACCAAGTTATAGTTTGAGAATTAGGAGTGAAAAGAGTAACCTGCTAAAACTGAGCGACTTAAATTCAAGTGAGTAAATTTTCTTGAATGTGTATCACATTAATTGAAAGCGATACATTTACTATTCTACCGATATTCTCTTGTACATGAAGAGGAATTAGGGTTACAAAAGAGGTATTCAATAAGTGATTATAACCTAGGAATGACATATATAAAAGCTTTTCTTTTAGGAAAAATTGTTAACAACTACTGTATTTTCAAATTTATATCGACTCTTTTACTTGCGTTGACTTCTATGTAAATTGGTTTAGCATTTTGCTTTTAATGGTAACCAAAAGTATTTATTTATTTATTATTTTTCTTTTTTTGATATAATAGTAACCAAAAGTATTTTTTCTCTTAGAGAGAACAGATAGAGTGATTGAGATATATATTCTCAAATCTTATTGACTCAAACATATTATTTAGATACAGGTACTCTAATTGTTGAAACCGCATCACAAACTAGAGGTCTTGACTTAACTAGATAGAACTCTAAAGATATCTCGCTGAGTATTTTACTTGGTAATTAGTGTTTTGGATTTAAGCTATTCTATATTTATATCTAGTTAGAGATTATTCGACGATGAATTCACCCCCAACATTTTATGTACATATCGGAAATGCCTTAAAACAAAATCTCATCAGCACTATTTTTCAGTGACTTTACACTTGAAATTGGACTTGATTTTTCATGTGACCAGGTCCATCCATGCATTGTAATTAGTGATATAGCAAAGGAAATAAGAAATGTGAAAGACGAGTTAAATAGACAAACATACCAATCTATGTTTACAATTTTTTTTCATTAATTATTATTGACTTAAAAATAAGTAAATAAATAAATAAAAATAAATAAATAAGATCTCCAGGGATCATGTATATGCATGGTTGTTTAGAGTTTTTCATTTATTTATTGTTTAGAGTTGAATAACAAGAAATACCATATAACATGCTTTTAGTCAACTTTAAAATGAAAAAGAGAATTTATTTTACTCTTGAGAATGTCCCTATAAATTTAGAGAGAGTTTCACAATTTCATCATTCACCATACAAACTAATAAACAATAATGGACCAAACCAATTTTTTCTCGCTTTTCTTTCTCACATTCATCACCATGGCATTTGTCCTGGCTCCGGTATCATCCACCACTACCAACACTACCAAAAAGTATACCAATTTTGTGAAAACATCATGCAATGTCACTACATACCCGTCGATCTGCTTAACTTCCCTCCTCCCTTATGCCAGCGCGGTCAAATCAAATCCCATTAGACTCGTCAAACAAGCCCTCTCCGTGACCCTTAATGCCTCCTCCACAACACGCTCCACTATATCCAAGCTAGCCAAGGCCAAGAACATAACAAAAGGTGATGCCGCGGTCCTCAAGGATTGCATTGTAGATATCCAAGACTCCATTAGTGAAATTAAGGACTCACTGAAAGCAATCTCGAGCCTTAAATCATCTGCAGACAAAAAGTTTGTACTTTCTAATGCAGAGACGTGGACAAGTGCTGCCCTCTCCGATGAGTATTCGTGCACTGATGGAATGGAAGATGAAGAAGTTAGTCCGGCAGTGAAGAAGAAGATTAAGACTAGTATTTTTAGCATTGCACGGCTGAGTAGCAATGCTTTGTATCTCATCAATCACCTGAACATTTAATAAAGTGTAATTTAAATTGTTTCCGGCTGTAGCTATCGAGTGTTATTGGTTAACATGATTATTTAATTTGAGGCTGTTTTGTTACTAAAATGATTGTATATTGCCTATCAATATTAAGCACACCTGTTATTTGAAACTGTCTTGTACTAATGTAGGATAATCATGTGTACATTCATGCTAAGCATGTGTAGTTTTTGGTTGATACACATGTAAAACATAGTTTTTCAGCTTTACATACTAAGATAGTTTATATAATACTCGTTTCATGGTTTATACTTTAATTTTATGACCACTTTTAACGAGCTAGGGAAAGTTTACTCATGATTTGATCGATTGCACTTTTCTATTGAAGCAAAACTTGTTAACTTAAGAAAAACTGAAATGGCTATAACTGAAACTTGAGACACTTATCCTATTGATTGTGGACACAAACAAAAATAGCAATGTAAGCACTTAGAGCAAGAGGTGTGGTAATGAGCTATCACCTCCTCATTTGGGGCCCACGGGTGCCACATCACCCTAACACATCTTCACAACTAACATCTCCTCACTCACAACTAGCCTCAACTTACTCATTTGGGGCCCACCACTTACAACTTTATTTTATTTACACTCAAAAAAAAAAAAAAAAAAAAAAAGTACAAAATGTGTCAGCTTCTTGCTTCGTCATGCAGACGAGCAACACCAACATGAGGAGGGATGAGGAGGGCATGATGGTGTGGTGGCTAGTTATGATGAAGTCCACGTTGGAGTGGCGAAGGGTTGTGGCGAGCCACACCTTTTGCTCTTACATTACAAGAAAATAGTACTGTATATATTTAGTAGGATGAATCACTTTGTCATATTTTCTTAGATGGTTGACATGTTGTAATATGAAGACTAAGGGTGTGTTTGCTAACTCCTTCATGAAATGAGGTTACTTTAGTTGTTAAAACATGTGATGATATTTATGAAAAACTTATGTAATTTATATTGTTTTCTTTTAGTTACATTCACTTTTTAAACTATAAATTTTATAGATTAGCATTATCAACTAACATATTTTATTAAATTACAGTTGAGGTTAATATGGTAATTTTGTTTATTCAGAATTGATTTTAGGAATTTATCAAACACTCAGAAACATTTTCACTCAGCACATTTGAATTGTTCAGCACCTTCGATTTATTCAGCTAAATTATACAGTTTTATCAAACAGCCCCTAACATTTTGATTGCCTAGCTAGGCGTGGCGGTATATTTCAGCCTTCACAATATGCATTGACCACTAACCAAGAGGCTGTAGGTTTAAATATCAATTACTTAAAGGTATGGGAGATACATAAATCGTATAGTAGGTGTGTGATCGTTTTAAAAACAAATAATAAATAGTTTATGAGTGTTTTGGCGGTTTTAAACTGTCGATGTTAGTTTCATACAATTACATAGGTCGCTTTTGTTGTTTATGACATCAAATAGGTTTAATGTAAGTTCTATTGTTGGGTTATTTCTATCTTAAGGTACAAACTGTAAAATATGTTATCTTAACAACATATAAAACATTAAGATATATGATTTTAATGTTAAAACTTTCAATAGTAAACACACTATTTGCCCTTTACTGATCTACCTATGATTTTATGAAATACTACTAATTACCATATATATACCTTTCATTAGTTTGCCACACTTATTTCAACATTTCCAGCCTAATTTTCGTTATTTCATATTCTTAACTTTTTTTTTCCTTTGTTAAACTCTCAAAAGCATTAAACTCACTAAATCAATTACAAATTAAAAGATTGTAATTCTTTAGCGCCAAATAAAATTACATGTTACAAAATATTTTGTGAAATATCTTGAAAGGTTATTCTTATACAAAAAAGTTTTAAATTCACGTTATCCCCGTAAAATCCTTATTACCACCGCAACGTAAGGAACTCTACTCGTCTATTTTATTTTGCAATTTAGAGTTATGCTCTTCTATACGTATGGAAGGTTTGTTGTGTCCTTTATATGAACAAACGTTTCTAATGTGGAGAGAACGATCAAAAAGAATTGATTTCACAGTATAAGATGTATAGTACTAATCATGATGTTGTAACTTGTAAGTATTTTTACTGCTTAAATATCAAAAAATTTCTTGATGTGGGTGGCGAAAGAGTGCCTTATTTAAATTATATATACCAAAGGTACAGATTGATAAGTATGATACGTTATGCGTAGGATATAATCTTTCACGTGTAGAAAAAAAATGTAGCACTTATAATTCATGTGTTAAATATATATTTAACTTTTGGTCATTATAAGTCCAAGGGTTAAATGTGACATATTTCTATTCCTGATTACAAAGAGTTCAAGGTTAAGTCATATTTGAAGGAAAGTGAAAGTACAAGGGCTAAAGTGTAACTAGTCATTATATAAGCTCATGTTCTGAGCTAGGGTTACATAATTTTTGATATCTTCGATTTGTGCAGTCATTACTTTCTCTCTCAAAAGTTTTAGTCTGGTTTTGTATTGAATCTGATCAATCTGTTTTGATCTATCATAGAGTGTTGAGTGATTTGTAGTGAGGTTATGTTGGTGTCCTTCTGAAGGAGATCAATCTTGTCTTTTGTAATTGTTTGGTAAGCACTCATTTGAGGACTTATCTTCTATAGCTATTATTAATAAAAGATACACTAAGGGGTGGTTGGTTGAGTGTAAAGATTGATTGTTGTGTGTTCTTTATCATGTTTACATGGTATCAGAGCCACGATAATTGATTTAGGTGATTCTTGATTTTAGGGTTTGTGATCAGATTTGGGGGTTTTTTGATTAGTGGTGATTTCTGGTTAATTGTTGTCGTTTCCTTAACGGCCGTAAGAGTTTAGTCTGTTTAGGTTCGATCTGTGGTTAATTGTGGTGATTCAAGATTAGGGTTTTGGAAACCCTAATTTGATTTTTGGGGATTTGATTTGTGGTGATCATCTGGGCTCTTTCTTGGTTCAATTAGCACTAGACTAAGTGAATCTAGTGTTAGTTGAAGGTTTCTTCCGCTGCTGCTCTTATTCTCACTGTAAGTTGATCTTTTTTCTTTTAAGTCAACACTAATCTAGTTAAGAAGGTGCAAACGAGTTGATTAACACCTTGACCTGCCACCAAGAGTGGTACGGAAACCTGCTCTGGTCAACTCTAGTCTTCTTGGCTGATTTGTAGTTGTACTTGGGTGTGAGTTCTTTCTTTTTTGTATCTGTGCTTGTTTATCTTGTTTAGGTGTTTTTTTGTTATTATCTGCTTATCTTTGTTTGTTTTTCCTATTGCTAATATGTCTGCTGGTGGGAGTAATGATCCACCTGTGTTGATTAGTAGTTTAGATGCTGGTAATCCTCTTCACATTCAAACTAATGATAATAGTAATACTACTTTAATCCCGTTTAAACTTCTTGGGACTGAAAACTATAGAATATGGTGTGGTGCTATGAAGCTTGCATTACAGGCTAGAAATAAATATAGTTTTGTTGATGGATCTTGTTTGAAAGAAACATTTATTACTAGTGATGTTTTGTCAGCCCAATGGGATAGGTGTAATGCCATAGTTTTAACTTGGATTATGAATTCTGTGTCTCAAGATGTTTATATGGGGTTAGTGTATTCTGAGAATGCTGCTTCTGTGTGGAAAGAGTTACAAGAAACTTATGATAAAGTTGATGGTTCTGTTGTGTATAATTTGTTACAAAAAAATCAATTCTGTGAAACAAGGTGGTAGTTCTGTGGCTGAATATTATCATAAGCTTAACTCTCTTTGGAGAGAGTTTGATGCTTTAACTAAAGTGCCTAAATGTGTTTGTGAAGTTAAGTGTAGTTGTGATGCTAGTAAAGAATTAGGACTGCATCAGCAACTTATGAAGTTGATGCAATTTCTCATGGGTCTTGATGATTGTTATCAGCCCGTGAGAACATCTCTTTTGACCAGGGATCCACTTCCTGAAGTAAGAGATGCCTATTTGACTGTTTCCAGAGAGGAATCTCATAGAGGGGTTCCTGAGTCATCTGGTATTATTGAGGCTAAAATGAATGCTACTTCGTTTAATGCTAAATCTGGTAATAACATTAGACGTAGTTTTAATACTAATAATAATAATACCAGAGGGACTGTGAATAATGGGGTTAATAGAGGGCCAAATCCTAATCTTAATTGTAAACATTGTGGGAAAATTGGTCATACTATTGAAAGGTGCTATGAGTTAGTTGGTTTTCCACCTGGTTTAAAAAGATTTCCTTATCAAAACACTGGAAAACAAAATTTTAATGCTAATGTGGATATTAAACAGTCTGATAAACAATCTTCTTCTAGTATGTCTTCTGGTTTTACTGCTGATCAGATGAAGAAACTTCTTTCTTTAATCAATGAAACCTCTTCTGGAAGTGTTCATGCTAATATGGCGGGTAAGGCTTCATTCTTTAATGGAAATGTTTGGTTTAATATAAATTTCTCTAGATATTTCTGTGCTAATAATAGTATACATGTCAAAACCATAAGTATGGGTTGGATTATTGATTCTGGTGCTAATCAGCACTTAACTGTTTCTACTGTTGGGATGACTAATGTGATTGATATTACTAGTTTAAAAATTACTGTTGGTTACCCAAATGGTACTCTTGCCACTATTAGTCATGTTGGAAATTTGAAATTAACTAATAATGTGATTTTATATGATGTTCTTGTTGTTCCGGGTTATTGTGTTAGTCTTTTGTCTGTTAATAAGCTCATTAGAGATAGTAAGATGTTTGTTGGTTTTGATGAAGATAAATGTTATATTCAGGACTTGAAAAAGGAGAAGATCTTAGGGACTGGTAGTGAATCTGGTGGATTATATTTGTTTGACATGAATAAGGACTGTATGAGTGGTAAGTCTAATATGATTGTGTGCTTTAATGTGTCTAAGTTACTTTGGCATAACAGACTTGGTCACCCTGCTGATCAAGTCTTGTCTGTTCTACATAATGACTTAAACATTTCTAAGAATACTTCTGTGCCTGTCTGTGAAGTTTGTCACAGGGCTAAACAGACTAGGGAACCATTTCCTTTGTCTAATCACAAGTCTAAGATTATTGGTGAACTTGTTCACCTAGACTTGTGGGGCCCTTACAAAGTTCCTAGCAGAGAAGGGTTTAAGTACTTCTTGACTATTGTGGATGATTTTTCTAGAGCTGTTTGGGTATACTTAGTTAAAACTAAGGATGAGGTGTATGATGTATTTGTTTCTTTTATTAAAATGATACATACTCAGTTTGAAGTTAAAATTAAAACTGTAAGATCTGATAATGGTACAGAATTTGTGAATAAAAGAATGCATAGTTTGTTTACTGATTTAGGAATGATACATCAGACCTCTTGTGCCCATACACCTCAGCAAAATGGTATTGCTGAGAGGAAACATAGACACTTGCTAAATGTAGCAAGGAGTCTCATGTTTCAGGGAGGCATACCTCTGTCTTTTTGGTCTGAATGTGTTCTAACTGCTGTGTATCTCATAAACAGGCTGCCTTCATCTGTGTTAAGTGGAAAGTCACCCTTTGAGTTGGTATATAATAAGAAACCTAATCTTTCCCATTTGAGGTGTTTTGGTTGTTTATGTTTCTCTACTGTTTTGAATAATAGTGATAAAATGTCTTTTAGGTCTGAAAAATGTGTTCTTATTGGTTTTTCAAATGTTAAAAAAGCATATAAACTTTTGAGTCTGGATACCAAAAATGTTTTTTATTCAAGAGATGTTAGATTTTATGAAAATATTTTTCCATTTAAAATGAAAACCTGTGATATAACAGATGTAGATTTTACAAATGAAGTTGATCACTTGAAGTTTTTTGATGAACCTCAAAGTCCCGATGATGAAGGGAAAGATTCATCAGTTGTGGATGGTAGTGTGTTATCTTCCTCTGATTCAATAGATACTACACCAGATACTATACAAGGTATGAATCAGGAAGGGGGACACATGGCAACCAACTTTGATGACCAAAACTGGTCTGAGGGCAATTTTAATGAAAATGGTTCTGTTCCAACTTCAATTCCTTCTTTTCAAAATAATCAAAATGGTTCTAATGAAGGTCATACACCTGTTTTGAGAAGGTCTGAGAGACAGTCTAAAATTCCTATTAAATTGAATGATTATGTGTTGAATTCTAAGGTTAGATATGGTATTGAGAAATATGTGTGTTATGTGATGATTAGTGATGATAATATGTGCTTTATTGCTAGTTTGAATAAGTCTGTTGAACCAACTAGTTTTGAAGAAGCTGTTGTTAATCCTAATTGGAAAGATGCCATGGATAATGAAGTAGAAGCGTTAAATAGAAATAATACTTGGACTGAGTGTGAGTTACCTGCTGGTAGAAAAGCTATAGGTTCTAAATGGTTGTGGAAAATTAAGTATAAGTCTACTGGCGAAATTGAAAGATACAAAGCTAGGTTAGTTGCTCAGGGGTTTGGGCAAAGGGAAGGCATTGATTATTATGAGACTTTTAGTCCAGTGGTTAAAATGGTTACGGTTAGATGTGTTATTAGTATTGCTGTGAATAAAGGTTGGACTTTATATCAGCTTGATGTTAATAACGCATTTTTATATGGAGATTTGGATGAAGAGGTTTATATGATTATGCCTAAAGGTTATGAAAGTGTTGGTAAAAATAAAGTGTGCAAACTTAACAAATCTTTGTATGGACTTAAGCAAGCTCCAAGACAGTGGAATGCAAAATTGATTACTGTTTTAAATGAACATGGATTTGTGCAAAGTAAGTTTGATTATTCTTTGTTTACTAAGAATTCAGGTTCTGTGTTTATGATTTTATTGGTGTATGTTGATGATATTGTGATAACTGGTAATGATGAATCTGAGATTAAAAAGTTCAAGGAGTTTTTAAATTCTAAATTTCTTATAAAAGATTTAGGAGAGTTGAAATATTTCTTGGGAATAGAAGTGTTAAAAAATGATAATGGTATTTGTATGTCTCAAAGAAAATATTGTCTTGAGCTTTTACATGAATATGGAATGCTTGCTGCTAAGCCAGTTGATATCCCTTTTCCTGAGAATACTGTATTAAATCATATTGAAACTTCTAATGATAAATATTTGAAAAATTTTACCAGTTATCAACAATTGGTTGGAAAATTGATATACTTAACCAATACTAGGCCTGATATTAGTTATGCAGTTCACTGTCTTAGTCAACACATGCATAATCCATTACAATCTCATATGAAGTCTGCTTTAAGAATTCTTAGATATCTTAAAGGTTCACCTGGATCTGGGTTACAAATTGATAGGGTTTCTGATCTTAAACTTAGAGTGTACTCAGATGCAGATTGGGCTAAATGTCCTAAAACTAGAAAATCAGTTACTGGTTTTTGTGTTTTTCTGGGTAAAAATCTTATTTCATGGAAAAGTAAAAAACAGGCCACTTTATCTAAGAGTTCTGCAGAAGCTGAATACAGAAGTATGGCTTCTGCTACTTGTGAAACTATTTGGCTTAATAATTTGTTGGATAGTTTGGGAGTTACTGATTTGTTACCAGTACAGTTGTTTTGTGATAATAATGCTGCTATTCAATTGGCTGCGAATCCTGTGTTTCATGAAAAATTCAAGCATTTTGAGCTTGATGTGCATCTTGTTAGAGAGAAAGTGGCTGCAGGTGTTATTAAAACTGTTAAGGTTCACACTAGTGAGCAAATTGCTGATATTTTTACCAAGTGTCTTGGTAGTGTGCAACATTTGTTGTTTTGCAGAAAGTTAGGTCTGCTTGATATGTTCAAGAAGCCGAATTCTGAAGCTAAAGAGGTGAAAGGTGTTCAGGTTAATGACTCAAAAGCTTAAGGGAAGGTGTTAAATATATATTTAACTTTTGGTCATTATAAGTCCAAGGGTTAAATGTGACATATTTCTATTCCTGATTACAAAGAGTTCAAGGTTAAGTCATATTTGAAGGAAAGTGAAAGTACAAGGGCTAAAGTGTAACTAGTCATTATATAAGCTCATGTTCTGAGCTAGGGTTACATAATTTTTGATATCTTCGATCTGTGCAGTCATTACTTTCTCTCTCAAAAGTTTTAGTCTGGTTTTGTATTGAATCTGATCAATCTGTTTTGATCTATCATAGAGTGTTGAGTGATTTGTAGTGAGGTTATGTTGGTGTCCTTCTGAAGGAGATCAATCTTGTCTTTTGTAATTGTTTGGTAAGCACTCATTTGAGGACTTATCTTCTATAGCTATTATTAATAAAAGATACACTAAGGGGTGGTTGGTTGAGTGTAAAGATTGATTGTTGTGTGTTCTTTATCATGTTTACATCATGATTCTGCAAGCTAGTTAGCTAGCTGTGCACATGGAAACGACGCTAGATAATTATATTGACATTCTACTAATGATTGATATATCGTGCATGATTAATTATCAAATAAAATCTGCTTCTATTTGACCATGTAGATTTTCGATAAGTTTGATCGTTGATGAAAAGTTAGATAAATAGATAAATTTATTTGTAATATTCATCAACAAGGTCGATATGTATCAAAAGTTTTCCTTAAAAAAACTCTACTTTTTTTTAAGGGTACGTATAGTCATTTTGAACACAATATTACCAACAAGACTAATAATGTATAGAAATATATGAATTTGATATAAATAATTTAATGAGCAATGAGACATGCATGCATGATTAGATTTGAAATGTTTAATTATTTCGGTTTAGTTTTACGAATGATCAAACGTGACAAATAAGAAATGCCCTGATAAAATGGTTTTTAGTCAACTTTTAAACAATCATTTATTCTAAAACCCTATAGAATTTTCCTATAAATTCATAAACATCTTTTTCAATTTCATCATCACCATCTTTCGAACAATAAAAAATTAAGCAATGGAACAAATCAATCTATTCCCACTTTTCTTTCTCACAATCTTGGCCATAACAATGGTAGTTGCTCCGGTTTCATCCACCACAACAACCACTATGACCACCAAAACCTACACCGATTTTGTGAAGACCTCATGCAAGGCCACCACTTACCCATCGGTCTGTTTAACCTCCCTCCTCCCGTATGCCACCGCGGTCAAATCAAACCCCCTTAGACTCGTGAAACAAGCCCTCTCTGCAACCCTCAAATCTGCCTCCACAACTCGCTCCACCATATCTAACCTAGCCAAGGCCAAGAACGTTACCAAAGGTGATGCTGCGGTCCTCAAGGATTGCATAGAAGATATCCAGGACTCCATTAGTGAAATTAAGGACTCACTGACCGCGATTTCAAAACTTAAGTCGTCTGCAGACAGAAAGTTTGTGATTTCTAATGCACAGACATGGACCAGTGCTGCCATTACTGATGAGTATTCGTGCATTGATGGAATGGAAGATGAAGACGTAAGTGAGGTGGTGATGACGAAGATTAAGACTAGTATTGTGAGTATTGCACGACAGAGTAGCAATGCTTTGTACCTCATCAACCACCTAAACATTTGAAATCGTGTGATCGTAAGGTTTACTTGCTGTAACTATTACGTGAGTAATGAGTGTTTGTGTAGTATAATTTTCCTCTTAATGAAGTATTGCATTTAATTTAACTAAATGGTACTTATAGCTTTTTATGGCTAATGAGATCAAAATGCAATTTTGCAAACCAAATAAAATAAAACAATTGTAATTGACACTCCTATCTAACAAGGTAATTTTCAATGCCCCATCGGAAAAAATATCATTGTTCTAAAGTTATGCTTCCAATTATTAAAAAGATTGTGTCTCAATGGTACCCCATATTGTGTGAAAAGCGACTCAAACAAATGGTCGTGGGTTCAAGTCATGCTTAGGACATATGAGATAGATTTGTAGTATAAATACATAGGCTTTTATTAAGTACACACATAGCAATAGTCCCGTAATCACTGCAAACTGTAGAATGCAATTAAGGTATTCAATTCATAATGACATTTAAAGGTGTATTCGTTCGGGTATTTTTTTAACATAGTAAGACTAGCAAATAATTGTCTGGGCAAGTCACAAAATTAATATTAACGAGTCATTCAGACCCGTGCGATGCACACAAGGTTAGTTTTAATTGTTACTTGCGTAATGTGCGGCACTAATTTTGATTATGTTTGAAATTCAACCTTTTCTTTAATCTAAATAAAATGCATCTGATCGATAACGTTTGGTTTTTGGCCACCGCAAAACATAGTATATATATCAGTGAGTACTAAAACGAAGATTGCTTAGCTTCAAACATATTTCAATATGCAAAATTGACTTCAAGGACATGCATGCACATTCAAGGATTGTTTAACGTATATTATCTCCCGTCTAGGAAATTGAAAACCGTCCATGGTCCCATAACAATAGTCTACATAACAATATTTAAACAAAAAAGTCAAAGTTTTTTTTAAGTAAAAGCCAAGTAACAATGCAAGTTCATATTCCTTCATTTTTTTAATAACATAGATGAAAAATGCCCACGTCGCTCATTGAAAATATCGTTAAAAGTTCCATTTAAAAAAAAGAATATTCTTTAATGACATCAGTATATCACAATAACAATAAGTGCAACAAATCAACCAAAATATATATAGTAGTTTAACTGAATGAAGAAAAACGTAAAGTAAACTATTTTCGTAATAAATTTCTTTAATACTACGTAGTATAACTCATGGTGTGCCTAGTTAGTAGTGGAAGTTAGTAGTGGAGAAGGGGAAAGGGAAAGGGAAAAAGAAAGAGAAAATAAAAAGGAATGCAAAGAAATAGGTGATGGTGGGTAATCAATCTTTTACCCCTCAATTTACTCTATAATGATCAATTACCTATTAGTGGGTAATCATTATATTACCCTTCTCCAACCAAGCACATTTAATCAATCCCTTTCTATTCCACACCCCCTTAACCCTCCACCAAGCACCCCCTCATTCAAACTTTTCATTCTTATTTATCCACACTTCATCTCTCCCATCACTTGCAGTCAACCAAAAATTAGTCCCTTGTTCTTACAAATCCAATCTAATCGAAAAATTAAGAAACACAGCCGAACACAAACCCACTTTAAAACCGAGACACAAACACACGAAGAACACACAAATCTATGGTCTACTTTTATTGAAAAGTCTTCTAGATCTTATATAAGTTCTCGGGTAGGTGAAGGTTTTTGTTTTGATTCGTTTTTGTTCTTGTTTAAACCGAATGAAAGTAAGAATGGAAACCATTTGGTTTTTTTCTTTTCTTAGAATATTCGGATATTAAAAGAAGTTATTTTCTTCTATAGATCGATGATGATTTCATAGTTTTGAATCTTTGAAGGTTTTGATTTGAACACAAACGAATCTGAGATCTTTGGTTTTGTTCTTGTATGTGTCTTGCGGTGTTAGGATGTAGATGAGAGTTAAGGACTGACAGTGAGGGTAATGGCTGATGTGCTTATTTTCAGTGATGAAGTATTATTTATAGGCTCCTGTATATTCTCAATTATTGTTGAATTAATGCATCGGTTTTGGAAGGCAAGAACTCAAGTGTGATGGATGAACCTTTCATATTCATCTTCGGCGTTTTAAATCTACAACCCTTTTGTGTTCCGTAACCCCATGATTGAGGGCATTCAATTGAAAGCTCCTTTGTATTCTGTGGAGCTGCGAGTAGTTTGTACAATACATGTTTTTGTAACACAATTACACTTTCACAATAAATTAATGTACTGAATCTTCAGATATAGTAGATATCGTCCATCATTTAGTGCATTTTTGAAAATGGAAATCACTATTGTGGATTAAATTCCAACTATGTGCTGATTTTGAAAAGCATGGATACACTTGTGCTTTTTCAGAATAGTATTCCCAACATATACTTTTGGTAATATAAATAAATAAATAAATATTTTTATATAAATTTAATACTCATTCCATCTCAAATAATCAAGTATTATACAATACAAATAGAAATATAAAGTCAAAGTTAACTTTAAAAAGTCAAAAAAGACTTATATTTTTTGACAAGTGTTATAAAATAAATAGTAAAGCGATTGGATCTGTCTACACACCCTTAAATGTTATACGATAAGCAGTAAAGCGATTGGACCTGTCTACACACCGTTGTTCACTTGCAAGCTTAAGTCCTAAGAGAACTTTAAAGTTTATGATCATCATAGTGTCATTTCTTTTCCTTTCAAGCATTTGTAGTTAGAGTTTCCTCAATCAAGGTAGGTTCTTGAATTTTCATGTGTTTAGCGTTAGGTTTTCAAATGACATATCATTGTACCACTCTTCAACTGTGTTGAACATCTTTTTAATTTTATATATTTAATCTTTTTGCCCAAAAACAAAATATATGTATTAAGTTGCAGTATTATTTTGCATAGGCTAATGATGAAAAGGATCAAATAAATACATAATGACTCAAATGAAAAGACCATAGTATCCTTGAATTCATTTCAAACTTCTTTTATAATTACTATATATATTATAGGGGATCAGATACGACGTCGGTCATGCTACAGTTGCCGCCTCCCATTTTCTTGGCCCGTTTTCTTGGCCTGTTTGTGGCCTGCTACCTAGGCCCTGATCCAATGGCATTTATCTAGAAAGCTCGGTTACCAGCTAATTTTGCTAGCCACTGATTTACCTTCCAGACCATTCATGCTTCTTCCACACATGTCTTTCTTCCCAAAGCGATCGGTGAGTGGATACTAAAATATATGTGACTACCTTTTTATGCCATTTACTTTGGTTATGTTTGATTTGTGTTTTTGTATGTGGCATTAGTTTTGGTCAATTAACAGAGCCGTGGGACGGTTTGAAATCACTGGTATGTTTTTCACTGCCCTTTTAATTTTTTGGCTTAATAGTTGTGGAGACTGGGTTTTTTTTCTTTCTTTCTGATTCTTCAAAAAATGATTATATGGGTTTCGTTTGATTTGTGTTTTTGGAGATGGGTTTTGTTTCTGTTTGGATTTGGTTAGTTATGATGGTTTAATTTTGGTTTTCTTACTTGAAAAGTGGAACTTCTGTTTTCGTTTCTGTTCATACCTGTAAAAATATAGAAAGATGAAGGTTTATGTTATGCAAATCACATACTTATTGATGCAATAAAAAGCTAAAGGTTTACCCCTTGGTGAAATAAATTGTTTTCGATAGCGATTGAATAAGGTATATTGCACTTATTGTTTATTCCTCATTTGGTTTGGATATTTGTTTGCTTAAAAGTATCATATTATGAGAACCTTATAGTAACCGTATAGTTAATAATGAATGTTTATTGGTTTGTGGATGTTTGCAGGCACATGGGTTCATTTGTTTGTGGAGTTGCATCGGCTTGGGTTAACGCCTAATAAGGTGAGCTTGACACGGGTTTTTCTGTATTTGCACAAAGTGGGCACCTGAGTTTGGTAAATCGTGAATCGTTATATTGAGAAATGTGGCCTTTTTTCTATATGCTCAAACCACCACTTAGGCTAATAGGCTGCTGGCGAGTCCAAATTAAGGAACCATATGGTTTATAAGTCGGTAGTGTATAAGGGTAAAAAAGATGCTTTCTAGAATCCTTGCATATTTTACCTCTGAAACTGCAGGATTTTTGCTAAAAATCTATGCTCGATGCTATTTGGCTTGTGTGTTTTTGGGAAGGCTGTGACTTTAAAAAAAAACACGGTTAAAGAGGTTTCAGGGGAAGGCTATGACTTTCAATTTGTGAGGCTTTGGTGAGGGTAGGTCGGTAAATTAAGGTATGGATTTTTTTGAAAATCTTTGTGATCATAAGTTTTGAATGTTGTCTTTGTTTGTGGTGTGTTGTTTCGGGTTTTGATTTCCGCCCTTTTTTGTTAAACAGGTCTACCAATAATAGGAAGAAAACTGACATACTGACATAATTGTGTGGATGTAAATGCGCGTGCAACTACTGGATCCCGACAGCTACCAGCCAACCGTAATAATGCTCAGGTGTTCGCTGGAGGTTGGTTATTTTACAGCTTCAGTTTTAGCCGACCCTTGGCCTTGGATATGTTATCCCTTTCTGGCTTTAATTTTTAAATACCTGCTATTTTTTTTTTGTTTGTTACAATTGTATCATCACTGATTGTGTATGCTTAAATACAGTTTTGGATTCTTAACGATTCTGTAGGCGCTGATATACAAGAACACGCTGATGCAATCGGTCCCATTATCGACGTTGCAGGTACGCCGAGAATCATTATAGGTAAGCTGCTATTATGGTGACATAATATCTTCCCAGCGTATCACAAAGATATAGGTAACAAAGTGCCAATATTGTTTTTCATTTAACCTATAGCTTAAGTTAGGCCCTTTGTTACAAAGCTTATAGATTATAGGTAACAAAGTGCCAATAATAGATCTATTAAATGAAGTTGTAGAAGAAAACGAGCTTGATTTGGACGAATCTTAAGTCAACCATTTGTTGCAAACGGCTTAAACCATTAGGAAAGACTATCCAAATAAAGATTGAATAGACTTTACTGCCCTTCTTTTGGATAGTCTTTGAAACTATATTCACTGTAGAAGTGTTATGTAACACCCCCAAAATTTGGTACAGCGGAAGACTCAACAAGCTTTCGGGGTGCTACGGGGATTGGTATCCATTCAAAGTCATGAAAGAACGAGATAAAGTAAACATAAAAAAACACAATCAAACCGGGTTTTAAAGTTTACATTTATCCCAAAAATTATCCAAAGTAAGACCCAAAAGAAATAAATATAGGTCCACAATAGTTATCAGAGTTTTAGAAACATAGATCCATAACCGGTGCCAAATGCCAAGCCTCCAATCCCAAGCATCCGTAGAGCATCACTTAATTACCCGAGAAAACATGCTAAAAGTCAGCTTTCGCTAGTGAGATCATAGGTTTAGATTCATAATTCAATATAGTGGACATATACGCAAAACGCTTGCTAGCTAGACTAGGCCTCAATCATCCAACCAAAATAATCCAACCAAAATAATCCAACCAAATCAAATCAAATCATCCCTATAGGTGCACGCTATAGCTCAAATCCATCCAATCAATAGCTTACCTAACTCAAGTCTAGGCCTCGCTCTAAAATCAATCCAATAGCTTACCTAGTTCGGGACTATGCCTCGATCAACAACCAAACAATAGCTTACCTAGTTCGGGACTAGGCCTCGCTCAATAACCAATTCAATAGCTTACCTAGCTCATGTCTAGGCCTCGCTCAATAACCAAATCAATAGCTTACCTAGTTCGGGACTAATAACCAAATCAATAGCTTACCTAGTTCGGGACTAGGCCTCGCTTAATCCTACCTAGTTCTATAAGCATAGCAAGTTTTAAATAAACAAAGCGATAATAGTCCACATAAAACATTTGCACGTTTCTCACCCCAAGTATTGAAAACAAAGTTCAAGAGTAAAAGTGGGGCTATGACTCACCTCAAGTCCAGCAATTCCTCAAAAGAAACGATAGAAGAAAGACGTAAGTAATCTCAAGCAACTCATGTAACGGCGACTACAGACTCGGCACTTCCTAACAATATCAAACTCGTTCAGAAATCATTTCCTCAAAATCAAATATTCCCATTCCCGAACGTATTCCATTTTCCTTTCCAAAATATCCATTTCTCGAATTAACTTCATATCAATTTGAAATTCGACGTTTGGTATCCATATGGGTAGAGGGTCGACACAACTCAAACCAAAAAGCCACAACAAGGAAATAATAATAAACCAACTATAGGTCTAATGTTAGCCCAACATATTATTTAAATAATTATCGAAGCTTATTAAATCCGTCGATTTGATAATCTCCCATATTTATTTACGTAATATATCGTTCCAAAATTATACCCAACCTAAAGCACATTGCACAAAAGATTATATTTGATATATATCGTAGTCCAATGAATTCCCTATATATATCGTTGAATCGGCCAAATTCCACGAGACATATAGTAATTTATTACCCTAAAATATATACCACATCCTATGGGCGTCGTGGGATACGATGCCTATTAATATACACATTTTATATCGTCAAATCACTCGATCTAGAATAAGTCACTTGATATATAAAATGTTTATATTAATCGTCATATATCCGTGACAACACAAAAGTCACAATATAAGGCCCACTTGGACTTTAAAGAACCACAATTCATATAACTCGATAAGTTTCTAATTTATAAACAAAATCACATTTTTAATTATTATTTACTCGACTTATTATTTCACCATTATTTATATAGTTATTATTTATAACAATAGTCCGACATTTATTACACAGTTGCATAGTATAATAACTATCGTTATATTATTATAACGTTTACTCGTGATCGTTTTATTATTAATATACGCATTTATATATATATATATATATATATATATATATATATATATATATATATATATATATATATATATATATATATATATATATATATATATATATATATATATATATATATATATATATATATATATACGTTTACACGTCTATATACGTATATAAACGATTATATTCTCAATAATATTATTACGAGTATTATTTTTAATATCGACTTTTAAATATTTATCGAGTCATAGAATTTGGTCACATGTCCGAGTCATGACTCTCGGCTCATAGTCCAAGTCCAAAATAATAAGAATCAAGTCACAAATAAATATATCAACTCCGTCCAAACAATCCCATATCCATGTGCTACAACATGAGGGTCCAACTACGGCACCCAACTAACCTATCTCCGTCATCTAATTGACCGTCTCACAATCGGTCCCTAATTCCATACTCGTCAACACAACTCCAAATATACTCACAATCAAGAAATACCGCATCCCGTCCGAAAAATATACCAATGACCAATATCACAATCACACAAAATATAAATAATAATCACAAGTAACATATTGTCCGAAAACCAAGTAAGCAACGGGTTGAGTTACCAAGTCAACCCGGGTCAACATATGCTCAAAATATGAAACGGAAGCCACACCCGAGACTCACGAGTCTCGGCTAGCTCCTTGAGCTCAATCGAACCAAAACAGCCCCTAGGGGGTGTTCGGCCAAAAATACCAACGACCACAAGGGTCGACCAATCATAACCGAGAGCAACCAAACATCACAAATGGCACCAAGAATCAAATATACACATCAAAGGTCAAGAAAATCAACCCAAAACTACCCCAAACCGAGAGCATAACTCTCGGTCAAGGCTCGACCCATCGGAAAAGTTCACACCCGGATACCAAACCTCCATTTAACCATTATTATCAAAACCCATTTAATTCTTGTCTCAAAATCCATGAAAACCCGAAAGAGAAATGAAAACCGTGACCCATAGTCACGATTCGAACACAAACACGAGTCAAAAACTCGGCCTACCTTCAAAACCAAAGCCAAAACGAATAGATCTCCAAGAAATAATAAAAAGTGGTGATGAACTCGTGAGGATTAAAATCGAATTAGGTGTTATGGTGGGAGTTAGAGCGCATGATTGGTACCAATAGATAGATCTCGAAAAGATGGTGAAGATGGTGGTGTTGTTTTTATGGTGAGGGCGGCGGTGGCGGCGCTATGGTGGTATAAGGGGGCGGTGGTGTTGTGTTTAAAAGAAGAGAGAGAGAGTATTGGTGAGATGTTGGTGATGGTTGTGTGTTGCTAATGAAAGACGCAGACCACAAGGACGATTTTGTTATTACTCTTTAAAAAAAATGATAAACTTTTTAATATTAATGATAATAATAGTGGGTGTAGGGATTTAGTAGCCCGGTGTCAATACACGGACCAAACCCGAAACTTAAATAACCAAATGTCTTTCAAACCGAACCCGTTCCAAAAATAATAATATCCGATCCAATAATAAAATGAAATTAAAATTGTTAGGTTAACCTAGTGCCGGAGTCAATGTGGTGCCAAAAATAACGATCTCAAAATAAATCATCACGACCGAATCAAACCAAACCATAAATAAATAATCAAATCTCATAACTATCGTACGATTAAAATCAGGTACCAACGTTCGTAAAATATCTCGTCACAATAAACTTTTCAAATATTCCAAATTTATAATTTTAATGTAATGCGGGTTTTATAAATGGCTCCCTATTTTGCCAGTTGTCACATCCTCCCAGCCTCAGAAGAAACCCGTCCCGGGTTTCTCTCGGAAAAAACCATCTACGAAGTAAAAAGCTTCGGATATCTCTTTCGAAACTCATCCTCACGTTCCCACGTGAATTCCGGTCCGTGCCGCGAATTCCAACGAACTTTGATGAGCGGAATACGACTTCTCTTAAGTCGTTTGATCTCTCTATCCATAATCTCAATCGGCTCTTCCACAAAATTCAAACTCTCATCCACACGAATATCCTTGATTGGTATAACTGGTGTTTCCTCTGAAAGACATTTCTTCAGATTGCTAACATGAAACACATCATGAACTTTAGTCAATTCCATTGGTAATTCCAAACGATAAGCTACGGGCCCAATTCTTTCCAAAATAAGAAATGGTCCAATGTAGCGGGGATTTAGTTTCCCACGTTTTCCAAAACGTATCACACCCTTCCAAGGCGAGACTTTCAACATCACTTTGTCTCCAACCTGGAATTCTAGGGGTTTACGCCTCTGATCGGCGTAGCTTTTCTGCCTATCTCTAGCTGCTTGCAGTCGATCTCGAATTTGCGTTACTTTCTCAGTAGTTTCCAAAATAAGCTCAGGGCCTGTGAGTTGGCTATCTCCAACTTCTGCCCAACCAATAGGTGAACGACATTTACGACCATACAAAGCTTCAAATGGTGCAGCCTTAAGACTTGTGTGGTAGCTATTGTTGTAGGAGAACTCCGCAAGGGGTAGATATTTCTCCCAGCCTTTACCAAAGTCTATGATGCATGCACGAAGCATATCTGTCACAACTCGTAATTTCTGGTCATTTTCCAAACCTCGACAATTTACTATTCACAAGTTACTATTCATCATTTACTATTCATTGATCACTATTCATCGTTTTTGAGGTCAATTTGATATTCTAAGAAGCGTTCAAAAATTTTACTATTCACTTGACACTATTCATTTCCGGAAGAAATGACACTATTCACGTGCATTACTCATGCATCGTAAACTTAGATTACGGGTATTCAAAATTCGCGTAACCGTATTGGTTCAGGAGCGAATTCATGCATTATCATTGGGACATTTCATACAGACTAGAAATAGTCTGCATATCATCTTTATGGCACTTGCATACTATTCCACTCGTAGGGTATTCAAATTATATTTTTAATATAATTAACGATTTACGTATGTTTATTTTAAATAAACACTAATACGCGAACTATAAATGTGACTAACACGTCCGACACTCCCGACTATGATCCCAATATATTTTTATATTCATTTTTATAATATAAAAATTATAATATTAATTTACCCGGTATTTTGGATATTTATTTTAATTATTAACTTAAGTTTACTAAAACTTCGACGGTTTTCGTAGAAATTAAACTATAATTATCTAAACACCCAATATTTGTACCCAACATATTTTTATAATTTTTATAACTTTATTTTATCCCGGTTAACTCCGTTAAAATTTATTTTTAGTTAACCCGGTACCCGGTACACTTTAAAACTACAAATAACACTTAATAATACATTATACACCAAAAAGTCTTACATACATCCCCCCCCCCTTGACTTGCCGCCCCCCCCCCCCCCCCCCATAACATTTTCTTACATGGTTTACTTGTACACTCAAGATTCATTAATGAGCTATACTAACTTTTATAAAATAATAATAATACCAAATAATACATATAACCAAACTAGATCTTTTTATCTCATTTCTCATCTAACTCAAGAAAACTCATCTCTCTCTTTTTCTCTCTTGAAACTCACGGCCACAACAATAGGGAGGAGCAAGACAAAATTATTTCTCAAGATCAAGTGTTATTATAGTTTAGTTAAGTATTTCTTACAAGGTTTTGAAATATAAACTTAAGAATACTAAGGTTTTATCATCTAATCACACCACCTTTCCAAGTAAGTTACCAAGTTAATTTTTATGTTTTCATCAAGTATTTACTTATATCTTATAGCTTTCATGCTTTGATCCATGCACAAAATAGTTATACCACTATATTTTTACAAACTTTTGGAACTTACAAGCCCTAGAAGTGATTTTTGGTTAGATCCTTGTTAGATCTACTTGGTTGTGATGTTTAGGAACCCATGACACTCTAATAAGGTGTATGGTAGGATTAGATTAGTTTTGTGGTGATTGAAAGTGGTTTGAAGGAAGATGGAACTAGATTAGAACCCTAGAAACGATTTTTGAAACATTTGAAATACCTACTGTCCCTATTTTCATTTCGTGGGAAAATCAGTGGTTGATGGCTAATTTTTGACCAAATATTTAGAAAATACTTTTAAAAACGAAACTTTAGGCGAAAGAACGGATTAAAACGAGCTTATAACGAAGGAGATATGATTTTTGCAAATTTAACGACGAAAACTATTTTTGTAAAAACTGCTTGCTGTTATCAAAAATATAGAACAAGGAAAACGAATCCGTGGACATAAAGAACAAGGAAAACGAGCCTAAAACGACCGAGTTATACCCGTTTTAACATCGTCAAAAATATATATATATATAGTCACAAATAAAAATAATAACGTACGTACTAAATGGTATATTTTCTAGAAACGTTACTAAGGACTATATTCTTAATAAATGAATACGTATGACCCAAGGGAATATTTATACGACTCAACGACGTTATTTTAAGGTTTTCGATACGATGAATTTAACACTAACATTTTCATACGAGATAATACGACAAGTTATATACTTCTCTAAATGGACTTATTTTTCCTAAGTATGGAAACTATTTTACCATGACGATAACTAGTATTTCCAAATTACGAGTGGTATGAGTATCATGTGCATGTGCATTCATTTCATTACGACTTTATCTAAGTTAGATCACGATTATTCATTTAGGTTGCGGCTAGTACTCGCGCCTCATTGTCCCGACTACTTATACCTCATTGCACCATCTTTGTACCATCACTTTGAGAAGAGTTCTCATAGCCCCGTTTTAATTACTTATTTGATTTCCAATCCCACGGGGGAGAATACATTGCACAATTATTTTTGTACATGCCCAAGTATATCAAATTCCATACATTGCTTAAGTTGCCTTACTACCAAGTTAAGTCCCCTTATATATCATGGACCGTTAATTATAGCTAAGCGAGAGTGAGTGGATAGATCTATCGAGGGTGACGCCTCCATTCGCATTGGGTTGCTCCAACGGGACGAATGCATTTCATGTCTTAACAAATTGGGTGTCTGGTAAACACTCTGGTGGGGCCATTACAAAGTCTAGCTTCGGGGTCATGAGCTTAAGAGACAATGTAGCATTTTTGACATTCTTGTCGGTTTACTTATTACTTGTGGCTTATGTACTTACGATTTACTTATAAACCTATGATTATTCACCAACTTTATGTTGACCGTTTTCGCAATGTATTTCTCAGGTTATTAAGGTAGCTCATGTTACATACATTTGGACCTTCATGGAGTCGCGGAGTCGACGCGTCTCACTATATTTTCTGCACTTATGAAATGTTTGATCTTGTTGAACTTATTTTAACTATATTGGCAAACTCTTTTGGGACCTAAGCTTTGTAAACTCTGAATGTTTTAATGATCAAACGCTGTATTTTCTAAACGACACTTTAGGTCGTTCAATATAACTGTAACTATGGTGCTATGACAGTCACCCCCAGGTATTCCATTCCGTTGCCATTCAGGTATTTTGGGGGTGTGACAATATCCTCCAAAGTCTGAATAGTTCTCTCACTTTAACCATCGGTTTGGGGGGTGATATGCAGTACTCATATTAAGTCTCGTCCCCAAAGCGGTTTGAAGTGATCGCCATAGTGCTGACGTGAAACGGCTGTCGCGGTCCGAAATAATCGATATCGGAACTCCATGATGAGAAACAATCTCCTTCACATACAATCTCGCAAGTTTATCCACACTATCATCTTCACTAATCGCCAGGAAATGAGCAGACTTAGTCAAACGATCCACAATTACCCATATAGCGTCGCAACCACTAGCTGTCTTTGGTAATTTGGTGATAAAGTCCATCGTAATCCGCTCCCACTTCCAAACCGGAAGTTCTGGCTGCGTCAACAATCCTGACGGTCTTTGATGTTCGGCTTTAACCTTAGAGCAAGTCAAGCACTTACTAACATACAACGCTATATCTGCCTTCATATTTGGCCACCAATATAACTTTTTCAAATCCTGGTACATCTTGTCGGACCCAGGATGAATAGAGTATCTTGACTTATGCGACTCATGCATAATCACCTCTCGAATTCCTCCATACAATGGTACCCAACTTCGATCTCCAAAGCATAATACTCCATCAGAACGCTTAACAAATCCCTTATCATTTTCTGCCATCCCAAATATGTTCTCAGCAGATCGATTTTCTGCTTTCAGCGCTTCCATTTGAGCTTCTAATATTTGAGACGGTAATGGTGATACGATAGTCATTCCTAATGACCTAACTCGTAATGGTGGAATTCTCTCCTTTCGACTAAGAGCATCAGCAACGACGTTTGCTTTACCAGGATGGTAGCGAATTTCACAATCATAATCACTGAGCAACTCAATCCAACGTCGCTGCCTCATGTTAAGCTCTTTTTGTTTCAAAATGTGTTGCAGGCTTTTGTGGTCCGTAAACACTACACACTTGGTTCCATACAAGTAATGTCTCCATATCCTCAAAGCAAAAACCACAGCACCTAACTCCAAATCATGGGTGGTGTAGTTCTTCTCATGCTTCTTGAGCTGTCGGGAAGCATAAGCTATCACTTTCTCTCGTTGCATTAACACAGCTCCTAAACCTTTATGAGAAGCGTCACAATAGACGACAAAGTCCTCATTACCTTCGGGTAACGCCAAGATAGGAGCACTACACAACATCTCCTTAAGTAACTGAAAAGCTTCCTCTTCCTTATCTCCCCATTCATACTTAACACTCTTTTGAGTCAATTTGGTCAACGGTTTTGCTATCTTCGAAAATCCCTCAATGAATCTTCGGTAATAGCCGGCTAATCCCAAAAATTGACGAACTTCTGTTGGGGTCGTAGGTGCAGCCCAATCTTTAATCGCTTCAATCTTAGCAGGATCCACATGAACTCCTTGTCTATCAATCACATGACCTAGAAATTGTACCGTCGGAATCCAAAATTCACATTTCGAAAACTTGGCATACAGTTTCTCCTTCCTGAGCAATTCTAAGATAAGTCTTAGATGCTCCTCATGCTCCTTCTCACTCTTCGAATAAATCAGAATGTCATCGATGAACACAATCACAAACTTATCTAAGTAAGGCTTACACACCCGATTCATGAGATCCATGAATACCGCCGGTGCATTAGTTAACCCAAACGGCATTACCTGAAACTCATAATGCCCGTAACGGGTTCTGAAAGCCGTTTTCGGAATATCTTCCTCGCGCACTCGAAGCTGATGATATCCCGATCTCAAATCGATCTTCGAATACACACTCGATCCTTGGAGCTGATCGAACAAATCGTCGATCCTCGGTAACGGGTATCTACTCTTCACCGTTAACTTGTTCAACTCTCGATAATCAATACACATGCGAAACGATCCATCCTTCTTCTTTACAAATAAAACCGGGGCTCCCCAAGGTGAAGAACTTGGTCTTATGAATCCCTTTTCGGCTAACTCCGCTAATTGTTTCGACAACTCTTCCAATTCAGTAGGTGCAAGACGATAAGGCGCTCGTGCTACAGGTGCAGCACCAGGTATCAACTCAATCTGAAATTCCACTTGTCTAGTAGGCAGAATTCCCGGCAAATCATCAGGAAACACATCCGAAAAATCACGAACTACAGGTACATCTCCAATGCACCTTTCCTTCTTCTCCTTCTCTCCTTTCTCAGAAATTTGGGCTAAGAAAAGGTAACTTCCTCTTTCCATTAGCTTTGGCAACTTAGGGCAAGATATGACCGCTAATCTAGATGGGCCTCTCAAATCCTTTCTATCTCCTGGTATGTTCAGAATCTCCTTGCCATATGGCACACGCACGATCTTCTCATCGCAAATTATATGAGCACGATACTTCGACAACCAATCCATACCAATAATGACATCAAAACTTCCTAATGTGACGGGTAGAAGATCTATGTTGAAAGGACGATTCAGAAAGTTTAACGTGCAACCGCAAATGATAGTCCTAATCCTCTCTATGTTCCCATTAGCTAACTCTACATCATAACCAATTCCTAAGGCCATCGGGGGTTTCTCAAGTAAGGGTGCAAACTTAGTGGACACAAAACTCTTATCGGCACCAGTATCAAATAGTATGGAAGCATAACGATTATTGAGAAGGAACGTACCAGTAACGACGTTCGGATCTTCTCCTCTCTCGTTCCCAAGTGCATACACTCTCCCATGAGCAGCTCCAGCTTCCACACGTTGGTCCCCATTATCTTGTCGTCCACGATTACCTCCAGCTCCACGGTTTCCATTATTGTACCCATTACCACCCGATCCTTGATTTCCTCGATTCCATGATTCCCTACACTCATTCCGATAATGTCATTTCTTTCCACATCCATAGCAAGTAACATTTGCTTTGCTCATAGTTTCAGGAGTAGCTTGAACCATAGCAAGTGGTCAAGCTCTACAATCATTGGCTATGTGTCCCATCTTAGAGCAATTCTTGCACATCACAGTACATCGACCAGAATGATGCTTGTAACATAGGTTACATTTGGGTGCATCTCCATTGTAGTTCTTCTTGTCTCCATCTCCCATGGCATAAGCTCTAGTAGTTGTTTGTCGCTTATTTCGACGATCATTTCCCTTAGAGTGATTATCCCTCTTCCTCTTTCCATTCTTATCTTTCTCAGCTTCTTCCAATGCCAAAGAGTCCATCAATTGTTGAGCAATAGTAATAGCCTCATGAATGCTTGCAGGCTTAGCAGAAATCACATCGTTCCTGGTAGCTACCGGTAACCCATCGGTATACCTCTCAATCCTTTGAGTCTCAGTCCTAACCATATCGGGGCAAAGTAAGGCTAACTCTCGATAACGGCGATTGTAAGTTGCCATATCGGTACCTTTCACCTTGTGGTTCCAGAACTCAATCTCCAGCTTCTTAATCTCATTCCTTGGGCAGTAAGTCTGAATCAACAAAGACTTAAATTGCTCCCAAGTCATAGCATAAGCCACATCACTCCCAACCGAATTACGGTAATTGTTCCACCAAGTTAAGGCTTCATCCTTGAAAGTAAAAGAAGCAAACTTTACCTTCGTATTCTCCGTACAACCACTGACATTAAACACAGACTCAGTCTTCTCTATCCACCTAACCAAGTAAACCACTCCTTCAGTTCCACCAAACTCAATAGGTCCACAAATCTTAAACTCCTTGTAGTGACATCCATTAGCACGAACAGGTGGAAATGTTCCAGCAGAATTGTTGGAATGATTTGACTCAGCTAGTAGCTCAGCAACTCGTTGCTCCACAAGTTGATTGATCATTGCTTGGTCCACAGTAGGTACATTAAGTGGAACATGATCATTGTCTCCCTGAACATCAACATTTTGATTCCTGTTGTTGCGATTAGTAGTGTCCAGGTTATCAGGAGTAGGGGTCTCAACATTTCGAGTAGGACGGCGTCCTCGATGACCAGGGGTAGTCGTTGCAGGTCCAGTTCTGGTAGCTCTAACAGGGTTTCTTCGTGGGGCCATTGATCTGAAACATCATACAAGTTCGTGAGTCTCCGATAGAACTGATCATATGCTCAACAAGAATTAAATCAACGAAGCCAAGTCATGGAAAGAATATCAACAATACACCACAAGACATCAATAAAGCGCATAGGAACTCAATTTCCATAATATCCAACATCCACATAATACCATAAAATAATAACCATCGACCATACAATAAAGATCCAACATTGTTCCAACTACTGAAAACACAGAGATAACAATCGTTCCAACGAGATGAGTAATCAACGGAAATACATCAAAATAAGATAACTAGCTTTTCTAACCGAACACTCCTCGGTTTAAGAAAGCAACAAGATAACATAGCTCAAACGTCTAGCCACGCTGTTGGCGGAGGTTCCTCAACTCCTGTCTCAAGCCATCAAGATCCCTCCATAATGATCCTAAATCCACACTATGGGTGTCTCGGTCTCTCTTGAGGTCAGCCACCTCCTTCTCCAGCTCGGCATTCCTTTGCCATAGCTTGTGGTCGGCCTCTCGAGCTGTAACAAAACCTCGCTGTAAACTATCGATATGCTCGTGAACCTCCATCAAAACTCTCCTCATCTCAGTAGTCCTGCCCACAACCACAGTCATATCCACTCTCAGATCCGCTATGAACTCTCCAATAACCCTCTCAAGTCGATCAGATATACGTGCAACTCTCTCACCAAGATCCGTAATCTGAGTCCACAACCTACCAATCTCACCTAACTCTGCATGCTCAGCAGAGATCTCAGAAGGTGCATCCGACTCAACGGGACTACCAGGTGGCAACTCAAACAAAAACAGATGATCAGGTGAATCAGGCTCAATCGGATATATAGGTGAATCAGGCTCCTCAGCCTGTGCTAGCGGCACAATCAAATCATCATCATCAGGCATCTCCTCCTCCTGAGGGTCATCCTCCTCCTCAGGGTCATCATCATCACCCTGCTCAGCCTCCTGAGGGTCATCAGCCTCATCCTCACCCTCGTACTCCTCCTCCTCATTGGAAGAGTACATCATCAATCGTCATCTCCTAATAGGTGAACCATGTGGTGAAGGGGTTGGTGATCTAGGACGACGACACAATGATGTAGGTGGCGCCTCAGACAGAAGAGAGTGAGCATCAATCTGTAAAGGTGGTGAAGTAGGGCGTACCGACATACGTGCCGTAGCTCGGTGGGCAAAACGCGGAGCCACACGAGCCAAAGCCTGATGAAGAGTAAGCTGCCTCGATGTACCAGGGAGCCCTAGAGAAGATGAGGGTCCCTGCGTAGATGCAGCAGGTGGTGCTGAAGTAGAACCTGTCGGTGTCATAGTAACTGAATGCATGGCAACCTGGTAAGGGTCATCAGGAGCCATGGTGAACTGTGCTGGCAATACCGGTGTAGTAAGAATATCCTCAACAACATCAGGCGTATGGGTGGCCATAGTCTGTGACAACGGCGTAGGGTAGGTGTAAGTGTTTCAAAACAGCTAAACCGCTAACTCAAAATACCATATCCAATAATCATCATATAATTCCAAATCGTATATAATCAAGAAAGATTTAGAATACCGCATTACTAAAACCATTCTCAAAACAATTAAGCCATATAATTCCTCAAAAACGCATATAATTCCTCAAAACACATATAATTCCTCAAGAACGCATATAATTCCTCAAAAACGCCATCATATCACTAAATCAATAAACCTCAAAACCTCAAATCATCTCAAGAAATCCCAAATCTATAATCATCTCAATAATCCCATAATACCTCAATAATAAACAATGATGCTTCGGCTTGGCGGGCTGGCGGGCAATGGTCGAGGACCGTTTTCTATAAAAATCGGTTATAGTTTAGGTGTCTATTTACCTAGTTCTCTATAACCTTGGCTCTGATACCAATCTGTAACACCCCCAAAATTTGGTACAGCGGAAGACTCAACAAGCTTTAGGGGTGCTACGAGGATTGGTATCCATTCAAAGTCATGAAAGAACGAGATAAAGTAAACATAAGAAAAACACAATCAAACCGGGTTTTAAAGTTTACATTTATCCCAAAAATTATCCAAAGTAAGGCCCAAAAGAAATAAATATAGGTCCACAATAGTTATCAGAGTTTTAGAAACATAGATCCATAACCGGTGCCAAATGCCAAGCCTCCAATCCCAAGCATCCGTAGAGCATCACTTAATTACCTGAGAAAACGTGCTAAAAGTCAGCTTTCGCTGGTGAGATCATAGGTTTAGATTCATAATTCAATATAGTGGACATATACGCAAAACGCTTGCTAGCTAGACTAGGCCTCAATCATCCAACCAAAATAATTCAACCAAAATAATCCAACCAAATCAAATCAAATCATCCCTATAGGTGCACGCTATAGCTCAAATCCATCCAATCAATAGCTTACCTAGCTCAAGTCTAGGCCTCGCTCTAAAATCAATCCAATAGCTTACCTAGTTCGGGACTAGGCCTCGCTCAACAACCAAACAATAGCTTACCTAGTTCGGGACTAGGCCTCGTTCAATAACCAATTCAATAGCTTACCTAGCTCATGTCTAGGCCTCGCTCAATAACCAAATCAATAGCTTACCTAGTTCGGGACTAGGCCTCGCTCAATAACCAAATCAATAGCTTACCTAGTTCGGGACTAGGCCTCGCTTAATCCTACCTAGTTCTATAAGCATAGCAAGTTTTAAATAAACAAAGCGATAATAGTCCACATAAAACATTTGCACGTTTCTCACCCCAAGTATTGAAAAGAAAGTTCAAGAGTAAAAGTGGGGCTATGACTCACCTCAAGTCCAGCAATTCCTCAAAAGAAACGATAGAAGAAAGACGTAAGTAATCTCAAGCAACTCACGTAACAGCGACTACAGACTCGGCACTTCATAACAATATCAAACTCGTTCAGAAATCATTTCCTCAAAATCAAATATTCCCATTCCCGAACGTATTCCATTTTACTTTCCAAAATATCCATTTCTCGAATTAACTTCATATCAATTTGAAATTTGACGTTTGGTATCCATATGGGTGGAGGGTCGACACAACTCAAACCAAAAAGCCACAACAACGAAATAATAATAAACCAACTATAGGTCAAATGTTAGCCCAACATATTATTTAAATAATTATCGAAGCTTATTAAATCTGTCGATTTGATAATCTCCCATATTTATTTACGTAATATATCGTTCCAAAATTATACCCAACCTAAAGCACATTGCACAAAAGATTCTATTTGATATATATCGTAGTCCAATGAATTCCCTATATATATCGTTGAATCGGCCAAATTCCACGAGACATATAGTAATTTATTACCCTAAAATATATACCACATCCTATGGGCGTCGTGGGATACGATGCCCATTAATATACACATTTTATATCGTCAAATCACTCGATCTAGAATAAGTCACTTGATATATAAAATGTTTATATTAATCGTCATATATCCGTGACAACACAAAAGTCACAATATAAGGCCCACTTGGACTTTAAAGAACCACAATTCATATAACTCGATAAGTTTCTAATTTATAAACAAAATCACATTTTTAATTATTATTTACTCGACTTATTATTTCGCCATTATTTATATAGTTATTATTTATAACAATAGTCCGACATTTATTACACTATTTGCATAGTATAATAACTATCGTTATATTATTATAACGTTTACTCGTGATCGTTTTATTATTAATATACGCATTTATATATATATATATATATATATATATATATATATATATATATATATATATATATATATATATATATATATATATATATATATATATATATACGTTTACACGTCTATATACGTATATAAACGATTATATTCTCAATAATATTATTACGAGTATTATTTTTAATATCAACTTTTAAATATTTATCGAGCATAGAATTTGGTCACATGTCCGAGTCATGACTCTCGGCTCATAGTCCAAGTCCAAAATAATAAGAATCAAGTCACAAATAAATATATCAACTCCGTCCAAACAATCCCATATCCACGTGCTACAACATGAGGGTCCGACTACGGCACCCAACTAACCTATCTCCGTCATCTAATTGACCGTCTCACAATCGGTCCCTAATTCCATACTCGTCAACACAACTCCAAATATACTCACAATCAAGAAATACCGCATCGCGTCCGAAAAATATACCAATGACCAATATCACAATCACACAAAATATAAATAATAATCACAAGTAACATATTGTCCGAAAACCAAGTAAGCAACGGGTTGAGTTACCAAGTCAACCCGGGTCAACATATGCTCAAAATATGAAACGGAAGCCACACCCGAGACTCGCGAGTCTCAGCTAGCTCCTTGAGCTCAATCGAACCAAAACAGCCCCTAGGGGGTGTTCGGCCAAAAATACCAACGACCACAAGGGTCGACCAATCATAACCGAGAGCAACCAAACATCGCAAATGGCACCAAGAATCAAATATACACATCAAAGGTCAAGAAAATCGACCCAAAACTACCCCATACCGAGAGCATAACTCTCGGTCGAGGCTCGACCCATCGGAAAAGTTCACACCCGGATACCAAACCTCCATTTAACCATTATTATCAAAACCCATTTAATTCTTGTCTCAAAATCCATGAAAACCCGAAAGAGAAATGAAAACCGTGACCCATAGTCACGATTCGAACACAAACACGAGTCAAAAACTCGGCCTACCTTCAAAACCAAAGCCAAAACGAATAGATCTCCAAGAAATAATAAAAAGTGGTGATGAACTCGTGAGGATTAAAATCGAATTAGGTGTTATGGTGGGAGTTAGAGCGCGTGATTGGTACCAATAGATAGATCTCGAAAAGATGGTGAAGATGGTGGTGTTGTTTTTATGGTGAGGGTGGCGGTGGCGGCGCTATGGTGGTATAAGGGGGGCGGTGGTGTTGTGTTTAAAAGAAGAGAGAGAGAGTATTGGTGAGATGTTGGTGATGGTTGTGTGTTGCTAATGAAAGACGCAGACCACAAGGACGATTTTTTTATTACTCTTTAAAAAAAATGATAAACTTTTTAATATTAATGATAATAATAGTGGGTGTAGGGATTTAGTAGCCCGGTGTCAATACACGGACCAAACCCGAAACTTAAATAACCAAATGTCTTTCAAACCGAACCCGTTCCAAAAATAATAATATCCGATCCAATAATAAAATGAAATTAAAATTATTAGGTCAACCTAGTGTCGGAGTCAATGTAGTGCCAAAAATAACGATCTCAAAATAAATCATCACGACCGAATCAAACCAAACCATAAATAAATAATCAAATCTCATAACTATCGTACGATTAAAATCAGGTACCAACGTTCGTAAAACATCTCATCACAATAAACTTTTCAAATATTCCAAATTTATAATTTTAATGTAATGCGGGTTTTATAAATGGCTCCCTATTTTGCCAGTTGTCACATGTTATGTATATGTGAATAAACATATTTTAGCAACTGTGGCTTTGAAATAGGAGGTAATGGTCTATAGGAGGTCAGTTAATGAGCCAGTGATTCAAGAATTTATACACCTTAAAAAAGGTTTTGATGATGATGAGGTATCGAGCCTCGAAAGAGTTAACATTTTGTGTCTTTCTGCTTTAAGATTTTTTTTAATGTACCTACGTTGTTTAGGATACGCTATATATATTTGCAATGTCTGTGTTTATGGTTTAACCGTTTAACACAGGTTTAATGTGCAGTGAAACTTGTGGGGTTGAGATATCCATTGGATTGGTGGATGACGATTGATAACAGGATCAGGTTGAATTCGGTCAGTTTTCACATATATGTTGTGAATAATTGTAGTTTTTCTATTTATGTTGTTTTCGTTGTGTAAACCAATGTTTGGTGATTATGTCTTACTTTCAGGTTACAGCCGTGCTTTTCAAGGATAACCAGATTTTGTTCCGGGAATTGAGTAACAATTTTTCTTTTATGGGTTTGTTTTTCTATGCATCTTCAATATCAAATTTTTTTTTCATTGTTATGAAAATTTCCCGATGTCAAATGATTTCACCATTAATGTAGTGCACTTCTTTCGCATTGGTTGATGGGAAGAGTTGTTCTGTCAACATGATTTCACGGGACAAGAGGTAGTTGACAGAGGTAGAATTGGCGCCCTTCCTTCTTCACCTTGAAAGACATCTCAGGAAAGAGCTGCTTCAACTGAAGAAATTTCGATGGATATGATTTGGGAAAGTGGGCGGGACCGAGGTTATGATTATAACCGAGGTAGAACATGGACGTGAAAGGTCTGATCTTCATATGTATGATCGCTAAACAATAAAGTTAGGGTCTAAAATTTTTGATTCAAGTTCTCCATTAGCATTATGTCCTTCATGTAGATTATTTTTTGCAGACACTTGCGCTATCAATCAGCTTGGATTAACGTTGGAGTTTTAACTATTTCTCTTAGGTTAGTTCCTTACTGGCAAAATCTGATAGTGGTCATGAAGGTGGCCCACATGCTGATTTCTACTACTTGAAATCGGCCAGTGCACAGTCTATAAAGCACATACATAGGCTTTACTTTGCATCTAAGTAATCTGTAGTTTCAGACCACCAGCCTTAGCGACTGCATAGCAAATTAGTTTTTCTTACCCTAGGCGGTTGATCATGCTCAATAAGTTGTACTCGATACCTTTTTTAATTACTGATTTGTTGAAATTCCGAATACCCTGACAACTTATGTTATAGGGATGTATGAAAGGTTTTTAAAATATCGTTTTTGGATGTTTTCAGGTGTAAAAGATGGCTAACGAAACGCGTCTGGATTTCAATGATCATATTATTTCGTTGGAAAACAAATGTCGGCAGGTAAACTTACTATTAAATTCAGGGTGTTTGGATTTAGGTTTTGCAATTGATCATTGTGACTGTTTGGATGTGAAAGTTATATTTCTGATTGTGGGGGGATTATTTAGGTGTAAAATAAGTAGCTTCGAATGATAAGTTTCAAAATATAATGATTACAGTAAAATATAACCCATATTTTTATTATTTAGGTCTAAATAAATTTAATAAATAATTTTTGGCTGCCGAAGGTGATCGCATAACTGTTGGTAAGCTACACCATACTTTTAGTTGTTCGCATTTTGTGATAACTAACATTGTTTAGGGTAGTCACTATTTGGTGAAAACCTTACATTGGATTGCCAAAAAAAATTGTGTTGAATAGTCACTACTTTTACGGTAGTCACTAACATTGTTTAGGGTAGTCACTACTTTTAGTTATTCGCAATGGATTGATCCACCTAAACCCGCTGATCCACCAAAAACATGTGACAACTGGCAAAATAGGGAGCCGTTTTTAAAACCCGCATTACATTAAAAATTATAATTTTTGAATTTTTGAAAAGTTTATTGGACGAGATGTTTTATGAACGTTGGAATGTATTTTTGATCGTACGTTAATTATGAGGATTTAGTATTTATTTATGGTTTGGTTTGATTCGTTCGTGATGATTTATTTTGAGATTTTTACTTTGGCACTACATTGACTCCGGCACTAGGTTAACCTAACAATTTTGATTATATTTTAATATTGGTTCGGATATTATTATTTTTGGGACGAGTTCGGTTTGAGAAAGTTGTTTGGTTACTTAAGGTTTCGGGTTTGGTCCGTGTATTTACACTGGGCTACTTAACCAACCTTACCCACTTCATATTACTATTATTAATAAAAGAATTTTTTTTATAAGAGTATATTACATGAAATCGTCCCTGTGACACAACCCACACACAATACCCTCATCACAATATTCACTCTCTCTCTCTCTCTCTCTCTCTCTTCAAAACACAACCATCACCGCCGCCCCTTAATCACCAAAATCGAACCACCACCGCCACCATCTCATTAAATCTAACACCACCACCTTAACCATCTTCTTCCGATCTATCTTTTGGTGCAAACCACGCACGGTTTGGACCACTATAACACCTTTTTCGAATTTAATCACCACGAATAAATCACCACTTTTCGTATTTTTGGAGTTCTTTTCGATTTGGTCTTGGAGTTTGAAGGTAGGACGAGTTTTGACTCGTGTTTTGGTTCGAACCGTGACCTAGGGTCACGAATTTTTATTTTTCTTTCGGGTTTTATGGATAATAAGGCAAGATTCAAGTGGGTTTTTGATAAAAATGGGTTAAATGAAGGTTTGGTATCCGGGTTTGTGTTTTCCCGATGGGTCGAGACTCGACCGAGAGCTAATGCTCTCGGTTTGGGTGATTGTTGTGATTATTTTGACCATTCGATGTATATTTGATCTTTGGTTCTCGATTTGTGATGTTTGGTTGTTCATGGTTATGTTTGGAGGATCCTTGTGGTCGTTTGGTTCTCGGCCGACACCCCCCATGGTGGGCTGTTGGTTCGGTGTGGCTCAATGGAGCTAGCCGAGACCTATTGGTCTCGGGTGAGACTCCCGTATTTTGTTTCGGGCTTATATTGACCCGGGTTGACTTGGTAACTCAACCCGTAACTTATTTTGTTTTCGGATATATTGTTACTTGTCGGATTATTATTTTTATTGTTGTCGTGGTTGTGATGTTTTGACCATGGTGCTTATTGGATTATTATTTTGGACTTGAAGTGGTATATTTGGATTTATGAGATATTTTGGAGATGTGTTGTCGAGTGTGGAATTGGGGACCGATTGTGAGACGGTCATTAGATGACGGAGATAGGTTAGTTGGGTGCCGTAGTCGGACCCTCATGTTGTAGCACGTGGATATGGGATTGATTTGGACGGAGATGATATATTTATTTTTGACTTGATACTTATTTTGGACTTGGACTATGAGCCGAGAGTCATGACTCGGACATGTGACCAAATTCTATGACTAGATAAATATTTAAAAGTCAATATTAAAAATAATACTCGTAATACTATTATTGAGAATATAATCGTTTATATACGTATATATATATATATATATATATATATATATATATATATATATATATATATATATATATATATATATATAAATGCGTATATTAATAATAAAACGATCACGAGTAAACGATATAATAATATAACGATAGTTATTATGCTATGCAAATAGTGTAATAAATGTCGGACTATTGTTATAAATAATAACTATATATAATGGCGAAATAATAAGTCGGGTAAATAATAATTAAAAACGTGATTTTTATAAATTTAGAAACTTATCGAGTTATACGAGTTGTGGTTATTTAAAGTCCAAGTGGGCTTTATATTGTGACTTTGTGTTGTCACGGATAGATGATGATTAATATAAACATTTTCTCTAGTAAGTGACTTATTTAATCGACGGATTAGATCGAGTTATTTAATTATATAAAATGAGTATATTAATGGGCATCGTATCCCACGACGCCCATAGGATGTGGTATATGTTTTAGGGTAATAAATTACTATGTATCTCGTGGAATTTGGCCGATTCGACGATATATATAGGGAATTTATAGGACTACTATATATACCAAATAGAATTCTTTGTGCTATGTGCTTTAGGTTGGGTATAATTTTGGAACGATATATTACGTAAATAAATATGGGAGATTACCAAATCGACGGATTTGATAAGCTTCGATAATTATTTAAATAATATGTTGGGCTAATATTAGACCTATAGTTGGTTTATTATTTCGTTCGTTGTGGCTTTTTGGTTTGAGTTGTGTCGACCCTTCACCCATATGGATACCAAACGTCGAATTTCAAATTAATATGAAGTTAATTCGAGAAATGGATATTTTTGGAAAGTAAAACGGAATACGTTCGGGAATGGGAATATTTGATTTTTGAGGAAATGATTTCTGAACGAGTTGATATTGTTAGGAAGTGCCGAGTCTGTAGTTGCCGTTACGTGAGTTGCTTGAGTTTGCTTACGTCTTTCTTCTATCGATTTCTTTTGAGGATTTTCTGGACTTGAGGTGAGTCATAGCCCCACTTTTACTCTTGAACTTTGTTTTCAATATTTGTGGTGAGAAACGTGCAAATGTTTTATGTGGACTATTATCGCTTTATTTATTTATTTCAAAACTTGCTATGCTTATAGAACTAGGTAGGATTAAGCGAGGCCTAGTCCCGAACTAGGTAAGCTATTGATTTGGTTGTTAAGCGAGGCCTAGTCCCGAACTAGGTAAGCTATTAGATTGGTTATAGAGCGAGGCCTAGTCCCGAACTAGGTAAACTATTGATTTGGTTGTTGAGCGTGGCCTAGTCCCGAACTAGGTAAGCTATTAGATTGGTTATAGAGCGAGACCTAGACATGAGCTAGGTAAGCTATCGATTGGATTGATTTGAGCTATAGCGTGCACCTATAGGTTTGATTTGATTTGATTTGGTTGGATTATCTTGGTTGGTTATTTTGGTTGGATGATTGAGGCCTAGTCTAGCTAGCAAGCGTTTTGCGTATATGTCCACTATATCGAATTATGAATTTAAACCTATGATCTCACCAGCGAAAGCTGACTTTTAGCACGTTTTCTCAGGTAATTAAGTGATGCTCTATGGATGCTTGGGATTGGAGGCTTGGCAATGGCACCGGTTATGGATCTATTTTTCTAAAACTCTGATAACTATTGTGGACCTATGTTTATTTCTATTGGGCCTTACTTTGGATAATTCTTGGGATAAATGTAAACTTTAAAACCCGTTTTGGTTGTGTTTTCCTATGTTTACTTTATCTCGTTCTTTTATGTCTTGTGTTTGGATACCAATCCCCGTAGCACCCCGAAAGCTTGTGAGTCTTCCGCTGCATCAAATTTTGGGGTGTTACAAAACAACTACATTGCCACCTCCTCTTAAATCTGTAAATTAACCAATCGATAACTTTTAACTTGGTTTTATCCGTCATCTATTAAGTAGAATGTTGAAAATGTGAATCTGTGACTGATGTTTTTGGTTTAAAGCCGGGCTATAAATTTTACGTTTTTCATTTTTTTTGGTATAATTTTACATACTGTAAAGTGGTGTGCAGTGACGCGAAGCCGTATTTTGCAACTTAATTGTTTATTCGCAATACAAAAGTAGAATAACTTCCTGCAATCCGTTGTTGTTACAGGTATACAGAAAGAAAGAGTGGCTTCTTCAGAAACCATTTTTGTTAGTATTGAGCCGGACGATTCTATTAGTCAAGGTGCGTAGTTATTTATGTTAGGTTGGTGCTTTGCTAAGTTCAAAAAAAAAAAGGTTGGTGCTTTGCAATGTGTAGTCAAGCATTTTCGGACCAATTGCAAATTATGGTAAAGGTCAATGGCCTGCTCATCGTGTACAACATGCAGTTAGTTCTTGGTATGAAGTTGGTGGACATAAGTGAATCCAAGCATCCTCATAAATGGAACAATGCTATCTTTTAGTGTAGTGATTAACTGTCATATGTACAATAGGATTAGAGTCATCTATACATGTAATTAATCATGTATATCCCGTCACACAATTATCAGCAAGGTTAATGTAATTTCTTTTTAGTAATTTTTGGTTTGAGTATAAGATGCTTGGAATCATTATTACTTTTTATTAACTTTCATGTTCTTTTTTAGTACATCATGGTCTCATCTGCCATTCTTTTGAAACCAAAGTGAATCAAATGTTTACAAAATGTGATTTCTTTAACTATCATAGCTGCCTCATTTACAAGATGTGGTTTCCACTTAAAAACATACCATCTAATAATAAACGGCATGAAACAACGGCCCGCCGCAACGCGGCGGATCGGTGCCATACTCGTTGATATTAAGGGTTGGTAAGTGATATGCATGCATGTTGATGTCGCATGAGATTTAAACTTACATAAACTTCTAGATAAATTTATAGAAAATACTTTCATATACATGAACGATGGTGAAAAGGATTAGCAAATGCTATCGTCCGCTATAGCAATGTCAATAAGATGCCCGGTAAGTCTGCAATTATGCAATTGAATCACACATCACCTCTTCATATACATCAATAACGACGGTGGAATGAGGCTTCTTCTTACTATATGACAGCATAATAGAGACACTTTCAAAAAAGCAATCGCGAATAGAAAACGATAATAAAGAGCGATTATTAATAACTTCTATTGTTTAAGTGAAAAACCCCCTAACAAGAACGATGATAAAAAATGTAAAAGTTTATTAAATCTTTTGGTTATCTTATAATAACTTATTTTGATGTCATTTTAGAAGAAATCATTATACATTTCAAAATTTTCCTTTTTAAATCTTTAAGTTGGTCATGACTTTTCTATTAAGCTAAACTTTATATTTCATTAACGGATTTCGTACTTTAACTTTTGCCTTTCAATTTTAACCAATTTACATCGTAAGACTTTCATCTATATATACAGTAACGAATTTGCTCATAATATTGGTTAATTACCAGTTTACCACCACAACACGTTGCAAGATAATACTTACAAAAAATCGTTAACATACAAAGATTAAAAGCTAGTTTGTAATCTAAATTGAATCTGTAGAATTTTTCCGTAAATCTCTCCAATGTGAATGGTTCGAAATTTATGAGTGGAAAACTAGTAAGTATAGTAGTGATCAACATAAGAGACTATAAGTGTGCTCAAAGGACAAAACTGAATTGAAAAGGTGTACAAGATACAATAGTATTAAAAATAAATTCTTTTTTGTAACTTCAGGTTTCTAAATGACGATAACTTCACTTCTCTGCCAAACTGCCAAATTCTAAATTGGGCCCATCATTTTCACATACGGAGTACCTTTTGAAGGTCTACAAATTTTTATATCGATTGTTTGATTTTTCAAACTTCTCTTCCTTATCCACTTTTTTACTTAAACGAATTGGAGTTTTTTTATAAGATGTTGTCATTTTGTTGTACTATAACTAGTTATAATGCCCGCGTACGAGTGAATTTTTAAAATTTTTTGAATCATATATTTTTATTTATTAAAAAACAAATAATTTAATTTTTGTTTTGTTTGATTTATTATGTTTAATTATAGTTTTTTATTATTAAAGATAATTATTTAAAAATTTTAATCCTATTATTAATTGTATCTTATCTATATTTTTTGTATTTATCTTTTACTTGTGTTATGGATAAATATAAAATGTTACTTAATAAGAAAATAATCTTTTTTTTTAAATAAAATTATTACTAAATAAGATATGAATGAATTTTTTTTAAATAAAAAATTCTCTAATAAGAATTTTGTTTTATTATATAAAAATTACATAATTTTATTTTATTATATAAAAAATTACGTATAAGGGAGTAAAACAATAAAGGTTTACTTTAACTGAGAAAGTGTTTCTGCGACTATAATTATATCTTTACTTTCTTTAAAGATAAACAATTATTCAGTTCACATGTTAACCGTTAGGGTCCAAAAAGTCATAAGCTTTTCACATGGACATGGGTCCAATACATATTCAATTCAATTCATTAGCTCCAAAAAGTCATGAGCTTTCACACATCTCGATCATTACCCTTCAAATTTATCAATATTAAAATCGGGCTTGAACAAACAACCAACACTGTTAAACTATTTGAACTATTATTATCAAAATGCTTGTTACTTAATATACCCCCTTTGATAACTTTAGTGTTAGCTAGATTCGAACTTAGATTGTTTAAGGAAATTTTATGTTTACTAAATTAAAAATCACAACTAATTAAGGTAATTTTATAAGTTTAATAAATACGTATTAAATCCAACTTTTAATTTAAAAGAAAAGTTAGAGATGAATTAATGCACCCTTACTAATACCCGCTCTAAGGGCACTTGTTACACAAACGCATAACTAATTGATTTAACAACGTTCAAACCTCACAAGCAGCAACTTTAGGCCAACCATTTCCGAAAAGAGGACTCTATAAGGAAACATAAAAGAAATGTAAATCGCAACCTAAGACCGATCACAACATGATCATTACATACCACTCCATCCTACTTAACTCGACTTTCGATCTTAATCCCTATATATGCTTTTCAGCAATATGATTTATTAACGCTAGAGCATTACTAGTAACATGTGCAACATCCGTAATATGTGCCCGAACCATCTTCTGAACTCGGCCCTCCGAAAACCCATCCATACAAGTGTTCTCATCTGTCAAAGCTGAACTAACCCATGTTTGTACATTACTCATGTGCATGACAAACTCTTGACCCTTGACATCATCTACATTCTTCAGTTCACGTATCGAATTCCTGACCCGGTCCAAACTATCATTCACTTCCTCTAAGCAGTCTCCAAGGGCTGACCGTTCACGTGGGGTCAGCTCCTTGGATCTTGTGACCTGTTTGAGGTAAGTTTGGGCCGACTCAGATCGGTCCAGACTTACTGTCAATGCAGCCTGAGCCAGCTGGCTCGGGCTGTGTTTTATGGTTTTTTTGTAAGGAGAAAGAGACTCGACACATAGAGTTGGGTAAGTGGTGGCTTTGCATGATGAGGTTATGAAGTCGGAGGACGGTGTCTCGTCGGCAGTGGTGGTGGCGGTGGCGGCTCGGGCGAGGAAAAGGACGGATAGAATGAGAACCGGGAGTAGGAATGTAGTCATTTTTTAATGAGTGTGAAGAGGGATAGTTTGTGTGATCTTTTATAGGAGCATAGATTTTTTTTTTTTTTTTTTTTTTTTTTTTTTTTTTTTTTTAAGAAAACTATATGCAGAGAATAAAACAGTAGTATGAACGAATTGTTGGGAATTAAATAGTACGAATGTCGTTATTTTAACAACAGGCCGCGGGGTCTTTTGATACCGACAAGTGTTACTTTTATGGATCTAGAACAAGACTTAAAATGAGAAGGATGAGAAATAAGTATAATCGCATATTTGAGATCGACTTGAATTAGATGCATCTCAATTAGTTTTCAAAGTAAGTTTGAATCGACAAAAACCTTTAGCAAAATTAAAACAAACCCGAGGCTCATATGAGCGTTGAGATGAACGAGTGTCATGACCACCATTCCCACGTCTAGACGAATTAGCGCTCTCGGCCAAGAGGATAGTGGGAGATGAAGAGGAGGCATCGATTGTAAAGGCTTGAGATTTAGACTTCAATCATATCCCTTCGGTAGTAACCATATATCTCACTGGTTGAGATCCGGAAAAGGATCTCTATGTGCAATATTATTATGTGTATTAGTGTATTCTTTTAAGCTTGTACTAAACACATATTATGTGCATCTTAAACACGACAAAGAATGAAATGACATATCATTTGTTTATCTTTCTTATAGTTTGAAATTATGGTGGGGGGAGGAGGGGGAGGTTGCAGGAGGATGAAATTTGAGATACAAACATAACTCATGTTTCTGTTGACACACAAAAAAGCGTCCCTAATATGTTTATCCAATATTATTAGAAAACTGCTAAACCCTCATACAATATCCTCTTGCTAATCCTCTTACTCACAAAACAATTTTTTTTTCCACTCATTCTCTCCTTGCATCCAAACCATCAATTCTGACACTTGTCAGGATCCGGTGAGTAGGAAGATAAGTAAGAGCAATTTGTAGGAGGAAATAGCATTTTCCATATTATTATGATGGATTTTTTTAGGAAATTGATTTACACATTCTTCTTCTTTTAATAGGACATTATTTTATGTTTAACACAATCTGTAGAGTAGTGTGTGAAAATTAAAAAAACAAATTGCGTAAATCATCTCTTATTTTTTATGCTACATTTAATTTATTTATATTGCATGTTGCAAAAAGCAAAATAGAAATTATTATGTAAAGTGCAAAGAGAATAAAAATTTTGAGCAAAACCATTAACGAATACGTCTCTCAATCCTCTGGAAGCAGCCTCTCTACCTACATCTCACCTCTTCCATACCCCTGAAAGACGGGATTGGGTACCGTTGATATTTTAAGGTTTAAGTAAGCTTGTTATAAAGAATATCAAAGATATTGTTGAATGGATGAAACAGTTTGAACCATATTTTATTCAGTGACATATTTTTTGTTAACACATTTATGTGTATGGATATACTATATCTCATTTTGCAATGACGTTTTTATTTTAATATATATGTTTATAAGATAGTACTTATGCCATAACCATTTTCAACTTTCCTTTCAAATTTTACTTCTGATTGTCTGTTTTATTTTGTTAGAATCCTAAAAACACATCCATAAGACCAAACTCCCGGTAGATGTTCAAACTCATTTTCAGATTTATTTTATACTCTAGTCACAAAATAAAAGAAAGAGTATGTACAAAAGAACATTCTTTCAAAGAAAATGTAAACTTTCTACCACTTTAAACATAAAATTAATCCCTTTTATGTAGAAGAATTATGCTAATCGATCTCATGAGCTTTGGTTATTGACGCTTTGCATGTATAAAGTGCTCCTTTTTTCCTTCTGAGATACTTCATGAGTGCAAAAACTGGATGACATAGTAACAGAAGAATCCAGGCCCGCTAACGGCTAAGCCAAAGCAATGGACTACTTTTGATGCTCATGGGCCTGCTGGTTTTGGAGCACTCTCTACCGAGTCTTGAGCACTCTTTACAAGCACATCGTAATTGATAGAAGCCAGCTGAGACAAGTTCTGATCATTGAAAAAAAAAAAAAAAAAGAATTAACTGCTTTTCATGTGATGTACGTTTAGCCTCTTAAAGAATAATAGTTGGCAAAATGAACTGGAATGGGTACATTTAGTTAAGGATCAAAACGGGTTAGGGCAACTTGACCTTAAACATTTCTGTCAAAACCCTTAACTCCTTTAAAATTTTACTCTCTTTAAAGTTTAAATATAGAACTAATGTCAGATATGATTACAAAGTCTGTTAGTTTAATAACAATATAACTACATTTACATAAACAATTCCAAGGTTCTATGCATAAAAAGTACTGTTTTGACAACCTTCGACTTGTTTGAGGGACAGTTTGTGTTTCTTGATATGAAAAAGTATTTACCTTAAAGGAGAAATTACTGAATGAATAATTCACATTATTAAGCGCCGAAGAACCAAATTCCGCAAGGTTGCCACATTCATCACCCTGCTTTTTAAAAACCAAAGGATCAGAAGTTTTTCCGAATGTGTAAATCAGGAAGTTGTCGTCACGGGGAAAGTTGGTTTTTATTTTATAGTAAAGAATAATATGTGTGTGGATCCTACCATTACTTATCTTGCCCTTTCTAGTCCCAACTCGCATATAGGAGCTAAAAACGGAAACAAATTTGTAACTAAGAAGCACTAGTACAAAACAAAAAGCTTCCATAATACTTAAAAAGGACTGACATTGCCACCTTTGATATTCAGTAAGAGGGTATAAGATGAGAGGGTGACAATATCTTGCAGAAGGTTTGAATTAATGTACCTCTTCATCTAGTAAATTTCCATATGAACTATCACCGCATGTGCTGCCTGTATCAGACATGTCATCAAAATCACTACCTCCATCAACCTGCTCATCTTCTGGATTCCAAATATACCGACTCATAAAATAACTTGTGTCAAGTGCTTCAGCAGATGGTATGAATGTCGCCTGCAGGATAATAAACTCATATTATTGTAGTCGCTAAATAAGAACTTCAGTTCAGATAAAAAGTGTAGGAACTGAATAAAAGATAAATCACCTTCTGCCTTGCAAGGGTATCCCAGTGGATGTTTCTAAAGAACTGGTGCGCCTTTACCTGTATGTAGAAAAAGACAGATGATCAAGAGCTTCCTATGCCTTTTATAGTAAAAAATGTACCATATTTGGAGAAAACTTTACCTCCGCGGCTCCTATTGCACCAAGACGTTGAATTGGATTTTCAGTAAGCAACCTGAGATAATGCAAAAACGGAAGTATTTTGAGTAGAGGGATGGTATTATATTTTTCATAGAATATAATAAAATCAAACTAATAGATTATTATTAAGCCAAACTTTGTCGCATGACCTCCTTTTCAGGTGATGCGCCAAAGCTGTAGTACTTGCATAAATATGGAAATTAAACTGATGAAAAGACGAAACTACCAAAATATGTAAATCTAAATTATGTAACTTACTTGTTAATTAGATCATATGCTTCATAACTCATCTCCTCAGGAATCTTGGGCCATGGTATGTCTCTATTCATAATGTTGGCAAAAACTTGCTGCACCAATGAAAAAAAAAAAAAAAAAAAAGGATGATTAGTGTTATCATATACACATGTTACAACGTGAAAAAGGTAATGTTACAGTTTCGCAAATACTTTTTTTTGTTCCAAGTCTTGGTAAGCATACCTGTGGAGATTCTGCATTAAAGGGTGGAATTCCAACAAGTAGCTCGAAAAGAATAACACCAACAGACCACCAATCAGCTGTTGCACCTACAAGAAGGAAGTGTTACAGCAGTAGTATTAGTAGAAAGATATTTAATACAGAGTATTATTGTAACTTGTGCAGTATCAAATACATATGTAAGGTTCCAACCATGTTCCACGCCAAGAAGTATCTCCGGAGCTAAATAGTCAGGAGTGCCAACAACAGAATGCTTTTGACGATGTTCTGGTGTAACTTCATTGTCCCTGCACATAGGTATGCTGCAGGCTGATGTTCCTGATAAGTCCTCTGTGCTGTTAATGAGACCCACCTTTGATAGCCCAAAATCTGACAACTGTAAAAATGGATTAAAATTGTGAGATCGGTAAGTCTTCTGAGTAGTAGCTGCTTTGTATGTTTTATCTCTATTGGGTCAAAAGGGTGAAAACATAAAAGTTAGCTCTGGTAAAAACTATCCCATATATAACAGCACAAAGAAGTTCATTGTTGAGCTTAAAATATACTAGTAGTTCTCGTATAATGTGGCATAAAAGATAAATAATGCATCACAGCCATTGAATTGAGCTACAACTTACTCTTAGAGCATTTACAGTAGTAACGCAAGGGGTGCGTTAAAGGGAATTTAATGCGCGTTAAGGGCACGTTAACTACTGCAACCTCTTGCGTTAAACCGGCGTTAACGCCTTGTGTTAACCCCTTAACATTGAGTTAAGGGTGTGTTGTGTAAAAAAAAAAGTTCACTTTCCCCCCTAAATGAAGGAGTATTTTCGTAAATTGTTGTTAGTTAAAGCTGAGTTATGAATGGGGGTGTTTTTTTGTGAGTTAAGGTGAAAGTGTTAAAGCTGATGTGGCGCTGACGTGGCACCGTGTTAAACTTTAACTCAAGTTATTGATGTAAGTGCTCTTATAATTTTTCAAACAGTAAAAATCATACTGTTTCATGGACAAGCTAGTCTTAACTTATTCTCAGCTGTTTGGATAATGCGGAATAGTCGAAATCGCAAGGTGTTCATGGACAAGTCTCAATCTAGCATTGAAGTTTTCAAGGAGATTCAACAATTATCCTAAAATTGGATAGGTGGTAGATGCACTATTAACCGGAATGATTGGATTAATGATCCTATAATTACTTGTATAGTGCCTGTCAGTTAGGCTCTTTGTATCTAGCTTCTTGCTAGTTTTTTCTCTTGTTAATAAAATTCGCCGTTCAAAAAAAAAAAAGAAAGAAAGAAAAGAAAAGAAAATCATACTGGTTTTCTTTGTCAGAAGGTAACATTACAATGAAGTCAACAAAAACAATACATCTAAAATAGCATTAATCATTTAGATAAGAGTCCATATTCCTTACAACCTCCTAAATCGTTTTATTTAATGATATGCACTATCAGTATACTAAAGATGTTTTTGTAACCATAATAGAGTGATTTTTTATAATTTTTCTGAAAAATGGACTTGAAATTATACACACGTCAACCCAACTCAATTCAGCTATTTTCAACTCATACTAAAATTTTACTGTTTTCAGCTGAACCGTTTGTACCCATTACCCAATTCACCTGATACAACCATCTATCCATCTTTAAAAATATGTAATCATGTTAGTTTACTTATTTCTTAAATGAGAAAAGAAATCACGACCTTGATATGACCATCTGGACCAATTAACAGGTTGTCTGGTTTCAAGTCTCTATGGATGATATTCAAAGAATGTAAATACTCCAATGCAAGAACCTGAAAATAATCATCAAAGAAACATATGGAGTCAAAGCATTACTTCTAAAAACATGTATATGCAGGCATGCACTGAGAAAAATAGAAAAGAAAATAGCTTACGAGTTCGGCAATATATACTCGAGCCATGTCCTCTTCTAGGCAACCTAGAGTTCTCATCAAAGAAAAGAGATCTCCACCATTTAAAAACTCCATAACAAGATATAGATTTTCTTTGCATGTGAATGAGTAGAAAAATCGAACCTGTTCATATGTATAGTCAAACAAAAAAAAAATGAGGTTATAGTACATTCAAATCTGTCTTTAAAAGGTGTACATGCATATCTGGTTCCAGATCGATGAATTTATATGTGCATCTTACCACAAAAGGATTGCGGACTGATATCAGGATATCACGTTCAGCCAAAATGCTTTCAACTGCATTTTTACGAATCATATCAGCCTTCTTTAAAACCTGCAATACTTTTTCCAGATTAAGTTCTTTTAGCTTTTAGTAAAAGAACAGTTGATCTCTTTGGAAGTTACTAGATAACTGAGATGACTTATGATAAAGAAACAGAAAGGTCACACATATATATTTCACACAGGAAGGAACAACACGGGCGGGTAGGACAAGCTGCGTAACCTGTCAACATGGGCTCGGGTTGAATGAGTACTTTTTGGTGCTGGGTCGGGTTTTGTTGACACGAAACATTTTTTTTCGAAAACATTCATTTATTTTATAGATTATTACGTTATGTTAATGCCAATTATATATAAAATGATATATAAAGTCTAATACATTACAAATACAACTTGGGTCAGTTTAATCCCATTTGAGCCATTTGATTTCCATTGGAAATTCCTTCCCTTTAAGGTTTTTTCCTATTTTACTCAGTTAACGATAAAACGTAACACATTTATGCTTCACAAATAAGATCAATCATGCAATGATCAGACGCATTAAGTGAAGTGGTTCTGTAATTGCTTGCTATTTGGACGGGGTATCAAAGTATCCAAAGATACTAATGTAAACCTTTTTTTATGAAAAAGATGTAGACAAACTTCATAGGATCAGAAGGAAACCTCGAAATATAATGAACAAGTCACCACAAATCAGTAACAACAAGATGCCTAAAAAAATTTAGAATGTACAACAATGAAACTGCCAGACTAGGAAGACATCAAAACCAGATGTATCGGAAATGTATATCCACGTAAAGAAATTATATTTTCAGATATTATTCGCTTATTCAGGCTGTATGAACACCTTACCTTTATGGCAAATACATCACCTGTTGCCCTTTTCTTGGCCAGAAAAACTCGTCCAAATGCACCTCTGCTGATTGGTTTTATTATTTCAAAATCTTCAATAGATGTTCTATCTTTAGAGAATGTATTGACAGGACTGGCACGCAGACTACGAACTGTATCATCTTCTACCGAGCTATCTTCATTGCCAACGATACTTGATGATTCTATCTTATCATCATCTATCTGCCCACAAAGAAGTACGTATTTCTCCCTGTATTTGTGAAGGAAAATAGATGAGACAATATCAACATGTTTTGCCTTACAAATTGAATGAATACTCACTGCAATAGTTTCTCTATACGTCTACCAAATGTTTCGACAACAAGGGCATCGACCTTTCTCTCTTGGATAGCATACTTGAGGTCTGTTAAATAATCAAGCATGATCTCCAATGCACTGTACTCATTAGTGTTTATATTCGCCACAGAATGAGCAACTTCCAGTAGCTTGTGTATCTGTCATTTGATAGATGTATTCAAACTATTTAGTCGAATAATTAGGAAACTGGTTCAGAACGAAACAGAGAGCAAAAAAAGATATGTTTGTATGTCTATGAGTATACATGTGTGTGTATGTGTGTAACTGAAGCTGTGGAGAAAGTGAAACAATTAAAGATTCATATATAACAGTAAACCGATAGGGATAAAAATCAGTTAGTGCAATGCAGTCGCTTCAACACCCTCACTGACGCTTAAGCTACATATACACAAACATGATTGGCAGGCATTTAGGCTTCTCCATTTTGGGGGGGGGGGGGGGGGGGGGGAAGGGAAAATTACCAAAATAGACCAGTCGCCCGGGCAACTTTTTCGATAGATCGGGCGACCGGGCAACTTGTACAACGGGACACTTGTCGAATTTCATAAGCTGACAAGTGTCCTGTTGTACAAGTTGCCCAGTCTATTTTCGAATTAAAGTTACCTCCTGGTCTAAAAAGTGACAAACCATAGGGCAACGATCTAGTCATATAATTATCCCCAAAAAAAATTATCAGTATTCCACAGAAATGTTTGAATCCAACCCACCACCACCTTAAGGCACTAAAACTTCGCAAGAGTCACACTTACACATCCAAACCTAGTCTACGTATCAGTCAACTTTTCCAATTGATACAAACATTAAAAAAGAATCGGTTCAAATAAATGAGCCAAATTCACCATTTCACAGACTTCATAATCAAGCATGTTTGCTTGATAGTTTATGCAACACGCTATTAGCAGGATATGTAGGTGGATCTACTCTTCATAAAATTCAGTTAAAGAATAAAGATTGAATTTGAGAAATTAAGTTGTTACTGATGAGCAACTTCAGATTAATTATTACACACTTTGCAACATTACTTTGATTGTGTTTCTTAAAAAAGACATACAAAAATATATAGGCCGTCTACAAAAGAGAAAATGTTGTCACCAAAAACTATATGAAAAAGGACTACTTTATGTATGACAAGGCAGCTTCAATGAAGTAACTTAATACATTAAAGTTAATGAATGCAGATAATAGTGAGCACCCATAGGGGTAAATCAGCTTATTCAAATCCATTTATATGAAGATCTAAACTCCCTTGGATCTATTAATATTACTACATAGAATATATGGGGATTAACAACTACCTGCTGCCAGTTTTCTTGCTCAGTTGTGGTCTTCCTTTCACTCAGGTATATTTCAATTTGGTTTGTTCTCGGTGTTAGCAAAGGTGATCTAGGAGTCAAGCTGCCACCAGATGAGGTTTTATGACATGTAACTGGTGTTAAGATTCCGCGTGTTTCACTAATTTCAGGCGAACTGTGCAGGTTATCCATCGAACCACTGTCACCTTCATGAACACATTCTAATATGTCTTCAGAACATTGACGAGACAAACGTTGTTTTCTAGGTGATGAGTCATCAGAATCTTCTGGTGTACTCGATAAAGATACTCTCCCAATATCTGGATTTCCAACAGCGATGTCTATACTCTTGAGCGAACATGCATCAATGATCCTTTCCAGAGTCTCAGCAACTCGATAAAGTCTTTCGTTGACAGTTAAACCTTTTAAATCACATCTGTCAGCAATTGTGCATATTCTAGAATGCTCTTCCACATGAACAGTCGGTATTTCAACTTCACATATACGACAAATCAATGAACTCTCATAAGCTATATGTAGGTGTCCTACTGAAGCTTCGGATGAAGCTCTTCTTAAACTTGACGCCGTTGCCAAATCACCAGAAGGGCAGACTGGTATTTCAACATTTAAGACATGATCATCTTTAGGTTTAAACTCGTGAGAGACATCCTTTGTTGGTGTCTCAACGTCACCAAGTCCTTTAAGATTCGTCCCTACCGAAGATGGATATTTTTTCCAAGATGATATCCTGTAATTACTTGCTGATGAAGCAACACTTTTCGTGGTACCGGCCTCCACATTCTCACTTCCCCCATGTAAATTTAGTTTTGCTTGATTTTGTTCCTGATTCGCTCCATGTGGCTCCTCAATTTGTGTTTCGGTGATGTCACCCTCAGTTTCTTCTAATGAGCTACTGAAGTCTTGGCACGTAGATTCTATAACTTTTTTATAAACACCAAGATCGCTAAGCTGGTGAACACCCAATATATGGTGGCCTTCTTCATAACCACACTCCTTGTGAAATTGCACAAGCCGAGTGCATCGAGTAAGTATAAATAGTAGACGTGTATGTACTTGTTTAAGGATACCTGTAGGTAAATCTTGACGGCGGTCATCTAGAATCTGAACAATGTTTTCACATTTCAACCAAAATTCATTAGACGCCATTCTTGCACACTTTTTTGCTATAATCAACAAATCCTCCAAATTTTCTTGCCATTCTGGGTGAGGTATTGACGTTTCTTCAAGTATTCCCACCAAATCTCCAGCAAATACAGCCAGATCAGCATTGACTTCTTCCTTTAGTTTATCAAACTTTCCCCTGAGCATTACCAAAATCTCCTGAACTTGATAGATATTGCAATGGTACAAAGCAGACAGGTTAAGGGTGAACCAGATAAATAATGTTTGAAATAAACATAAACTATGTGAACAATGAGATACCTCCACACGCCCAAATCCACGAGATTTCCAGAAAGGTATAGGCCTTGCTCCTTTGGGATTGAGTTCGTGGGAAAAACTCTTAAGCTCCGGGACTCTACTTTTACGACCACTTGTAGCACGCAGTATCGCCTGGAACCTTGGAGATTGCAGTTCCTTGGAAAGAGATGTTTTGCCCTACAACCAGTCACAAATGTCAAGAATATGAGCCACCAATTCAATTAAATTAAAAAAATAATAATAATAAAAATATAAATAACAAAAAAAAAAGCCTACGATTTAAACATCAGTTTCAACTATATATCTTAACGAGCAAATTACCTCCAGTCCACCAATAGGTGGTGGAAGAACTCGTAACGATTTAGATTGGCTCCATGATACCTTCTTGCCTAAAAAACACAAAAAGCCATGAAAATGTCAAATTAGTATATCAAACTTCACGAGCCTTAAGCCTGGCAGTATAGGTTACGGGTTCAAGTCCTTATATGGACAAAAAGTTCATCAAATATGTCAAACTTCAACACCCCTATCAATGTGGCGCACACTTAAACAAGGGAAGTCAAACTAAGTTAACATAATTTAATAAAGAGAAATGATTAAGAGACCTAAATTTGTGCCTAAACTCACACACCATTAGTTAAGTGGTTGGTGAAGAATAGGACGACCCCTTTGTGTAGAACCAATTGAATACTACCACACATGCACCAACTAGCCTTTGGCCGCCTATTCCCTGACGCAAACATCCTTGTGGAACTGGGAAAGGGGGGGGGGGGGGGGGGGGGGGGTCCAATTGAACATTTCCAGAGGTACGGTCCTTGGGGAAGGGTAGCATCGAGTCTAAAATGAACCATGGCTTAGGGTTGCCCGTGGAACACTCAAAATATCTTTTCTAGTTTCAACACTAATTCACACCTAAATTTTGTTTGTCAAACACTCAAATATACTAGCCTATAGTCCTTTCTACCGCCACTACTTTCCGTGCACAAACTTTACTCTAACATGTAACAAATCTAATAAGTTTTGTCATGCATATGATATTATTCTCATTTCTACGTTCAAGTATACATTATCCAAATCAACTCAAAGAAAACAATCTCATATAGTAAACGAAAGCAGTGAATCACATAACAACCTAAATCAATACTAAACCTAAGTAAATTGTAGTCCAATCCCACTAACAAATCTAAAAACTCCATGATACATATAATACTCTAAGCGAAAGCAACAATAGATCACATAACAACCTGGATCCATACTCCTAGAAATCTGTTTGGGCGGAGTAACACTCCTACCATTAATACTGCTATTACTTCCACCTAATTTCGACGGTGTTGCAATAACAGAAGATCCAACCACCCTTAGAGGTGAAGGAGCAGAATTAGTTCTAATATGATTAAGACCAAGGGCAGAAGCATGTAGTATATAATCTTCTTCTAGCTCACAATCATAATCATCGTCATCGTCGTCAAGGTCTTTCATATCACTAGAGTTACCACCTTCATTGTTTTCTCCCATTTCGGCCATACTTTGGCTTTGACGTATAGGGATAGGTGGTATTTTTCGTAGTTTAACGATGGAATGAGATGTTTGACAATTTTGATGAAGGTTTCTGTAGACATGGTCGATTGAATCGTGTGAGGTTTGTTCGGGTTCTGATGATGGTGGAGGAATTGACATTAGTATAGGTGATTATATTGTTTTTGTTTATAGGTTTCTATTGCATTTTTTTAGAGTGTGATCATGTGATGATATATGATTATGATGATGATTATTTCTAGGTTTTTGAAAGTATGAATTGGATCAAAATTTTATTAAATTTGGGGGAATTTTTTATGAAATAGAAGGCAGGGAAGAACATCTAGAGATTTTCGCGGGAAAGGGAGGATGGATACATATAAATAGAAAAGTTGTAATGAAATAAATAAAGGAAAAACTAAGAAGTGAAAAGTAAAAATGTGAACTTAAACTAATAAAGGAAATATATTTCAAAAAAAAAAAACTAATAAAGGAAATAGTGAAAAATGTTGAAATTATCAAGTTTTTATAGTATTTTGTTTATGCTTTTTAGCTTTCCTTAAAACATTTTTTTCTTCTTTGTAAATTAAGTCATTTTTTTTATCAAAATATACTACAACTATTTGCCGCAAGAGATGGTAATTCGAGTCGGGTTCGGGTTGACGGGTCAAAAACTCCAACTCGAACCTGACTCATTTAAATTATCAGATCAGCTATGTCAACCCTAATCTACTTACACATAATCCGAACCTGACCTATTTAACTTGTATATATACTTGAGTTAACGGGTTAAATAGGTTAGACGAATTAAATAGTTTAAACGGGTTTCGGGTTGACCCATTTAAACCATTTCATATACAAAAGTAGGCACATTACATGAGTTAAAAAGAATAAACGAGTTTGCGGGTCGACCCATTTAACCCGTATAATAAAATATATTTTAATTCAAGCAGAAAATCTTAAACGGGTTGATTGGTCAACCTGTTTAATTTATTCTCAACCCGAACATGACCTATTTTGTTTAATAAACAGGGTAGTTTAGTCGACCCAAATCCGACCCGAAATTGAAATCTATTATAAACTCAAATCGGAATTATTAATTTGCGTGTCAGTTTAAGATCGAGTTCACGTTGCTATGCACAAGGATTTAACCGCAAAACACAGACGATAGTAATTATAAAATCTAAAAAGACGAAATAAAATAAAAATAGATCCATTAAAGAAAAAAATCAATAAGGGTTAAAAGATGTTACCGTGTCGAGATGGTTTCGAACATGAGACCTCACGTTCGACGGATGCACCACGTAACCAACTCAACCATATGACCATCATCATATTTATCAATTTCTAAATATATATTATTAATAAGATGCTTCAGTAGGGCAACAACACACGTACAAAGTATTTGGTTTCGTGACTTTCTTTCAAAATATAGAAAAGGTAATTTTCTACAAGTAAATTCACTTTGGTGCACCGATTACTTTCCCTTAAAACTTTTTATCATTTTGTTTTTGACTTGCTTGATACTTTATCTTTACATGTAAAACTTTCAATTCGCAGTAACTTATCTTTCCATGTAAAACTTTCAATTCACAGGAACTTATTTTTCCACGTAAATCGTTAATCTATACTTCTATACTTATACATATTGAAAACCGGGTTTATCAGGGACATTTCAAACCTGACGGGTTGACCTATTTTTCGACCCAACCTGCCGGGTTGACCCGATTTAAATTGACCCATTTTTCGATTGGAAAAGTTCAACCGGTTGAACCACCCAGGTCAAACCGGGTTTCAAAACATTATGTTTAATCACTAAATTCTCAAACTTCTATTATTTTTCGTTTATAACCAATAAACTTTTTCTTATCACTAAAATAATTTGCCGCTATAAAATATCGTTGCTATTCATAGGTATTTGTCTAGTATATGAAAAACCAAAAAATAAAAAGTGAAAAGTTGAAACTAAAAAAGGAATGTTGAAAAATATGTTTCAAAAGAAAACTATCAATACATATCGAAAACCGGGTTGACCCGGGATGCTTCAAACCCGACGGGTTGACTCTGCTTAATTTGACCCCTTTTTTTACCCAACCCTTTAGGTTGACCCGGTTTAAATTGACACGTTTTTCAGCCGGAATAGTTTAACCGGTTGAACCACCCGGATCGAATCGAGTTTCAAAACATTATGTTTAATCCCCAAATCCTCAAACTTTTATTATTTTTCGTTCGTAACCCATTAACTTTTTTTATCACTAAAGCTATATGCCGCTATAAAATCTCGTTACTATACACGGGTACCCGTCTAGTTTTTATCATGTGTAATGTCAGTGATTTAGTAACAAATTTGGTAACATCAAGATAGTTGGGATTTATCCATTATAAAGCCGAATAAAATATCTTAAAATTTAAAATCCACCATTAAACTAATAGTTTAAATATTGTTTGATCCTTTAATTTTTATCATTTTTCGTTTATAATCTATAGACTTTATTTTTCTCGCAATGACTAACATTAAACTCGTAATTCGTAAGTGTTGCATTAAGGGTCACACCCAAATCACAAGTTCACATGTATAATTATTTGCTGAAATACACCGTCGCTTTGCGCGAGTATTCGTCAAGTAGATGAATATTGTATTATAAATGTTAGTTAAGTATATGGAAATTTTTATTTGTAAGGCGTTAGTTTGATTATTCTTTTACACGACCAGAAAGTGACACGAATACAAACAGGTTAGGGTTGTGTTTGAATGGGTCTTAAGTAACACATGGGTTGACCTAGTTAACCATCTTAAAAAACAGGTTTGCTTGAGTCGAATATGACTTAATGAGTTGATTAGTCGACGAATAATGTACAAGGATGTAATCTGTCAACCTACTTAAATAAATGATTTACATAAGTTATCTTTAAGTTATCTATAGTACTTTATAATATACGAGACAGGCAGAACCCGTACTACGCACGGGCTAATAATTCAATTGTTAATCGTGTATTCTTTCTGTATATTGGCGAGTGTATGCTTAATTATTGTTTAGTATGTTGTATGAAATGTTTTAACTTTCTTATATAAAAATTTAAAAGTGTTTGATGTTTTTTTGGTTTTGTGGTGTTGTATTCTATATATAGGCATTTGGTTATTAAGTCGTGATGGCTTTGTTTCTTTTGACCTATTACTTATTTGCATGATAAAAAAATAGCCTTGTTTCTTTTGGTCTATTACTTAGCCTTACAATACTATCTAATTGGTCATAGTTTAATGTGCGTTAAATATTTTCTTTATTAAGTTTGTAGGTTAAAGTATGTGTAATAATGTATATACAATAATGCCACATAAACTGTATTAAAATCGTTACAAACCTTTTTAGCTTCATCTCATTTTATTGTACAACTAATTTCATTGAAAATTAACATTGAAATCTAACTAATATTAATAAATTTTATCAATAAACTCAATTCTAAATAGCTAACTAAATGAATATTAATTAACACACTATTAATAACTCCTAAAATCTTTGGATCCACTATTATGTCTTAAACTTAATTTTTTTTAATTTACAAATGGGTTTGAGCAAAAATTATATATTTTTTCTTTTATATTCATTATTCAAGTTGCATGCTTACATAAACTAATCATGCTAAAAAGTATTATTTAACCATTTAAATGTTGCTTTACATACATTCTCGTGCATATTTTCTTTAATGAATTCGCACATGTGAGCTACGTCAATTGAAAACACACATAAATTACTTGTATATGAAAATGCATTAACATAATACATATATCTATATATATTACATTAGGTTAAATCATGAATTATTCTTGCAACCTTTTCAACTTCATCTCAATCCATAACCGACTTTTAATTGTATACTAATTACTAAATATCATGTGATAAATTCCGGCATGCCTTGCACTCTCATCTCAATGTTGTATATACTTCACATTAAATGCACCGGTTTTGTTTTTTGATAAAAGTTTAAACTTTTGCTTATGTTTAAAACTTAACTTTTTTATTTGATATTATAATTTACAAACGGATTTAAGTCAAAATTAGGTATTTTTTCCTTTCGATTCATTACTCAATGTGATATTTTTAATATGTCGTATTTTACTATTATGGCAAACTCATTTAATTGGCATAAATATTGGTTTCTCACTAATGATTAGATATAGAGAAAGAAAACACTTTGCGATGCGCGGATCTTCTTCTTTTCAATAATAATTCAATTGCACATGGTAAATTCATTCTAATATTTCTCAAAGAGCATTCGAAAGCAACTACTTACATAAACTAATCACGCTAAAAAGTATCATTTAACCATTTAAATGTTGCTTTACATACATGCTCGTGCACATTTTCTTGAATCAATTCGCACATGTGAGCTACATCAATAGAAAACGCACATAAATTACTTGTATATGAAAATGTATTAACATAATACATATATTTATATATATGCTTATCTATAACAATCACCTAAATATGTAAGAAACAAAGAAAGTAGTTGGTATCCCAATCTTTGGTTCCGTTTATCTGAGCATGCATGATCTTGTGTGATTTTCATGGTACCTACGTATGATAACTAAGTTAAGAAAAAAAGAAGACCAACTTAATTACAAAGATCTAAAAGATGTGTGAATCATCTCCAAAATGTTGCAAAAGAGAATTTACATACCGCTACCAATAATCAAAGATCTAAAAGATGTGTGAATCATCTTCAAATGTACATACTAAATGTGATTTTGGCCGGTTTATATAGGCATGAATTAGGTTAAATCATTAATTATTCTTGCAACCTTTCGCAACCCTTGCATTTCATCTAACCGACTTTTAATTCTATACTAAATGCCATATGATCAATTCGGGCAACCCTTGCACTTCATCTCCTTTCATGATTGTATAGTTATTATGAGACTGCATTGAATTCTGAGCATTAGCTATCTTGTACTCTATGCAACTACTAAACGACTCCAACTTGTTTCTAACTCTAAAAACTCTATTATCATAACCCCACATTAAATTTAGGGACTGAATCTTATAGTATTATATATTTAAGACATTCTCAAAATGGAATGTTTAAATTTTAAGTAACACACTTACTAATAATAGAAAATGAAGCTACATCTGAAAACTTAAGTGTCTTAAATTTATAGACTTGTAACATTTATCCAATAAATATCTAATAGATGCCATTTTTAAAATACCACTACAATGACAAATACATGTTATTATACATATTATACAAACTAATAAAACGCACAAAGCTTCATACATTTATATGAAAACAAGTTGATGGTACATATGGTTTTAAAAACCGGACCGGAAACAACGGGTTCAACTGGAAATCGAAGTCACCACCGGTTCGGCTAGCCAATAAAAGCCGTCCGAAAACGAACCTGAGAGGACCATCGAAACCGGTAAAAACGGATTAATTGAGCCGGACCGGCATCATTTTCTTCTTGTTTTTCTCAGGTTAATCAGCTCGTCATTGTTACTTTATTTGTGTCTGGACTTTAATCACAGTGTACCCGCCATCGCAACGTGCAGATACCCTGATAGTTATGAATATATGTATTAGTTCATTATGGTTCGCATATCTAACTTATATCCTTAAACTAGTTGTGTTCGAAATATTTGCTTAAACTAGTTGTATTTGAACTATTTTGTTTTGACGGTGACAATACGAATCATGCCGATAACTAACACTAACTAGATATTCACAAAGTTGTAACACGACCCAAAAAGTTTTCCAAGTTATTTAAAAGGAAATACGTGCTCACCCAAAAATTGTGACCCGAGTTAAGTTTGCCCTTAATAGATATGTTAGGCGTATTTAGGTTAATATGGTAGACATATTTATGTCAAATAGTATGGACCACTCCAAATAAGGTTTAGTTAGACCTCGACTTTAGATCGGGTTGTCTCAACCTTTCGATTTTTTTAAACATGATGTTGCTTTGAGTAATATTATAATATGTTACATGAGTAAATATAGGGTTGCTTGATGCTTGAGGTAAGCATCTGTTGCTGAACAACGACTCCCCCGCTAATCGCTTGTCGTCATCCTTCACTCCTCGTCTTTACAGCTACGACCCAACACAATTTAAATATAAAAATGGGTGTAATAGATATAAATATAAAGAAAAGAAAATTAAAAGTGCCAAAAGTAAGAACAATAGCAACTTTAACACCTGACTTACCAACACAAAAATATACACGTAGATTTGGGTTAATAGACGCTTTGGGTCGACCCATTTATTAGACATGTCATAATGTTCGAGTTGGTGATTGGTTAAAGAGGTCTGACCCACCAACTTTAAGTCTTTTTTTTATAAGAATTTTTTCAATTATGTTCTTGTTTGGTCATTATAGTTGAATATGTTAAAAGATCCACCCGCTAACCCGTTTAAGTTTTATGAATAAAAAGTAAGTATATCATTGGTTATACTAGTTGAATGAGTCAAACAAATTGACTCGCCAACCCATTTAACATGTGTTAACAACTATAACATGGTTAACTGGTTAAATAAATGATTTTACGAGCCTGCCAACCTATTTAACCTATTAAAATTTTTTTATCCCAATAAGCCACAAATTCCTTATATGAATGTTTGAGTTATATTTGTCGTGTTCAGGCTTTGTGTGAAAAGGGTTAGGATTGACACAACTAACTCAGTTATTTACAAAAATCATATTCAGGCTGATTCTTTGACTTAGTTTTTCTTTGGCGTGTTAACTCTAGCTCAAATCGAATTACCGAAACCCACGTCAAATGGTTTAGTTTGTGTTTCCAACGAGTTTTGTTGAGCGTTTTAAAACAATAACGTTTAAAATATGAGAATTGACTTGCATACCAATTTTTTTTGTTGATTCATACACACTCATCAGTGCATTAGACAGTTGTACTGTATATACATCAAGCTTTACCTGCTTGTACATATTGGTGTGCAAATAAAAAAAGTGTGTGTGCTCACTCACCTTAAAATATAAGCTCCTTTGACTACATTTGTAATTTTTTTAACACTTAAAAAAGGAAACATTTATACTTTTTATGTCATTTTATAATTTGCAATCACAAATATAAACCATGTTATCAAAAGCTTTTATATACTCGTAACTAACAATTAGAGAGCTAATTATATAGTTTTGACAAACCATTGCACTTTTTGCTAATTGAAAATTGATTGTTGTGCATAATAACCACGACTACTTATGTACTCAATAATTTGATTGGTAGATTTGAAAACATAATTGGTGAAAATTTAAAGAATGAAAATACATAATACTCGTCATGTAATTCATGTATGAGTTTTCATACGTTTTAATATGTTTTTGTCCGTTTTATACGTTTTCGTCTGTTTTTATACGTTTTCATCCGTTTTTATAGGTTTCCATATGTTTTCATCCGGTTTTATATGTTTTATACGTTTTCTTACATTTACATACATTTCTGCCAATTTTTATAAGTTTTCGTCCGTTTTTATATGTTTTCATCCATTTTTGTACGTTTTGTGCATTTTCGTCTCCTTTTATACATTTTCATCAATTTTTATACATTTTTGTCTGTTTTATACGTTTTCATCCGTTTTTATACGTTTTCATCCGTTTTGTTATGTTTTCATCCATTTTTATACGTTTTTAAACATGTTCGTCCGTTTTTTACGTTTTATGATGCTCACGTGTTTAAGTCTAAATAGCATTAGGGGGTGTTTGATTGCGACTTAATTGACTTAATATGAAAAAACCTGAATTAATTAAGTCATATGAAAACTGTTTCTTTGTGACTTAATAGAGAAAACCAACTGAAAATATTAAGTAATAAAACTGATGTTGTCTACATTAAATCATATATTAATTAATAATTAAAATGACTTAATGAAAAAATTAAACAAACAAGCCTTTACTCTTGCTAATTAAGGGACCATTTTTGTACTTCACTATTAGTTAACAACTTTCTCACATTCAAACCCCTTTGTTTCTAAACACTTCACCACCGCCATACCAACCGTCCAACCATGGCAGCGTTACTCCGCCGCGCCACCACATCCCTCCGCTCAACCTCCAAAAACCGTCACTTCTTTTCACCTGCAGCGCACCGAATAGAAGCCACCGGTTTATACGGATACAGTCATTTAAAAAACCCTAACGGTTTTCAACGTCTCGTAGACGAAGCTATTGAACGGTACAAATATCAAAATCATATAATTAAGTTTATAAAATTTCATCCTTTAGGGTTTAGGCTATTAAATAGCAACAAACTTTTTTCAAAGTCCCGTTTTGGTACGTGAACTACAAAATGTCTAGTAATAAAATGTTACAAACTTTTATAAAGTGTTATTGTATGTCACATTTTAGCGACTCGTCATGTAAAAAATAGTGACACGTGACACGTGTCAGAATTTGTGGTACGACAAGTCACTGAAATGTGACATACAATAAACACTTCATAAAAGTTTGTAACATTTTATTATTAGACATTTTGCGGTTCGCGTACCGAAACGGAACTTTGAAAAAAGTTTGTTGTTATTTAATGGCCTAAAGCCTACATTTTTATGGTAAAGTGTGCAAACATTATATAAATTTATGCTAAGTTATGTTTTTATTTTTATAGGTCTAATGAACTTGTTGGATACATTTCGGGAATGCCGTCTTCGGAGGAGATTATTAAGTCCATGGATGAAATATCCAATACAGTAAGGACTTGTAGTTTGAAGGATCATGTTAGTATATCGAATTTGCTCTGTGTTGCGGTTTAATATTGATGAATGTAATGTTTGGATGTTTTAGGTGTGTCAAGTTGTGGATTCTGCGGAACTTTGTAGAAATACTCATCCGGACAGGTTGTTATTCATTTTTTTATTCTATTATGATTTATGTGGTTATGGGATTGCTTAGTTTCTCTGCTTATAAATAAGTACTTCAGGAAATAGTGTTTGGATTTGCGTATTTTGTAAATAATGCAATAACGAAATGATAAATAATTTGTTTGGATATTTAGTTAACTCATTTATAAAAGGCTTCAGGTTATATATGATGGTAAAAAGTAATTTTAGTTCCATTTCAAATAAGCAGCCCGTTACCTGCTTCTTAGAAATTGCTTATTTTGCCTCAAAATACGTAATTAAGCAGAAGCAGTTTAGATAACACAAACTGCTCGCTTAAAAAAAGCGCATAAGCAAAAAATAAACAATCCCAAACGCTTCCTATATTGTTTTATGTATTGTTGCCTTCATGATGATGATGATTAAGTTTGAATTTAGGGAATATGTTGAGGAAGCATTGAAGGCGTCAATGAGGCTTAACGAATATCTACATGTGAGGTGACGAGTTACATATTTGGTTTTGTAACTTTTGCGTTCCGCTAGTTATTACTAGTTGACTGTATAACATGACATATATAATATGATGGCTTGTGAAAAATTTAATGATTGTTATGGTCATTGGCATGCAGTATCTTAATACAAATTCTACTTTATATGATGCGGTGCTGAAAGCTGACAAAGATCAAAGTTTGACAAGCGAGGAAGCTAAAAGAGTTGCGCGTGATCTGCGCGTTGATTTTGAGAAGGGTGGAATTCATTTATCTGCAGGTATTTTGGTTTACCTTGTTATATAAATATGTTTAGCACGTATATTTGTTAAGCTTGAGACTGTTTGACTTACCAGATAAGAAAGATCGAGTGAGCCAGCTAAATGTTGAAATCGCTAAATATTGTGCACAGTAAGTATACGTAATTTATATTTCTACATATATTCTGGATTGCATTTATTGTTTTGTTTTTAAGCTAGGTGATTCGTGTTTAAATCAGGTACAATGAAAACATAGCTAAAGAGCCAGGTCACGTGGATGTATTTCCAGCATCACGTATTCCGAAGAACTTGCACCACCTTGTTCAGACTGTTAGTCGCCCCAGCTCATTAGGGTCGAGAGGCAACTTCAGAGAAAAAGGCTTCCGGATTATAACAGAACCAAGCACCGTGTCTGCTGTATTGCAGTGGACATCTGATGATGAGGTTCAGTTCCATTACTTAAAATAAAAATGTTCTCGCTTCATTGATTTTGCAGCCAACCATGCATTGCAATACATGAATGAAAAATTCGAAACGTAGTATATTGAACCACATAAACTTTTAACTTTTGGAATATAAACTCTATTGAGCATTTGAGTGTAAGTTGAGCATATTTTGTGTTAGGGATAGCTGATGTTAAAAGTATGACAATATTGGCTTGATTACTTCATACATATGTTAATTTTCAATGGTTGAAGTTCAAATAACCCATAAACATATTGTGTGACTAAATTTGCAAACCATAGGATTTGGCTTCTCACTGTAACACTCCTGCAAAAAAAAAATAATAATAATAATAATAAAATAAAAAAAAGTGCTTTCACGAGAATGAGCTCTTTTGTATCAAAAGATTCAGTGCATTAGGATATCCACCATTTATTCAATTTTTTTCATCACAAGTGGAGTGTTGTTCTTTTTATTTCTGTAAGAACAATGGTGTGTTTGCTGCAAGAAGCCGTGTGTAATGGTTGAAAAAGTCAAGTCGTACCATAAATTCAAACATTCTATCCACGATTCCTCTGACTGCTTTTGCCTGCTTAAGCTGAGTATTTATTAGCATTTGCTAATTACTTTCTCATGCAGGTAAGGAAAATGACATATATTCAGGGCAATTCTGTACCACGTGCAAATCTCAGAGTTCTTGATAGGCTAATTGCTGCACGTCATGAAATTTCTCAGGTTTGTCCATGTTACTTTTCTATTTCCGGGAGTTTTCGACATTTGTAGTTAATACTTAATACATCATGTCGTCATTATAGAGCATGGTCTATAAAGTGTTTTTTTTTTCTTTGGTTTTGACATAAACTAGCCATGTGTATTTTCTCATCTTACATGTTACTAGTAATTATGTCAGTTTTGTCATTTAGAGTAATACAAATTTGCCATTGTAGATGATCAGGCGGTCCATACTCAAATGACACATTTTTGTATGACCAAATTGGCATATGAATCTTTACATGCTCTAAAAAGCACATCACTAATTCATTAAAAAAAATAAAAAATAAAAAATAAAAAATAATCCTTTAATCTTTATGTATATCCATGAAAAAGTATTCTTGCTAGCATTCTACCAGATAAATAGAACCAAAAGTATGTTATTGTGTTTTCCTACTCTAAATATCATAAGTGAATGTAACCTTTAGCTTGAAAATCATTTTTTGTGCATCAAGCCTTTTATGTTGCGCATCATAGACATGTGATATGAGTTAGTTACTCCAAATGTGTGTTTACATGTTCATTCCATGAATGGTATGTGGATGTGGGAAAACCTTTTGACGTTTACCTGTTGTATATGCATGCAGATAATGGGTTATAAATCATATGTTGATTATGCTTTGCATTCAAATATGGCTTCATCACCTGATGTCGTATCATCCTTTTTAGTTGAGCTGAGTAACACTGTTCGTCCCAAGGCGGTTGAGGTACTAATCTTATATAAAAGATGGCAAGTTTGACCCATATACTTATGAGTGAGTCAAATCAGGTTATGTTTTTATCTCTAATTGGTCAATGGTAAAATAAAATAAGAAAGTTAGCTAAAAAGGGAGCATATCAAATGTGTCGAAAGTTGCTCAAAATGTATATATAATGCATAAAACTTAAATCATTTCATCGGAAAATTAGTTTAAGATTTGAAACAAATTATAAGTTTTGCAATTATATTGGATGGACTAATTATTGTAAAGAAAGGCTGGATTTTTTGGCAAAAAGTGTTCGATCAGCCTAATCTGTACTAAAAAGTTCTTCTAGCAATGGGTTCCACTGCACCATTCTTCTCTCTGCAGTTTCACACTATTATATGTTTGATATGTTAGGAGTTTGAGTCTATGCGTGACTTTAAAAGGAGAAAAAATGGTCAACAAGATCTGCAATTAGAGCCATGGGATGAAGCATTCTTTACAAGGTCAATGAAATCATCTGCCTATAACTTGGACTTCTCAGTATGTTTTCTTTTGCGTATTATTTGCTACTTGATTTTATGCCGTTAATGATCTATTTCTGCTACCATTTCTCCCTTGTCTAGATATTAAACAATTTTCATAATATCCTTATTCAGGTTGTCACATCATATTTTTCTTTATCTCAATGTATTGAGGGTCTGAAAGTTCTGGTTGAGTCCTTGTTCGGCATGAATTTTGTTGACATTCCTCTTGCACCTGGTGAATCATGGCACCCGGATGTGCTGAAGATGGCGCTTCATCATCCCGATGAGGTGCACTTCTACTTTTAGAAATATTCTTGACTAGGGCAGTTGATAATATGAATGTTCAATTGATTATTCAATATCATAGAGGTGGAAATTTTCAACCCAATCACTTATAAATGGTTAGATTTGGGTTATGGTTTGATGTTAACGAGCCAAATGTTATAAAATTTAAAACATCAGCTACCTAAAGAACGAGTTGATTGTGTCAAAAATACCCCAGAGTGCTTTTAGTGCATACCAGCTTCTAAAATATTTATTCAAAATGTTAGAAAATCATTGCAATATTATCATTCAATAATTCTTTTACACATTTATCTCTGATAAAGTGTTTCAGCTCAACCCAACCTGACCCGAACCGTGCTAAAAGTCGTGTCTTTCTATTACCCCATCCATCCATTTGCCACCTCTACTGTATCATATCATAAAATACTTTTTGTAGATTGTAGTCCCATTTGGCTTGTATAATAACTAAACATAACTTTTTTATAACATAAATAACCATGTTTTTCAAGTTGCAGTATAAGGTACTCTCAGTTTATTCTTTTTCTTTCCCTTACTAGATTGGTTTTTTTTTTCCAGGGTGATTTGGGGTATATATACCTTGATCTAAATTCTAGAGTGGGAAAATATCCTGGTTGTGCTCATTTTGCTATCAGAGGAGGGTGCAGGGTTTCCAAAACAGAATACCAGCTGCCAGTATGTTTTTATTTTATTTTTATTCTTTAGTTCTTGGTCATAAATGAGTAACTGCACATAAGCTGCTGCTGATGGGGTAAAACTTGAAGAGCTACCGAAATATATGTTAAAGAGAGGAAGAGAGCTACCTATAAATTACTAATGTTATAAGTACGATTATAAGAACTGATGACATCTAATTTTTACCATTTTACGATTTTGGAGGATTTGAACATTTTGAATACTTTCAGCCTTTCAGGTGACGTTCGTGGTTTCAACAGTCAACATGTTTCCATGTTTGCTAAATTTTTTGATGTTACCCATTTGATCCTTTGGAGACAAATTTATAACCAAAATCCGAATCAACCCATATGCCCATAAATTTGGTCAAGGTTAATATACAAATATGTTACTAAACATTTTTAAAAAATGCTCCTAATGTAACAAACTTCATTTTGTTCATTTGAGTTACTGAACTTATGAAACATGACATTTTGGGGTCATTGAGCTTATAAAAATATACGTAAACATTACTGAACTTGTAAAAACATGACAATTATGTTACTTAACTATCCAAAAATGTGCATTCAGTAACCCTGAAAATATGGAAAATAATCTAAATTATAAGTTCAGCAACCTAAATTAGCAAAATGAAAGGTCGTTAACTTATGTGCACTTTTTTGAAAAGTTTAGTAACATATTTATATATGAGCTATGCTACAAGCCTACAACCACTAAAGGTTTACAAAAAAAACATCCACTTATGTTTTGATTGGTTGCTTTTGCAATAATTTATCTCTCCTCTTTGATTAACCCAATCAAAACATAACACCTCAATTTTGTGGATGTTTTTTTGTAAACCTTTTGTGGTTGTAGCATGGCTCTATGTATATTAACCCATTTGGTCAAAGTGGCCTCCTCTAGAGTTTCTCTTGTTTTGAATTTTCATTTATGTTTCTACAGGTTATTATGTTTTATGACAGGTTGCTTTGTTTTATGATATGTCATTATCGTGAAAAAACTTCACCGGTTGTTCTCTTGATTATTCTGTAGGTCATAGCCCTTGTGTGCAATTTTTCGAAGTCACACAATTCAACAGCTGTGAGGCTTAACCACTCTGATGTAGATACCCTTTTTCATGAATTTGGACATGCTCTTCATTCGTTACTTTCAAGAACGGTATGTGCAACTTGATCCTTCTGACTAAAGGTCTCACTTGTTGTGTGTATCCTACCTAAATTCTCGTTTCTGCAAATTTGTAGGATTATCAACATTTTTCAGGCACCAGAGTGGCTTTTGATATGGCTGAAACTCCTTCTAACCTTTTTGAGTAAGTACCAACTACCAAAGGGAGGTTTGTGTTCGCTTATTTAGTGAGCTTATAAACTTATGTTAAGTACAAAAATCTCATAAGCCCACTTTTTTCGGCTTATGAGCGTATCAAGTTGAGCGTATGACTTTATTTATACCATAAGCTCAACCCCCAAGTAGACTGTTTCCCAAATTTTATGTTAACGACACTGAATCTTTTTCAAGTTTTGACCAATACAGCTTTACGTGCAATCTTTTATTTATTTTGATTAGTACAGTAATTATGATTATGAAAACAATATTATGACAGTAAATGCTTCATGGATAAATATCACAATAATTGTCTGAGGCTTGCAATAAAATGATGACAGGGATTGCTTTCATAATAATTATCGACCCATTTATAAGTATATGGGCCAAAATTTCCACCTTTTGTCATTTGATCATGCAGCTTGTATACTAGTCTTCACTCTTCAGTGATCTTTCTTCTGAATTTGTTAATCCTTTTAGATACTATGCATGGGATTATCGAGTCCTGAAGAAATTTGCCCGGCATTATTCGACTGGTGATATCATTCCTGAGAAACTTGTCGAGTCAATGCAGGGAGCAAAAAAGATGTTTGCAGCAACAGAAATGCAACAACAGGTGAAATTAATATTGCATACTTTCTTTCCTTGCTGTTTGAAGCATCGAATATCATTTTTGATTCTGATGCAAACAACTGGTGATTTTGTTAATAGACTATAGTTGTTTATGTTTGTGATTTAGATATTATATGCATTGGCGGATCAAACACTTTATGGTGATCAGACATTATCACCAATTGATACAACCTCAGTTATTGCGGATTTGAAAGAACAGCATACCAACTGGAAACATGTCGAGGGTACACATTGGCAAACCCGATTCAGTCACCTACTATATTATGGTGCAGGTACATTTCTTGTTAAACTAGACAATATGTGATGTGAGTACACAGCAGAGAGAATGAGGGGTCTTATAAAATCATTGCTTTTGCCTCTTCATGATGAAGCTTAGGTAGCAATTTTGACTCATTTATACTTTAAAATGGGCCGATTAGGGTAATGCTTTAGCTCTAAGAGCATAAGGTATGGTAACCAAATTCTTGGTTAAACTTTATCCAAAGCCATGTTAAAGCGAGGTTAACATACCCCCCCCCCCCCCCCCCCCCCCCCCCGGCTGGTTAAAGGCGCGTTAACGAAGATGGTTAAGGGCTTCACGAGGCGTTAAGGATGAAGGTTTTTGTGAGTTAAGCTTTAACACAAAATGGTTAACATACCGCCCCCCAAGTTAAGGTTTAACTCAGTTTTTTTTTTTTTTTTTTTTTTTTTTTTGTTAAATTATGATAAAAGTGGGCCCCAAAATGTTGAGTTATGATAACTGGTTTTTTTGGTTAAAGTTTATGGGCTGATGTGGCGCTGACATGGCAGTTGGTTAAACTTTAACCTATGTTACCTTATGCTCTAACGGGTACAAATTACAGTAATTTTTAAAATATAGCTTCAAAGGAAACGGGTCAAATGGTTTGAAAGTTGCCTAAAAAGTGTAGGTTTAGTGCATAAAACCTCCTTAATCTTTGTGAAAAAATAGTTGGATCATTGTTGAATTAATTTAATTTTTGTAGTCACATTTAGAGTGCTAATTGTTTACAAAACATACAAAATTAGAAGTCTTGGGCAATATGTGTTCCAGGTAAATCAATCTGACCAATTTCGACCCAGACAAAACATTTGCAAATTTGGGGTCTTTGACCCATTACATAATCTGCCCGACCCACCCACTTTGGCACAACCTATCTTTGATTACATGGCCATTTGGGTTTTTGCAATGATCTATGCTGTGCATCAAATCATTAGCGAATCTCATGATTTTTCTGATAGACAGAGGCTATGGTTCTAATTGTATTAATATTTTTTTAATCATAATGCAAAAAGTAGCCCACTAATTATATGCAAGTCACTATAAAATGAACAAAAAAGTGTTTGCAACTTAATCAGGCGGGCCCGACCTGTTTGGGGCTTTTGGCTCATAAGAAATATTTTGACCCGTTATTCAACCTGCCTTACCCACTCGTTCTGCCACCTGTAACTTTCTGTAGTTTTTTCTGGCTTTTCCAGTTTTACCTTTCTTGCTTATTGCACCAACTTCACATATGCATAATGCATTACTAAGCACTTCGTCAATTAATGTGTGTAGGTTACTACAGCTACTTGTATGCCAAATGTTTTGCGTCAACTATCTGGGAAAGAATATGCAAGGATGACCCACTATCGTTAGAAACAGGTACTGCTATCAGAACAAAATTTCTGCAGCATGGTGGAGCCAAAGATCCTGCACAATTACTCAGTGATCTTGCTGGAGACGGAATTACAAGGTATCAAAATGGAGGTATAGTTCCTGATATTACAAGCCTTTGTAATGAACTCAACCTGAGGAAGTGATAGAGAACTATTAAAGAAGCAGAATATGTAGCAAAAAAAGCCGAAACTAACCATCCATCGTCAAGGGGCTTACAAGGGATGCAAAAAGTCATGTTAAATTACTGTTTTGTCCCCTCTCCTCGTTTTTGCCAGAGCAGATCAATAATAGCACGTGGGTTAGATAATATGTGGCGAAGCTAATTAGATTGTTCCAGAACCAGTACTCTTATAATTTATAGTACTATATGGTTATTATTTCTGGCTCTATTTGGCCGGTGCATTTTTAAATTATATGAAGTGTAATTAGCACTGTATCTATTGTGATGCAAAGATTTTCAGATACCTGTGTCTAGTAACACTCCATTGAGTAGAAAGGTCTTATTGTTGCAATTCTGTTAGAAGTGCTGCTTTTGGTTAGGTAATATTGCTGTTTTAAACTTTTATTTGAAGTACTGAATGAATGATTATTTATATAAGAAAATGGGTAATTGGGATACGGTGTGTAGACTGCAGACAGCCACGAACTAGGCCAGGTATAGCTAATAGTTGTACATTGATGATGAAGAGAAAACAATGCAGTTTCATCTACAATTTTCACTAGTGCAACTGCATTCCAATAATTTCTAAAAAGAAATATCCATATACATTTATTTTCTCATTTTCATACAATCAAAAAAGCTGTCAAGTGGTTGTAGCTAAATTATAACAGTAATAAATGAAGATACAAATGAGATTTCTAGATATCAAATCCAGCTATGTGCATCTTGAATCCAATCTTAATACAACACTCCCACCTTTTTTGCTACCGGTGTGAAAGACCGCCTGCTCAAAACAATTTGTTGCACGGGTCTGCTGTGCTGCTGTTGAGCACCGTTAAAATTAATCTCTTGTTTAGTCACAAATTGAAAAACAGATCTCAGGTATTTCTCAGGCTGCGACTTTGCTTTCATCTTTGCTGCTTTGTTTTAAGATCTCACCCCTATTTTCAGTATTGATAACCCATTCCCGGATGATGGAGTTGACTTCCTCAGGCACCTCATCATGGGGGCAATGACCTGAAATGAGATTATTAAGAAACTGCAAATGTAAATAATTGATGCTAAAAGTGGTAATTTGGGTGGCGTTTGACCTATTTCCTTTATAAAGAATGATTTTAGCTTGACCCGTTAGAGACCCATTTATAGTATATGGGTCGAAATTGCCACCAATAACTGAAGCAGATCAAATAGTTGAAACAGCACAATTAGCTTACCTGCATCCAGCTCCTTGATTACAATCTCATTGAAGTGTTTCTTGACAACACTTACTTTGGTCTTGGAATCAGATATCGGGTCTTTCATGCCCTGATTAGAGATGAGAGATTTAAAGGCAGCAAGTGAATAATACAAGCAACAATACCTTATCAATCACATTTTATCACATATCATACCTGAATAATAAGGACCTTATTCTCGAATCCTTTGAATAGATAATTTAGAGGAATAGAAGGATCAAACGTGAAGATGCTTTCCAGAACCACAAGAGCACCAGGATCATATGACTAATATTGATTAAGGAAATGCAGAATTTACACAGTTCACAGGAATACTCATACTCTCATGCAAATAATAATATTTTACTTCATAAGCTTAACAGGCACAACATAAAATAAGTTAAAAAAGCTTTTTAAATCAAAATATTATCAGGCCTCAAAAAGGATACTGCTCTCACCATCTCATTAAGGAGCCCTTCATCAGCACGATCTGTTATCTGCATATATTAATGTACTCAGTAATAAGCAGAAGATGTAATACTGAATATATCACACGAATACATTGGCAAGCATGTAGAGAAAACAAAAAAAAATACAGTTGGGTAGCATCGCTGCACCAAGTTCCTCAAGCTCAACCTCAGATAGAACGAAATGCCCCTGGCACCTAACCATGCAATTCCTGAAGTTTTCCTTTCCTGAAATACACATCATATATCTATGTAAACTAACAAATAATTCTTGAAATAGATGCAAAAAAGTCAAAATTTCTATTAAGAGATATCTTTCTACCATTTGTTATCAATAAAATAGTTCAATTTGTTATCATAATTGAAACAAACTGTTTATAAATCAATTTAAACCTTCAGGTCAACCTAGGAGACGGACTTACAGATAAACTAACAGTTTTGACCAGTTAACCATCAGGCTCAGATTGGCACGTCAAATTAATGCCCTCACACCCCCCCCCCCCCCCCCCCCCCCCGGCACCCACCAACCACCACCACATCCTCCTCCATTAAACACCAAACTTGCCACTTTTACTTTCTCTACTTGTGGTAACTGTTCTAAAGTATAATGTTGTCAAACCTCTGTTTTGAATATCTCATTATCCTTTATTACCTTAGAGGGAGGCACAGAAGAATATCCCGGGACGTAATGGCCAGCACTGTTCAACAGCACCACAGATTTAGCTAGATCAGGCCACAAGCCAGCAACAATAGAAACAAAATAGCCTGGCGAAATAGCAAGTAAAAAATATAAATGAAAACGTTCCTTGCCTAATCATCATTATCCTATATATACTTACTTAAACTGCTAATAATTTAAGTGTAACAACCTCCAAATGAGTTCCCAACAAGATGTACTGGTTCCCTGATGACATCAACTATGAAATCTCTTAGCAACTCAGCCCACATAAGTTCGGTATATACAACGTTTGGTTTTTCTGATCTCCCAAATCCTAAAAGTGTGATCGCCCAAACTCGGTTTCCACCTTCAACTATATCATTTATATTGTCACGATAATGCTCCAAAAAAGCACCGAAACCATGTACAAGAAGCACCGCAGGACCTTTACTACCCATAACAGCATACTGGAAAAACAAGAACATGACAAATGTACAATAAGATACTATATTAGTTTCATTCCAGAATTTTAGAGATTATAAAGCACACAAATATTAGTTTGTGATACTAGCCTGTACTAGATGACCTTTCCACCTCCAGTAGCGAGTAGAATATCTATTTGTGGAATCCACTTGACTTCTTGAAGCCAAAATACGATACCACTATCAGAAAGAAGGTTATGAAGTTGTGATAACATTAAAACTATCTACCATCAATACCACCCCCACACACTATAAAGGAAGGGAAGAAGTTGCCACAAATGGGTCGACTTGGTAATATTTTATCTCAAATAGAACAAATGGGTTGACTCAGAAAAGGATTAAAAGAAACAGAACGAGATAAATGTGTTGAGTGGGTCAAAAGAAGTCATCCAAGATGTATAATTATTGCCATTTATTTTTACTTCGTACCAGCTTTTACCTGTTTGACTCGAAGTTCTATTGATCTTTTACCCAACCCACCCATTTTGCCACCCTTAAGAAATGGATAGCAAGACAGAGATGTGGTCATCACAAGGTGACAGTTAGTAATAAAAAAAATTGTATGTTTTTAATCTGAAAAACCACACCTCTCTTGAGCAAACATGATCAGCAACTGCAGCTACACTGGCAGCTGAGTACCCGAAGGGTGAAAGAAATCCACCATTTCGTTCTTTTTCATATTTTATAGTCTCGTGATACACTCTCCTTCTAGAAACGATTCCTAGCTGAAGGGCAGGTCCAAAAAGAGTTCCAAATGAAGCTCCTTCTCGGGTTTCAGCATCACGTAATCTCGCATGCACCCTGCAAGAATAAGCAGACAAAAAGGAAGTCAACCATGTACCAAAAATCACACATATATACCAACATCAATTTTTTAAAACCGCGAAATTACATAAAGTACATACTCCTGCCAATCGTCCCGAGCAGTACCCTCTAAATATCTTAAATATGCAGCCAGTGCATTAAGCACGTTATTAGTTCCACCTCCAACAAAAATTCCTAGTTGTGTTACAAATGCTGAATTCTTTACCCTCTTCTCCTTGATCCGAGTAGTTAGGGAATTCATATTGCTTTGACTATTGGTTGCACCATTTGATATAAGATTCCTAGCATTCTGCAATACTTTCTCAGCGGAACTGCTCTTGATTGAACTCCAGGTGTCTCTTAATTTGTATGGACTCTCATCCATGAATTCCTTTAAATCATCAAGTGTAGGTAGAGGACCTGTATCATGAAACAAATATTAATTTCAATGTCAAAACCACAAATTAAATTCCCAGAAATTTCAGTTACTTACCCCAAGCCAAATCTATCGCTGAGCCAGGTAACTGTGGGGCGGAAAGAGGTGAATGCACGTTAAAATTTAATCGTTGAAATTCGTCGTATGACAATGGGAGGTCCACCATGTTCTGTGATAAGTAGATTACATTAGCATAATCCAATATTTAAACTTAATTTACTGATGTTACCAAATTAGTATACCTTTGTATCATACAAGGGAGTACTCCATAGAAATATTTCGGGACTATTTTCTCCAAGCAAGTTCTCTTTAACGTTTTCAATCACCAATCGTAAGTCATATTCCACCTCTTCTTGGGTGTAAATGTTGGTAGCACTGACCTGTTTCAACCTTAGGTGATGATTCAATTATGAGTTATTTGGTACTCAAAGTTGCGGTCTCTCAATTTCAGTTAAAAAAAATCTTAGTAAGAAAAATTATGAAGGTAACAACCTCTTTCACAAGATCTTGGATAACGGTTTCTGTCCTCCCGAACCTGATCATCAGATCAGATCCCAAATCGTTCAAAGAATTTCTCAGATCTTTCAAGGCAAAGAGGAGCAGCTCAAGCATTTCCTGAGTGAAGTCTGCAGCGGGTTCCATAAGAGTCAAGGTATAAGCTCCACCGAAAAGATATACACATTGACTTTTGTTTACATATCAAAGGCTACTACCATCAAATGAGAAATTACTTATCTCGGAGTTGAACATTGGTAATTAAACTTTGAACCATACCCGTTCAGTCATTAAACTTAAACTTACTAGACGTGATCCCATTTTGTCAAGTCTGATTTTCATATATATACTTTCTCATACATTACAGAATTAAAGTATAATGACAGAACGTGAAACAGTGAGATAAGTAATTTGCTCTCTCATGGCATTAGCCCTAAAAAAATAAACGGGTAAAAAGGAATAAAGTTAACCCTATTCAGGTAACTGATACGAACCTATCCCATACTAGGCTCGTATTGGTTCATAAGTCCAAGTGTAGAACTCACTCAAAAACCTAGTTTGTAAGAGGAGGGGACACTTAGACTTATAAACTACCAACCAATCCCATACTTGGTCGATGTGGGATCATAACAGTAACCCCGGGAGGCAAGTTTTTTACTCGCGGCCTAACCGGGAATCCCTGTGACTGTTTCCCTGGCCAGCCACCCTAGATGTGCTCCTAGTGAGATTTGAACCCTAGACCTCTTGTAAGGACATCAATGCCTTAGTGCAAAAAATACCCATGAACCCCCTGCATATAACTAACTTAAAAAAAAAAAAAAAAAAAAAAAAAAAAAAAAAAAAAAAAAAAAAAAAAAAAAAAACTTACTGCGAAGAATGCGGTGATCGAAGACATAGACAGGAACAAGCGTCTTATGTTGTTGAGAAGCAGCAGAAACTAAACCTTGGTGATCATCTACACGAAGGTCATTCTTGTACCAAATAACTCCAGTCCCATTGATGGAGGAGCTTCGTGTAACTGAAGCTGACGATGATTTGACAGCACAACATCTGACGGAAGTAAGTGTACGATGATGATGATGATGTTGGAAGAAACAGGAAGATGGAGGAATGTGGAGGGAAACAATCGCCATGGATTATTATTGATATGTTTGGGCTTGATTTCCATCTCACTGGATATTCAACACACTAGTTACTTATGTGATCTCCGGGGCTCCACGTTTTATTCTTTCTTTTCTTAATTGTTCTTTTTTGACCACTGTTCTGACCTTTTTTTTTTTTAATTATCAGTATTTTTTTTAAATTAGAAATGTGTATCTTATGTAGCTGTCTATGTGTTTGTTTGATTGTGTGGGTTTAGGTAACATGATCATGTTATTGGTAAGAAAAAGGTTACTTAGTTGTCTATTAATTTAACGACTAATTTATTTGTTGTCTCAAAAGTGCATTATAACTTAAATGATTTCATCAAAATGCAACTTATTGACAAGTGTCCATATTACTACCTCCGTCTCAAAATTATTGTCCACATTTTCATTTTAGGATGTCTCAAATTAATTGTACACTTTATTTTTAAGTAAAAACTAGAGAATATAGTAGGTGAATATTCTCTTTGAGTGGTTGAAAATAAAAGTGGCCCCACTTTTATTAAACTTTGTAATTCTTGTCTCCTGATAATAATTTTGAGACGGAGGGAGTATGTGTAAATGGAAAGTACAGTACATGTGTACAAGTGTCTTCTTATGCGATCGCTGGTGTACTTTTTTTTTATGCAACTTGTACTTTTTATGTGATTTTGTACTCTTACACATTTGTATTTGTACTCTTACACACTTGATTTACATTTATGGCAAAAAGTACACAAGTTGCATAAATAGCAAAAGTGCAAATGCAAAAATCAAAATAATTTAGAGCATGGATTATCAAGGAAGAGATGTTAAGGCACATGTGAGATTACCCTTTAAGAATTAATTATTATAGGGAAAATATAGACATGCTATAAATTTGCTACACCTAGCTCACTAATTCGATTTGAATTAATCTATACTACATACTAATGTATTTAGGACTTCTAAAAGAGGAAGTCTTAAAATTTTTAAGACAAAAAACATTTCCCAAACAAGAAATAACAAGCCATTTAGTTACATTGTTAATACATTTATGACTAATAACAAGCCATTTAAGAGACTTTATGAATAACTTTATGGATAATACAAAAATAAGCAATGGCTTTTAAAGTTATAAAGTCTGTTAGTATTGGTCAAAATACGTTTAAAAAGATGTCTGGACCTTAACTACTTTTTAATGTTTACGTTATAATTTCATATATAAAGCGTAGCCATAAACCAAACACAAAGAAAAAAAATACTAACTTCTTTTTATCTCCCTTACCCTTCTCGGTCTCTCTTTCTCTGGCTACCCACATTGGTCGATTAACCGGCCGAGTCGCCACCACTATAGGTAGTCGGTCGATGAAGGTCGGTCGCGTCCCAATTTCACAAACCCGTCGTCCCCTCGATCGAGTATACACTCCAGAAACAAACAAAGAATAGTACCTATCCGAGTCAAAAAAAAAAAAAAAAAAAAAAAAAAAAAAAGAAAAAGAAAAAAAAAGAAAAAAAAAAAGAGAAATGCAAAAAAGTTTTTGAACTCGACTATTATTATCATTTCTATTCTAAATCAACAACCAACAACATATATTTTAAAACAACAGTTCCAACTCAAGAGTCAAAACAAATACACACGCGACCTCAGTATCATTAACACATCATCGGTCTTGAACTCAAATCTTAAACATAACAAAAAGAACAACAAACCTACCCGACATCTTATTCAAGATCTTGAAGTCATTTAGCATATTTAAGCCGAAACACAGTGGCATAAACATATATTTAGCTTATGGTGATAAAACTTTATTTGGTTTTGTTCAAAGTTTGACGAGTGGGGTATTTTTGGAGTTATAAGGTGTGTGGTGGCTTTACGTATTCAAAAGGAACTATAAGGAATGTTTGTGCTTGTTACATGGCTTTAGGAGATATAAGGAAGCGTTGATGCTACGTATGTTTTTTTAGTAATAAAGATGGTGTAAGGTGGGGTATTGCTGCGTTTTTTTTATTCTAAGGGGTAATAAGGATGGATTATGTTCTTGTTTTTGAAATTATAAGGAAGGAAGATATCATTCATGTTTGTGTTTTGTTTTGGGAGGAAGGAGGAATAAGGGTGGTGGCAATCATCCTTCTAAAAATCACCCAAACCTCCTAACCAACCAATAATATCACTCCACCTCACTCATACCTTTTTCATACCTCCCAACCCTTTTTTAGTGGCAACCATACCTTTTTCATACCTCCCAAAAAATATAAACAATCAATGCCCCAACGTTCCATTTTGACCCAAACCTCCGAAGTGAAATTGCCCACTCAACCAAACCTCCCAACCAAACCGCTGGGGTGGCGGCGGTGTTCCCCGGCGGTTTGGGCAAACCGTTGGCCATACCGGTGTGGTTGCTACCACCCTAAGGAGGGTGGCGTGTGTGTTTAGTAAAGGAGTAAGATTAGGGGTATGAGAATTTTTAGGGTAAAGAAGCTATGAATATTGGGCATTCTTGTGTGGACTTGGGCTATCATTGGGCTTTTAGCCGAAATTTTTGTTATAAATATATATTGTTGGGTTGTTTTGTACTAAACATAAATGGATTGAAGAAAAGTGTTGTTTTGTACTAAACGTAAATGGATTTAACAATAGTAACAGAAGATCTCATAAAAGGCTTCTTGATACTCCAACGATGATGAGGCGATAGTTGCACTACACGAAGATGCTCAAGCTACTCTTGGTGATATCAATGATCCCTTCACTTTTATTTCAATGTCTAAAGATTTTGCGGATAAAGATGTTGCAGCTAATGATGCATATTAATAGTTGGCATTTTTGTGTTTATATAAATTACATATTTTGTATTGACGTTTATCTTTAATTTATGTATTAAAGATGCTACTTATGCTACCCTCTTTAATTTGAACCTTATGTTTATTTGGATGTAAAATAATTTGCATTATTATGGTTTATAGTTATTTTAATAAAAATTTGTCATTATTTCGTATAGTTATTGTTAGAAAAAACTTATAAATGAACAACATTTACTCACCACAAATTATAGTTATCGGGTACTCGCCGCCGCATTGCGCGGGTACCTTGCTAGTTGATTTTTAAACAATGGAGTGAGACATGGACGCTATTTTCATAACCGAACTTTTTTTTTTCTTTCTTTCTTTCTTTCTTCTGTAACTATTATGTTGAAGAAATTGTGTGGAATATATTATTAGTAATATCATATTACTATGTGGTACGTGTCGATCACTGCTAAAAGTGGTGGAATCGAAGGGCATCTACAAGGGATGAATGTGACAAAGGTTGTGTATAATTAACTAAGGAACGTGATATATTGACCCTCCCTAATGTGATATACTAACCTTCCCTATTTAGTAGGGAGGTATTTTTTTTTTTTTTTTTTTTTTTTTTTTTTTTTTTTTTTTTATCTTTGTACTTTTTTTAAAGAATATATTTTGTATAATGTTTATTTATTATGTTTATGTAATTGACGTCTAATGTATTTTATTTAAGTAACAACAACAACAATAGCACGTTAAACATTACCACATTAAATAATTGCAACAACAACTGTTATTATTCAATTAAACAACATCGTTAACACATTATTTAAAGGTACAACATCTACGACATATGAAGATTATTCATTTCATTTAAAAGATCATGGAGCCGGGCACTTGACTGACAAGCGTGATCCTCAGGAGTCCTTGCCCTTTCTAACTCAATCTTCAGCGTCTTTATTCTTGTCATCAACAGCTTGTTTTGACATTCAAGCTGGTCAATCTTACTAGCTTTAGCAACGCAGTTTGAGCACTGCGTTGAAGAAGAGGCTTGATTATAATACCTCATTTGAAATTCGGCTTTCCACATGAAGTATCCACACCCATAGTCATCCGTACCTAGCTGTTACATGTTAAAAAAATTATAAGAAATATTATTTTTAACAAACAAATTATTTACATATTTACATAACTAAGCAAATGTATGATTATTTACCACTGAATAAAGACATGCATAATACAGTTGCCCTTTAGACTTTTGTCTGGTTGATTTACGTTCTATAATAAGTCCTCTGTCACATCGACACAAGAAAGGATTTCTTCGTTCCACCTGACCAAAGAATTTGCATAATAATTTACAACATCAATCAATAATGTTATTACTAATTTAAACAAAGTAATTTTCTGCAATAATAAAAAAGAACATTCGAATTACATAAATAAACATTTGAGTTCAAAGGTTTCTCAAATAACATACATATTGAAAATAAAGACATACAAAGGTAAACTACTATCAAGATACTAACTATGATACTAACTACTATCACTGTCCACCTGCTCCAGCAATTTCTCATTCTCTATCTCTTTCATCTTCTTCTCAAAAGACTCTAACTGCTCTCGAAACTCTACAGCCGCTTTCTCTAAATCACTCAACCTAGATGCATGCTCATTCAACGTAACATACACATCACCTATATCTCTCCTATCATGCTTAACTTCCCTCCTCAATCCTTTGACATCAGATTGTCACTCACACAACCTCCTCGACATCGAAACATAGCGACCCCAACACCAAGAGATGTCCTCCCTCAAACGACTCAACTCTGCCCTAAGTTCAGCAGAAGAAACTCGTGGTGTGGTCGAAGACTCGCCAACCTCAAAAGTAGATCTCACCTCCGTCGCAAGTGCATGACCTAAGGCATCTGAAGTGTCTGACTCATAAGTGATATCTGATATGGCTGGCGAAGGCGGCAAAGGAAGAACCTCCTCATCATCAACATCATCATCATCAGTAGCAGCAGCAATCTCATCAACATCATCAGCATCATGATCATCCATCTCATCATCATCCATCTCTGGATCCATCTCATCATCATCCATCTCTTGATCCTCTTATGGACTAGGTGGTGCCAATGTGGGATCAGGGGGTATAACTGGTGCAGACGGGACACTCTACAAAAAAGCAGACTTTTAAGTTTCAAACAATTAACATTTAAATAAATCAATAATCATTTACAACATTTTCAAACAATTTACATTTAAATAAATCAATGATCATTTACAACATTTTCACACAATTTACATTTAAATAAATGAATAATCATTTACAACATTTACAAAATTTGTCGATGGTTATATATTGTTTCTCATTCGGTTGCAACTGGCTGTTTGAACCACCTTCTTTGTGGGTGGTTATGCGGAAGTGGAGAATCTCTGTCTAGAGTGAGACAAATGTAATGAGCACCGCTGTTCTCCCCCACACGCACAATCACAATGGGGTCAATTCCCTGTGATAAGTTTGGACCAGAAAATAGTGGAAAACATGTGTTTCAACCCCGACGGTCTATATATACAAGAGGTCGGTTATTGTATCACGAAGTCGTTTTATTGTATCACGAAGCCAATAAAAGTCTTCTTGCCCCCACATACTCACGTAAGTTATACTATGTGCTTCTAACTCTTGCATTAACATGTATCTAACATCGGCCCACCTATTTTCGTCTTGCACAATACTGTGGGCAATGCACCGAAACCCACAATTTCCGTCACCTAGCACATTATGTATACTTATTACCTGTGAACGAAAAATCTCTGGAATGCGATCAATAATATCCTCGTTATCCTTATCTCCAACGTAAAATCTGTGTCTTATTTTTTGACCCGTGTAAAAACTATGTCTTATGTTTTGTAGCCTGTGACTTTTTGTCCTTTGCACTCGGACGTCCACAGGTACTTTTCTGAACATCAGGTTCACGTATGTCCATAGATTCTGGTTGGAATATCCCTCTCACCTTCGTTAACATACTTTTCTTGACAAACGAAGACGCTTTGCTAAAAACATTTTTGAATTGTCGCATGTTATCTTCAAAAGCAATAACATCTTCATGGTCACTAGAAGGACCATCTTCAGATGGACCATGTTCAGGCGGTGGCCTATTGATAACAGGCCACGGGACGGATATGGTTCTCCAATAAACATTAATTGCATCCAATGGAATGGGCTGTTCTGCATTCATTAAAAGTGACTTATATAAGTTACTGATATTAATGGGGAAAAATAACTTGATAGTCATAAAATTAATATACTTACCATGAAGTCGATAAAATTCCAATTCGTGGAAGCATGGTAGTCCATAAACTGACCGCAACTTATGGCTACAATTTTCTACGGCGATATCCAGGTGAAGTTCTTTGAACATGAGGTTGAAAGCATGTTTTGAAACTTTGTACCACAATTCTGAAAATATTGGTCTGTTACATTTATTTAATTTCTTGTTCATGCTTCTATTAAAACTCTCTTTTATCGCAGTTTCTTGCGTAATGAGAATCTTATCAACCGCACTCAACAACCTGTCTAAGTTGGACTGTGTGCCGTCCAAATATAATTTCAACAACGAGTGGTGACTCTCAACTCTACACGTTGTTGTCTGGCCGTAGCAGTGATATTGATCGATGATACACGAGACAAACATGTTACCGTAATCTCGTAGCCAGTTATTCAGATACTGAGCAATACCTGAAAAAAATAATGAATTAACAAAAGGTCATTCGGGTTTTTATTTACTAAATAATAAAAATCAGTAAATTAATAATTAAGTACCCACATGTTTGACCCATTGCTGTTGTAGGCGTTCGTAATGATGCTCGAAATCTCTGCGTGTCGGAGCTTTAATCATATGACCCCATCTCCATTTAATAGATTCATAGTCCTCTAATGAAACGCATCTATTTCTGCAATGCTGAAGAATATTTTGCTCTATATGCCATCGACAGAGTAATCTGTGAGCGTCGGGAAATTCTGCTCTGCATGCCCCAACCAACGCTAAATCTCTGTCAGTGACGATAACACGCGGGTAATATCTTTCGTCTATCACTAACTTCACACGTTGCAATACCCATTGAAAATTAAACCCCTTTTCACTGTTTAAAAAGCTATACGCCATTGAGAATATTTTATTTGTCGAAGTTACTCCGACAATTTCTAATAACGGAAATTTAAACATTGTGGTATTGTACGTGGAGTCCATAAGCATGATTTGAGGGAATGTACACCATAGAGCATATTACGTGGGGTGAACAAAAAATAGTTCCTCAAGCTGATTTTGCTCATTTACCCTATCGTAATATGTATACCCTGCATCCCTTAAATGTGAGTAAAGGACTTGAATTGGAGTTCGATCACCTACTCTGATTTTCCGGATCTTACCTTGTGCGTTATATATAGTTCTAACGCTAGACACGTTATCCGGATTACGACCCTGTATTGTCGAAAGTATATTACGTGGTCGTACGTTATAACCTGACAATTCTTTGACCAAACCGAACTCATCATCCTTTAATCGCATTGCATATGGGAAACCATGCAACGACTCTGCCAAATCATGATTATGGCTATCATCTTTCACCCTTAAAATCCAAAAACCACCCGTCAGATGATATTTCGCCACTAATTTGAATGGACAACCCGTTTTAAAGGTACTGGTTTGCCGTTTTCCACTACCTCCAGGTTCATATTTCCCACCCTTTGAACACCTATAATTTATTTCGTACTGATAACCCTTTTCTGCTTTGGTTCTTCTTTTAACAATGACAAAACCGAGCTCACGAGGTATACTTTGCCGAGCTCACGAGCTATACTTTGCACCCACTCAGTTAATTGCTCGTAAGAACCGAACGCCTGAAAGTACATAACAACTTATAATTCAAGTATTTTATAACATACTTTTGTAACAAATATTTTTTTTATATATTTAACAACTTTTATAGATACAAAAATTACATTTTTACAAATACAAAAAACTTTTACAAATACAAAAAACTTTTACAAATACATTTTACAAAAATGACAAAAATTACGTTTTTACAAATAAAATTTACAATTACAAATAAATTTTACAAAATTACATTTTTTTTTTTAACTTTTTACAAATAACTTTTACAAAATTACATTTTTTTAAGTTTTACAAAATACATTTTTTAACTTTTACAAAAAAAAAACTTTTACAAAACACATTTTACAAAACACTTTTTACACAAAAAAAAAAAAAAAACTTTTTACAACAACAAAAAATAAAAAACAAATAAAAACGCGTTTACGCGTTGACTGCACACACACACACACAACGCTCTTATCTCACACACACTCACACCTCATTCACATATAACGCTCTTATCTCACACACACTCTCTAGATCTCTTTTCTCTCTCTCTAATAACTCTCTTTGTCTCTTAAATTTTAGATCTAAAACATGTTTTTAGATCTAAAATTGGTGGTTTTGGTGATGTTTATGCTGTGAGTGTGTGATAAGAGCGTTATGTGTGACTGAGGTACGTTGATATAATTTATCTGGGGCGGTTTTGGTGATGTTTATTAGGGGTTTTTGAAAAAGTGAGTGATTTATTTCAATTAACGTTTGTTAATTGAAATATTTGTGGTTAATTAACACGGATCTATATTAATTTAATGAAACGCATAATTTTTAAAAATTAGGGTTTTGAAAAAAATTTGGGGGTTTTTGAAAAATTGAATGATTTATTTCAACCAATGTTTGTTAATTGAAATATTTGTATTTAATTTTAACAGATCTATGTTAATTTAATTAAACGCCTAATTTTTAAAAATTAGGGTTTGGTTTGGTGGTTCTGTGGTGGATTATGTGATTATCTGGTGATTCTGTGGTACATTGATATACTTTATTTGGGTTTGAAAAATTAAGGTTTGGAAAAAAATTGAGGGTTTTTGAAAAATTGAATGATTTATTTCAATTAACGTTTGTTAATTGAAATATTTGTGGTTAATTTGAACAGATCTATGTTAATTTAATTAAACGCCTAATTTTTAAAAATTAGGGTTTGGTTTGGTGGTTCTGTGGTGTATTATGTGATTATATGGTGATTCTGTGGTACATTGATATACTTTATCTGGGTTTGAAAAATTAGGGTTTGGAAAAAAGTTGGGGGTTTTTGAAAAATTGAATGATTTATTTCAATTAACGTTTGTTAATTGAAATATTTGTAGTTAATTTGAACAGATCTATGTTAATTTAATTAAACGCCTAATTTTTAAAAATTAGGGTTTGGTTTGGTGGTTCTGTGGTGTATTATGTGATTATCTGGTGATGTCAGTGATATAACCACCAACAAAATCACTTGTTTGATATTGTTGGTGGTTCTATGGTGGATTATATGTGATATATGACTGCTTTGGTGGTTCTGTGGTGCCGGGTTTTTGATATAACCACCAACAAAATCACTTGTTTGATATTCTTGGTGGTTCTGTGGTGGATTATATGTGATATGTGATACTAAGTAAGGAGGTTAGTATATCATATTAGAGAGGGTCAATATATCTTGTCCCTTGTGGTTAACTGAACACTCCCTATGGTGGTTCTGTGGTGATTATGTGGGTAGGTTAACACCTTGATCTGCCACCATAGAGTGGTATGAATACATGCTCTGGCCTACCCCATTCCCCACAGACTTGTGATGAAACTTTTTTTTTTTTTTTTTTTTTTTTTTTTTACTGAGAAAAGGCAATGATGATTTTATAAAAAAATAAAACTAGAATTTGGCATGACATTTCCAAATGGCCAGGCAAATAAAATATGAATTTGCAACCTTTGATGTTGCAGCCAAACATGATGAGCAATATATTTATGAATCTGAGCCTTTACCTCTTGTTTGTTAAATGGTGAGTTCGACATTTGTTGTCTTGGACTTTCTTTGCTTGTGTTACTTGTGCTGCTTGTGACAAAACCTGGACTTGTAAACCTGTGGTACGGGTTCGGTTAACACCTCCCTTGATGCTTGGGTGAAAAAAACCTGCACTTGTAGTCCTGGACTTTCTTTGCTTGTGTTACTTGTGCTGCTTGTGAGAAAACCTGGACTTTTTATATGTGTTATGTGATATGGTTCTCTGTTCTGTGGTGGGTGATATATTGACCCTCCCTATTATGATATACTAACACCTCTCTTGTGAAACTTGTTTCACTTGTGTAACATGTGCTTGTTGTGGATTCTGTGGAATCTGCTTGATACTGTTGAGCTTGTGAGAATCTTACAGGCTTTTGTTGGGAATTTGTGGAATCTGGTTGATTATATTGTTTACTGTTGAGCTTGTGAGAATATTACAGGCTTTTGTTGGGAATTTGTGGAATCTGGTACTTGTTGTTGCTTGGGACAAAACATGGTCCTTGTGTGCAATTGTGTGGAATCTGCACTTGGGCTTTTTTTGCTTGTGTTTCTTGTGTTGCTTTGGTCAAAACCTGGTCCTTGTGTGCAATTATATGGAATCTGCACTTGGACAAAACCTGGAGTTGGACAATAAGGCGATGACGAATGGATTTTTCAACCCCGAATGGATGGCAAACAATTACGTTTGCAACCTTCAAATCCGAGCCTTACTAAATCTACTTTTTTTTCAATTATGTTTTCAAATCCGAGCCTATAAGGCGATGACGAATGGTTTAAGTTTGTGTTTGTGTTTGTGTTTTTTTGCTTGTGTTACTTGTTTTGCTTAACCTGTCTTGGACAAAAACCTGCACTTGGACTTTTTTTGCTTGTGTTACTTATGTTGACTTTGGAAAAAAAACCTGCACTTGGAACTTTTTTTTTGTTTGTGTTACTTGTGTTGCTTGGGACAAAACCTGGACTTGGGACTTTTTTTGCTTGTGTTACTTGTGTTGCTTGGGACCTGCCATGGACTTGGACAAAACCTGGACTTGCTTGTATTACTTGTGTTGCTTGGTACATTTTCTGGACTTGGACAAAAGCTGGACTTTTTCAGGACAACAAAAGGACAAAAAAAAAAAAAAAAAAGAAAAAAGAAAAAAGAAAATATGCAAATAGTACCCTACCCTATGGGAGGGTTTGTACTTTGTACTTATAACCAATAGGGAGAGTTCGGTTAACATGACCCTTAACTAAAGTCATGAAGTGTAATCATCTATAGAAAAGATGGATTTATGATAAAGCTAACAATACGATGCCGACATATAATCATTGGAGCATCTCCTCTAACTCATTAGTAGTATTTTTTAGAAAAATGATATGCATGACTAAAATTTATGTCTAAAGACATGCCTAAATTTAAGATCGTGACATGTGTCAAAATCAAAAGTGAAAATTATGAGAGAGAAAATGCATGTTTAATGTGTCACATGATGAATGCTTTAGGCATGAGTTTAGGCACATGAGTTAGGTCTCTCTATCACTACTCTATTTTTTACCAATGTTTAGTTAACCAGTTAATGAGAGCTTTTTTTTAAAGGAAAATGATGGGAAGACCTAAATGTATACTTGATTTCATGCCTAAACTTATGTGCCATGATCTTGTTGGCTAGTGAAATAGTGGGTCCCTTGGCTACAGCCAATAGGATGATGCCACATAGGTTTAGGCATAAATTTCGGCACATCTTTTAGGTCTCCCAATCACTACTCTTTTTAAAATAAGTTATAGGTTTAATCTCAGTTCCTGGCTAAAGATCATTGGTATATACCATCTATTTAAAAACTTATAAAATGAGACTAGTGAATTTATCAAAATATCGTTACTCATAAAAGACAATCCGATTCATTATTTTTCTTATAAGCTAATTACAATTTCATCCGCAAACTTTCTTCACTATCACTTACTCAATCACATTTCCCATTCTATTAAGTCAACATCACGGGAAATGGTTTTACAACCAAAACAAAAATCTGATTAATCGCATCATAGTAGTTTATTTAAAAAAAAAAACAGAAAAAGAACGGGCAACACAACCATAGACACATAAAAACATGGATAAATATGCACATACAAGGTGACACAAACATATTTTATCATAAACTATCCGTCGTTGCTATGCTCAGATACTCGTACAGTTATCATTAATCCGTATTAACTCGCGAAAGATATGAAAACATAAAAAAAGTAATGGACACAAACCATACGTTGTATAATTGAGAGGACTAAAAATGAAACTAACATAAGGCAGTAAACCAAAACAAAAAAAAACCTCATCTTAACGAACTTAACAGAAAAACATGTCTTTAACAAGCTTCCCTTCATCATCTCCTTCGTTCATCACTCACAACCACACAAAACCCAACCGTTATCTCAACCACTTAACAACCACCATCAAAGCCCAAAACACCCCAACTGAGAACACCAACACTTCATCATCACCTCCATCAGGGTTTGGCCCAACAACACCAAAAAAACCGAAAAGTGGTAAGAAAGAAAGAGCTAGGATTATTCGTCGAGAACCCGTTGAGAAACCGAGCTTTGCGACGAAGATAGAGGAGAAAAATGTTGTGGAGAGTGAGCAGGGGAGTAATGAGCGTGCTTTTTTGCTGACTTGGTTGGGGTTGGGGTCTTTGATTATTGTTGAAGGGCTTGCTTTAGCTGCTTCAGGTATGGTTTAGTTGTTTGCTTTGATTTGTTGCGGTTTTTTATTCGAGTATTATGGTTGAAAATGTTGTGTTAATGTAGTAGGACTATGAGTTAGTATATGTGGTAGGTTAATTTGTAAAATGACTTGTCTGTTTTGTAACTACCCGCCCCACGTAAGTAGGTTACTAGTATCCTTTGACCGTGGTTTTTAGTTGAAACCGGAAGGATATCCGAGTGGTCCTTTGGTTTGGGGGCGTTATAAGTTTAGTCAATAAAGTAAAAGTAAAGTAAAGTAACTCCCAATACAGTCTTCCACGGGTTATGGGTCCCAATACCGTCTTCCACGGTGTATGGGGGAGGTTGAGACGTAGACAGCCTTACCCCTACCTAAGGTAGAGAGGCTGCTTCCGGTTCTACCAAAGGTAGAAAAGGACCTCCGGCCTTGCAAGGGGCGAGGATTGAACCCTTGACCTCTATCTCTAGAGGCAAGGGTGTTAACCACTTGATCCAACCTTGCTCTTTTGGTCAGTTTGAAGTTTAGTCAATAAACTTAGTAAAAAAAATGCCATTTGGTCAGTTTTATGTTGTAAAATAGCAACGTTAATGTTCCACAATGGTCATTGACTCATTGTACTGTTCATATGACTAAACTGGTATGATAAAGTGTGAAGTATTAATGTGAAGCATTGAAGATAGTATGTCGGTATTTTTTTTCCGACATTTACTGCTATATGGGTTTTGCTCTGTGAGTCTGATAAAATTGAGAAACCGAACCAATGGAAGATTGCATTAGGACTAACTGATGTATCCCCGTGACCGTTTCCGGCCACCCCCTAATGTGTGCCTAGTAAAGTTTGAACCTAGACCTTTTATGAGGAGGTTAGGTGTCTCATCGCTAGGCCATTTGGTGGTGGTTGATGAGACCAAAATATATGTATGTTAATATCTTCAAAATAAATCTGAAAGATTAGTTGTATACAACCCACAGAAACACTTATATGTCATTCTTCTGATTTAATGGATGTTCTAATATATTTTAATTTGTTGGTTTACAACTGGGAATCTATACGGCTATAGTGCTATACACACTCGCTTTGGATGCAGTGTGGATAACCCGCAAGTATTTGTCAAATTATAATGCTTGTTTGCCTGTGGTTAGGGGCTTGGTCATGTGGCCTAGAAAATTCCAGCAGGTTCAACTTAAACTAAAATTCCATCAGTTGGTTCAACCCAAAAAATTATGTTAAAATTATTGTATTCTTTTTCCCGTGACAAGATCATGTCTATATAAGTTTAGAGCTTGTTACTGGGTTGCTTTTTGCAGGCAAGATCATGTCTATATAAGTTTAGCAGGTGCTGAAGTAATTTCTTAAAACTGCTTTGTTTAATTAGATCTTTCTGGTACATTGAGGATGGTTTAGAAATCACTTAACAATTTTGTAGTTTATCCCTCTTAATCTGCTAGTTTTGGGGATAAAGAGAGTCGATAATGAAGTATGAGAGGAATCAAACCAGCAACCACACACATTTCTGAAGCTTATTTGGCATCACCAATGGGTGATTGCACCGGGAGCTAGTTTTAAGTTTGTCAATATCTTGAAAATATATAAGAAGAGAAGATATTTAACTTTTTTGATATTTAGAGTTTAGTGTTTATAACCTGGAGAGGCACATATGTCCTTTCTCTGAGGTAAGAGATTTTTAATATCTTAAATGTTTTGGTTTACAACCGAGAACCAATACACACTCTTTTTGAGATGCATTGTGGTGGCTATAGCAGCTAGTAAAGTTATAATGGTCTTCGCCTCGTAGCCTGCGGTGGAGGCAGGACAACAGTTCAGCAGGTTTAACTTGTACTAAAAAAAATTCAGTGTGTTAAATCTAAGATACTATACTAAAATTGTTATCAGTTTAAATTCTCAGTGCGTTAAACTACGTAGATCCACCCATGGATGTAGCTTGATTGTCAAAATTTCTTTTTGCGTGCAAGATCATATATTCATAAGTATTGAGCAGGTATTGAAGTCTTCGATATAGATAGCTTTATTGGTTTAGATCTTTTTGGTACATGTTTCTGGTTTACAAATTACTTGACAGTTTAAATTAATGTTTATTTCTAGTTTCACCCTCTTTATCTACTATATTTTCTGGGATATAGGTAGAGTCGACAATGAGGTTTGAGACGAGTCAAACCAGTAACCTCACACCATATGTGAAGCTTAGCTGGCATCACAATACCAAAATGCTACGTTTTAGTATCTGCAAGCAAAAAACTAATGGGGTCCTGTTTGAGTAATTTGTTGTGGTCTCCTAGCCGAGAGTCCTGAGAGTCCTTCGGATCTGGAAACACAATGAAAGAACGCGTTAGCCTCGTCCCGGGGTTTGTCCCAGGACCCAGCTCAGGCGTGAAAGTAAGTACAGGGTATTAATGAAAGTATGTGTGTGTAAGTGCAGTAAATGCTGAGAATTATAAGAGTAAATGAGAAGTATTTATACTACTTTGGACCTGTACCTTTCTACTGTTGAGGTACTGTGCGTAGTACTAGTAGGTAACTGTTTCTGACATGTAGGGGTAGCACATCCCTGACAGGTAGTGTCAGCTGGAGGACGCGTGTCGCTGAATTGCCGTCCGGCTCTTTCCTGTCCGTCCGGTAAGATGTGTCCGGTCGTTACTGTACCGTCCGGTTACATACACAAACAGGTCCCTTTGAAGTAGTCATCTGTTTATTTTGACAAACTCCAGATTGGAGGACAGATGTTATGCCAAGCGACTTGCGTTTAGTATATTTGTAGTTAAAGAATTCCACCATTATTTCTAAATTTAGGAATGAAGACAGCTAGAGATGTTCGCAACTGATACAAACCAATATTACGTTTTTACAGAACTATGTGACATACTTAAAAGTTAAAACTTAGTGGAAAAAAGGCACATTTGGAACCAGGAATTAGGAATAAGGGGGGCCGAATTTTTTTTCTCAAGCTAACAAAGTAATTTAACTAAAGGTTAGGGGGGGGGGGGGGGGGGTCATTTGCCTATAGTTTCGTCATATGATTAAATTTTATAAAGTAAATAGCAAAGCGATTGGGCGTGTTGGAAGGGGCCGAGCACCCCCCTGGCTCCCCCACTGTCTCCGTCTCTGTTTGGAACGTTATGTACTCATGTGTATCAAACATTAGACACAATGGCAAGCTGATACAGGTAGGTTTAGACCACTTAGTAACAAATACCAGAACTCAATAATGAATTGCAACCCGGTAACTCATTTATATATGAGTGAGTTGATTTGGGTAGTGTTTAATCTTTAATGGTTTAAATAAGGAAAATAGCTAAGAGAGAAATGGGTCAAATGGGCCAAATGGGTTGAAAGTCGCCTAAGATCTACTTGAATGCATACAACCTGCTAAATCGTTCTATTTTAAGATTCAATTTATTACTGTAGAACTATTGTTTTAAAATCATAATAATATGTTAACCGACCCGCTCTATTGCTTGTACTTAACTGATTGATATTATTCTGCGTAAATATGCAGTTCTAATGACTTTGCCTCATCCTCGTTTGAAATTTCATTCACAGAAGCATTCTTTTAAAGCCAAGCCTGTTTAATGAATTATATTGCAGGACCTCATCCATTAAACGCGTTTAAATATTTGCTTATTGTTATGATGAGTTTTTGTAAGTTTGTGTTATGTGCTTAATTGGATTGTTATGTGCGTACAGGTTTCCTTCCAGAAGAATGGGATGCTTTGTTTGTAAAATATCTGTATCCTTCTTTTACCCCGACTGTGTTCTTATTTGTTGCCGGAACAGTTGTCTACGGTGTAGTGAAGTACCTGGAAAACGAGAAACCCAATAGCTCAAATTGATATCTACAGGCAATATTGTCCTTGAATTTCTGTTTGTAGTCTGTAGTGCTTTTGATTAGAGAAAGGTGTACTATCACAATCACAATACCAAATATACTATTAATTTTTATCGAGTCCTTAATGAGTATGAAGTCCTATATGGACCATAAGTATTATATCTCGTGCATCCAAGTTAAAAATCAAGGTGGCGAAATGGATTGAAGCGAGTGGGTTACACTGTTTAAACAGGTCAGCGTTTAAACCACCAACTTTTATTTCTTTTTTGTTTTTCCTATGAATTGTCATGTTCAATATGATTAGGCACTATCATCAAGATATTACTCTAATGGTTTTAATAAAGATATTTTATATACTTCGTGTCACTTCAACCCGCTCCATTTTCAACTAAGTTCTTGAAGTTTACCCGTTTAGAGAAAACATAGCCAAAGTCAACCCATATACTTAACAATTATAATTTACAAGCTTTAATAAGAACCATGGAAATGAGATTAAAACAATATAGGCAAACCACAGAACAAATGAGCACATTTTTTTTTTACATCTTGTACAATTATCATGGTATGAGTGTGCTAATCATTCCTACCAGTTGGACATGCCCGGGCTGCCTTAACGGATAATATTTTAGTCTGCTTACAGAGTCTGTCTTTTCTAAAGCTTGGTTATTATAATTCATATATCACACAGAAAGTTAGATATACATATATTTGCAGCTGCTTACATTACAGATAACTAGTTATTTCCATTTCCGGCCTCAAAATTCTTATCTTGCTACCCTATGTAGCCATCCCATTAATCAGATTGTTGAAAGATAGTTGCTTTAATTGAAATTTATTACACTGAGAGTTATGAAGACATGTGAGGTGAAAAAGCAAACAAGTCAGAAGGTGGATTATAACTTATAAATGCCATTAAGTTTTGGATGCAAAGATACTCTTCCTTCAACCACCAGTTCCAAACTTTTTAACCATATGTGTAACTACATCTATTGTAACCGCAGTCAAATTATTACTGTCGTGTAATTTATTGTTTGACTCTCAGTAGCTACTAGTTACATAATGCAACATGTTATCTAGGTTTATTGTGTGTATGCTTGTTATATAATTCATGAACTTTAACGCATTAAGTGCATTCATAGAAAGAAGATTTGCCTCTATTAATAATACAACTAGACAGTTAAACCATCATCCTACCCACTTAACGAAATTTAGCTGAGCAGAAGAAGAAAGACTGTTTTGTTAAGTTACAGCGTTACGGTTAAACAAGTGACACGTTATGCAAACATATGTCTAGCAGCACCAACAATTCAGTATCCTGATTTTGTCAACCATAACATAGACATCTACATGCGAATGGGTTGATATGGAGCACATTTATATTTTACCGGGGTAATCAAACAGGTCGAAAGTCTTTTTCCTCTAATTCATTAGAGGAAAAATGTTTTGGGTCAACCCGACTTGTTTGTACTTAATACCCGTACCAAAATTACCCATTTTGACCCATGCCCAACCCATTTATTTTTGTCACTTCTACTATAACTTAAATGACTAGTTCCTTACTAGTACCGTAACTTTGTACCAAAGTAACAAACCCTTATTTAGATACTTAGATTAGACCAGTATTAGAATCTACGTTATAGATATTTTTTTGGTTTAGACATCATTCTCCACTCCGTATTGTTTTGTCCATATACTCTATCACCGTTAGTCGTTACCCATAACTCTATCGGCTTTTGTCTTATGTGTGTTATTATTTGTATTCTGTTCATCCATCAAAGTTCTTAATATTAATTGCCCTTACTTTTCAACTGTCAACATCAGTTTATACACATTTGCTCAGTGGTCGTTTCACACGATTTTACACTCTTAGTGCCCCCTACCTCAACCACCATATTTGATGGTACCAAAACCAACCCATTCCTCTCACCACTACTTTGACACCTTTGTTCTTAAAAGGAAATCAATATGCAACAACTTTACAACAATCTTTCTATGTCACAAATTTATGGTTGTGAGATTTTATGTATTTGATGAATAGGTGGTCCATGAGTTAAGGGGGTCAGAATTACTTAAGCACATGGATTGTAGGACATGGAACTACAGATAGATACAAATAGACTGGTATCTTGTGTACTATGATAAACTTGTTTTAGGTTGGATTTGAATAGCCAACACCTACTAGCAAACTAGGTTTAATGAGGGCCTGATTGGGATGGTAGGTAATATCATCCGTGTGCAGGGTGCTCATAGGTAGTTCATCTATTACTAGCTTCTTAAAATCTTAGGTTAGTGGTCACCACCGCCAACTCAGAGCTACCTCACTTTCTCTCTCTACAACCAACTTCACCAATGAATTAGTGTAATAACACACAACCAATATCAACACCAAAACATACCTCACTTAAACACAAATATACAAAAAAAAAAAAAAAATAATAATAATAAAAAAAAAAAAAAAAAAAAATCACACACACACAAACAAAACTCCACAACTCGGTCTTCCAGATGACCGAGTTATCTCTTATTTGCTCGAAGATGCGTCCATGGAAGGTGATCAATGTAGTAAGGTAGCACGCGTCTTGCATCCTCCACTTAGGCAAATAACCCGCGCCGTACATTGCTTATTACTAGTAGTCTTATATTCTTATAGAATATTACTAGGTACAATATAAATATTCAAACCATTGTATGACTTTTTGTTACTGATAAATTATGTGACATGTGGAATGCAAAAGAAACATATCATCTTTTGCTAGTATGAATGATTAACAGTTTTTTTTGTCCAAGATTGCATTTTCGTAAACGGTATTTTCTTAATATACATCTTGAAAAGAATGATGATTAGTTTACGACTAAATGCAAGTATACTCGTTCAAAATGTTGATCACAAACATGATGGATTGGCGTTGGTAATCCCTAACTAGAGGTGGCAATTTCGGCTCACTTAAGAGTAAATCTTTTAAACGAACAATTCAATTTGGGTATAATTTAGACAAATACTGGTCAAAGTGAACTAAATCAGTTTACGAAGAAATATAACTTTAAATCAGCAATCTAGTTTTGGTGATTAAATTCACATAGTCAAAAATGGAAAATTACAATCATATCGATTGAGAGTCATCCGACATGACCCTTTGTATACTACGTAAAAATTTACTCCTGTTATAAAAATCATCATTCATATTGTCACATTTGTGTGTTTTCTCAGAAAAAATATTTGATCTGGTACTTTGATCTAGGATATAATATGACAAAGTTTAATTTGCTAATATTACATTCTAACTTAGTGACAAAGCCATAAGCTCTAGTCTTCGTCATTTCACCTTGTCGATGGCGATTATTCAGCCAAATAAATTAACCATGACTCCATGAGCTAGCTAACTAGCATATATTGACGCATGGGTTTAATTTGTAGCTGTCAATGGCTAGCGTTTTGCGTAATACTCCCTATCTTTTTGGAGAGTGGAAAATTGGCAATCTGAGTCAATTGGATTTATTTTCAAGGATAATTTTTTTACAACCTACATCACATATCTCATAATTTTTATCTCACATATGTCTCCAAGACCTGAGAGCCTTTGGTGTCAACCTCAGTATCTACCAACTGATTGTCATAAAAAAAAAAAAAAGGTCAGTGAAGAAATCTTCCATATTCCAAAACTTAATATCATCAATCAGTTTAGCTCGACTTTGATTGACATAAAAATTTATTCAAATATTTAGATCTTATGTTAAGACTTTTATTCATGCTTGAAGATATATAAATTGCCTTGAGTTATTCAATGAATTCCAACCTATACTATTACGAAATCTTGCTAGTGTTTTAATAATTGTTCCTTATATAGTTTTGCAAATAAATGGTTCAATGAATGTTACAATGTTTTTAATGACCAATTGACTATATTTAGTCATATATTTTGGATTTACATAGAGGTAGAAAGCAAACGAAAAACAAGTTGCACCGTTAACCTCTTTTTTGGATTGTAAAACTAATTCTTTTGAAAACAACATTTATTGATCTATGTGTCATAACATTACTATGCATAAGTCGTTGTACTTTGTTGGGGAGCTCCCTGTCTCAAGTGCAAGGAAACCAAAAGTGTTAAATGTGAAAGAAATAAAAACATGTTGATTTTCAATACATACCTTCTCGTGTTTTGTCACTTTGTACGAGACGGCTTTTAAAGCAGCATGTCCCACTGTAAAACCTCGACCACTCAAACTCACGAGAGGAGAAACCCTGGTTAGATCCACACAAGCATGTTTCCCTCCAATTACCCATCCAAAAACCAAAACGTCTGCCAGTTTGAGTGTGAATCTTTCATCCAACGGGTCAGTCAAAAAGTATACACGTGCTTCTCTCTTGGTGGAGATCCCGACACGTCTACATACGTCAAAAATGATGTCCATAACCATATTATGTTTGCACTTAAAGCCTAGCTCTTTGCGATAAACCGCATATTCCTCAAAGGAAATGTCTTGTGACAAACTGGGCATATATCATCAACCAAAAATAAAAGAATCATGAGGCGATATTTAAGGATGGTACGTTATTCCAACGGTGACATATGTTGACCTGGCCCGTCTATTGAGATAGTTAGTAGAAAATCTTGAGCATGAGTACCCGTAGACACTCAAAGACTGTTTCTGTCTCACAGTCATGTCGAAGTGGGCTTCTATATCCTTGACCACTCGCTATGTTTGTTGGGGTTTAGAGTGGAATGTGTCCTTAGCATGCTGGTAAAATGAGTAATGTAAGTCAATTGATCAATAGCGAACGTTAGTTTTAGAGCTATCTAAGAGCAAACAGTGGTGATATTCTTTGCTCGCCGCTCCTACGTGGCTTCCTCGCCACTTCTTGCCGCGATACCAACAGGTCTCATTGGGAGCTCGCTGTTTCTTCTTCGCCGTTCAAACGAAGCACAAAAAGATAACAACTTTATTTTCTTTTTTTCTATTTTTGATTTTTAAATTGTGTGTTTAAAGAACCAGGTTTGAGTTTTTTAAATTGTGTGTGTGTTTTTAAGAGGAACAAGACAAACATTTTTTTTTTAAATATATATAAGTTTTAATTCATACCCTTAGACACTAAAAGGTTTAGTTTATAGGCTTTAAGCGCATATGGCACGAAAAGGAAATCCGATTTCGGTAAGACTTGATCTGAATCGTAGTTCAGATTCAAGTCGGTTCAGTGAGGGCGACCGCGAAAGTCACCGAAGGGGTCAGTCTTTTCCTTCACCCCATATAAAAAAAAAGGCGGGGAAGGGCGTTGCAGATGTCCGGGACGGACACGACTTCTTCTAACGCTAGAAGACCACTGGAAGACACCCGGGACCAGAGCATGTCGTGAAAGAAGCACACTGGGCGGGCGTGCTTCGACCGTGTCTCCGGGGCACAGTTGAATGTAGATATCTAGGTTCCAAGTACATCAACACCCCATAGCTACTTAGGGCCGCAACGCAATAAGGCTTTTCGCTCTAGTTGGGCAATGCAAGGAGGCCCCTTTCGCCATTCTTTCTAAATGATAAACTATTATTAGTTCAGTTCGGTAGAACATCGATGATAGGAGAATTTTTCCACTGGTATTCTACGCTCGATCTCTACTCCCCGAAAGCTCACTCACAATCTATGGCTCACTTAGGGCTAGAAAGATAGGCTTCTTCATACAAAGCCAACCGGGAACCTTATTTCGACAGATCAAACTAGCTAGGATCGAGGATTCACGCCTTCCCTTCCGCTTACACCATTTCTTTGTGAATGAAGTTAGACGAAAAAATAGTTTATACTTTTAAACATTAATTTTTTTTTAAATATTTAAATTTTTTATTTTTTTAGTTTATATAAATTTTATTTTATTTTTATTTGTAAAAAAATGAAAAAGAAAATAAAATTTGGAGTGGGTGGGGCTCAAATGGGGAGTTTGTTTTGTGTTATGAGTGAGGGATACTTTAAAATGAGAGTGTTAAAGTGATATGTCACCCGCTGAGATCTAAATGAAAAGAAATGGTGATTCATCACACCTTTTGCTCTAATCTTGTCAAGCAATAGTTACTGGATTTGATTTTGGTAACAAAATTAGCTGTTGGCCGTTAACTTCCTATGGTCTTTTTGTTCGTTGCAATGTATAAATCGAAAAGCCATACACTTGCAACTAAAATAAGTAATAACAAAGATTAGAACAAATCAATCAAAAATAGATTGAGAACCACCGAAATAATATTGGACCCTACCTTAACAACAGTATTCACGGGTTGGTTTGTTAAAGAATGGTTCAAATTAAAAATATATTTTATAATCATGCTCCATGCGACCATGCGTGTATTATATATTTGGTTACTTTTCGCATACTATGGAATTATGGATTATTTGATAATCTTGGTTTTTCTAGAATATGACAATTAACAAATCAAAATATATTAAAAAAAAATGAACGGGTCTTGCAACATAGTTGAACTGAAAAATTACGGAGTAACATACTAAACCAAGTTGTGAACTGAAAATAAACCTAAAACGAACATTAAACCAAGATAATAAAACATAAAAAAAACGTATTTGAATAAACCAATACCATCAAACATATTTTGGTATTTTTAAAGTGTGTATTAAAATAGTACTTTATTTGGTCAAAAGAATAGTGGCTTTTTAGGCGCCACTTTGCTTCTTTTCCGCCATATTAGCTTTGGACTATACGCTTTTCCATAGTTTATTCTGTTAATTAGTATTTCTTTTTGACTTTTCATAAATAGGTCACTAGATAATTAGGGATACATTAACCGAACCCTCCCTATGGGAGGTAAGTACAAACCCTCCCATAGGGTAGGGTGTATCATTGTACTTTTTTTTTTAGTTTTTTTGTCATTTTTTGTCCTTTGTCCTTTTCTTGTTTTTTTTGTCCTTTTTTTTGTTTCAGGTTTTCCCAAAGTCTCACAAGCAAAACCCAAGTCCAGGTTTTCTCAAATAACACAAACAAAAGCCAAGTCCAGGTTTTCTCAAGTAACACAAGCAACAAAAGTTGCAATTGCAGGTTTTGACACAATCAACACAAGTAACACAAGCAAAAAAAGTCCAAGTCCAGGTTTTTGTCCAAGCAAAACATGTAACACAAGCAAAAAAACACAAATAGAAAAAAAAAAAGTCCAAAGTGCAGGTTTTCGTCATCGCCGAAAAAGGCTCGGATTTGAAAACATAATTTAAAAATAAAAATAGTTTAGTAAGGCTCGGATATGAAGGTTGTAAACATAATTGTTTGCCATCCATTCGGGGTTGAAAAACTCATTCGTCATCGCCTTTTGGACACAAGGTCCAGGTTTTGACCAAAGCAACACAAGCAACCATCTCAGATTCACCAAAATCCCAACAAAAGCCACAAAAGCCAACACAGTTCAGATTCTGCAAATTCCCAACAAAAACAACACAGGTACAACAATATTCCACAACCTACCAAGTTCACAAGCTCAGCAACAGAAACACAACACACAGCTCAGATTCTGCAAATTCCCAACAAAAGCCAACACAAGTACAACAATATTCCACAACCTACCAAGTTCACAAGCTCAACAGTATCACCACATGTTCTACAAGTGAAACAAGTTTCACAAGAGGGTTAGTATATTAGAATAGGGAGGGTTAGTATATCTCACCCATACAAGTAACACAAGCAAAGAAAGTCACAAGTGCAGGTTTTTTTCACCCAAGCATCAAGGGAGTATTAACCAAACCCAGGTTTACAAGTCCAGGTTTTGTCACAAGCATCACAAGTAACACAAGCAAAGAAAGTCCAAGACAACAAATGTCGAACTCACCATTTAGCACAGAACAGGTAAAGGCTCAGATTCATATATATATATATATATATATATATATATATATATATATATATATATATATATATATATATATATATATATATATATATATTGCTCATCATGTTTGGCTGCAACTTCAAAGGTTGCAAATTAATTGCCTATCCATTTGGAAATGCCATGCCAAAATCTAGTTTTTTTTATAAAATCATCATTGCCTTTTCTGTTATTTTTAAAAAACAGTTTCATTACAAGTCTGTGGGGAATGGGGTAGGCCAGAGCAGGTATTCATACCACTCTATGGTGGCAGATCAATGTGTTAACCTACCCACATAATCACCACAGAACCACCATAAGAGGTAGGATATACTAACCCTCCCTACTTAATATCACATATCACAAAAACCTGCACCAATGAACCACCAAAGCAGTCACATATCACATATAATCTACCACAAAACCACAAATATTTCACATAATACACCACAGAACCACCAATAATACACCACAGAACCACAAATAATACACCACAGAACCACCAATAATACACCACAGATTCACTCCATTTTTCAAAAACCTCCAATTTTTTTTTCCAAACCCTAATTTTTCAAACCACATAATCACCACATAATACACCACAGAACCACCAATAATACACAACATAATCACCACATAATACACCACAGAACCACCTAATATAAATCCGTGTTAATTGACCACAAATATTACAATTAACAAATGTTAATTGAAATAAATCACTCAATTTTTCCAAAACCCCCAACTTTTTTTCAAAACCCTAATTTTTAAATATTAGGCGTTTCATAAAATTAATATAGATCCGTGTTAATTAACCACAAATATTTCAATTAACAAACGTTAATTGAAATAAATCACTCAATTTTTCAAAAACCCTCAACTTTTTTTCCAAACCCTAATTTTTCAAACGACAGAATCACCAATAATACACAACAGAACCACCAATACTACACAACAGAACCACCAATAATACACAACAGAACCACAAACCCTAATTTTTAAAAATTAGGCGTTTCATAAAAATAATATAGATCCGTGTTAATTAACCACAAATATTTCAATTAACAAATGTTAATTGAAATAAATCACTCAATTTTTCCAAAACCCTCAACTTTTTTTCCAAACCCTAATTTTTCAAACCACAGAATCACCACATAATACACCATAGAACCACCAATAATACACAACATAACCACAAACCCTAATTTTTAAATATTAGGCGTTTCATAAAAATAATATAGATCCGTGTTAATTAACCACAAATACTTCAATTAACAAACGTTAATTGAAATAAATCAGTCACTTTTTAAAAAACCCCCAAAATTTTTTCAAAACCCTAATTTTTAAAAATTAGGCGTTTCATAAAAATAATATAGATCCGTGTTAATTAACCACAAATATTTCAATTAACAAACGTTAATTGAAATAAATCACTCAATTTTTAAAAAAACCCAAATTTTTTTTCAAAACCTTAATATAAACATCACCAAAACAACCCAGAGAAAGTATATCAACGTACCTCAGTTACACATAACGCTCTTATCACAAACACTCACATCATAAACATCACCAAAACCACCAATTTTAGATCTAAAACATGGTTTTAGATCTAAAAAATGAGACAGAATAGAGAGAGAGAAAAGAGAGAATATGGGTGAGTGTGTGTGAGATAAGAGCGTTATGTGAGGTGTGAGAGAGAGAAAAGAGAGAATATGTACGGGACGCTTTAACGCGCTTCTTTTTTTTTTTTTTTTTTTTTTTTTTTTTTTTTTTTTTTTTTTTAAATGTATATATTTTTTGTATATGTAAAAATGTATATGTATATGTAAAAATGTATATGTAATGTATATGTATATGTAATATATTTTTTGTAAAAATGTATATGTAATATATTTTTTGTAAAAAGTATATATTGTAAAAAGTTAATATATTTTTTTTGTATATTTTAAAAAGTTTAAAAGTTTATTTATATATAGTAAAAAGTTAAAAAAATGTAATTTTGTAAAAGTTATTTGTAATTGTACATTTTGTTAGTAAAAACCTAATTTTTTTCATGTTTGTAAAATGTATTTGTAAAAAATTTTCGAATTGTTAAAAATGTATTTTCAGGCGTTCGGTTCTGACGAGCATTTAACTGAGTGGGTGCAAAGTATAGCCCGTCAGCTCGGTTTTGTCATTGTAAAAGATAGAACCAAAGCAGAAAAGGGTTATCTGTACGAAATAAATTATAGGTGTACAAAGGGTGGAAAATATAGACCTGAAGGTAGTGGAAAACGACAAAATTCTCTTTGCGCAAGAACGAGAGATAAAAGAGAGTTTTAATAGGAGCAAGAACGAGAAATTCAATAAATGTACATACCAATATATTCAGAATTGTGGTACAAAGTTTCAAAACATGCTTTCAACCTAATGCATATAGAACTTAACCGGGATATCGCCGTAGAAAAATGTGGCCATAAGTTGCGGACAGTTTATGGACTACCATGCTTCTGCGAATTTGAATTTTATCGAATTCATGGTAAGTATATTCAGTTTATGCCTATCAACTTATTTTTCCACATTAATATCAGTAACTTATATAAGTCACTTTTAACTCATGCAGAATGGCCCGTTCCATTGGATGCAATTGATGTTTATTGGAGAACCCTATCCGTCCCGTGGCCTGTTATCAATAAGCCACCGCCTGAAGATGGTCCATCTGAAGATGGTCCTTCTAGTGACCATGAAGATGATATTGCTTTTGAAGAGAACATGCGAGAATTCAAAAATGTTTTTAGCAAAGCGACTTCGTTTGTCAAGAAAAGCATGTTAACGAAGGTGAGAGGGATATTCCAACCAGAATCTGTGGACATACGTCAACCTGCTGTTCAGAAAAAGACCCGTGGACGTCCAAGTGCAAAGGACAAAAAGTCGCAGGCTACAAAAGTTCCGGACTTGAATGAAGTCCCGGACTTGAATGACTTGAATGATGTGCCAACCATGAATCACCGAAGAAGCACAAATTCAAGGTCTACGAAAGCCCCGAAACGCGCTAAAGAACCTGCAAGACATAGTTCGTACACGGGTCAAAAAATAAGACACAGATTTTTCGTTGGAGATAAGGATAGCGAGGATTTTATTGATCGCATTCCAGAGATTTTCCGTTCACAGGTAATAAGTATTAAAAATGTGCTTGGTGACGGAAATTGTGGATTTCGGTGCATTGCCCATTGGATTTGGCAAGACCAGAATAGGTGGGCCGATGTTAGATACGCGTTATTGCAAGAGTTACAAGAAATTGTGGATTTTTTAACGTGACCGTTGTTGTTGTTATTTAAATAAAATACATTACACGTCAATTATACAAACATTATACTAAATAGATACAAATACACCCTAAAATATATTATACAAAATATTTCAAAAAAAAAAAAAAAAAAAAAAGTACAAAAAGTAAAAAAAAATAAAAAATAAAGTACAAAATAAAATAAAAAAAAAGTACAAAAGTACACTTAGGTACTAATAGGGAGGGTTAGTATATGATTTTAGGGAGGGTTAATATATCCTACCCCGATAATTAACGTATTGGTGATATATACAAAACATAGCGTAGTATTGCGGGTTGTACGGTTTAACCATGTAAGTGCACTCGTATCATGTAAGTTTTATGGGGCAAGTTATTTGGACCTTTGTAGGGAGGATTTTCCAATCATTGCATGCATTGTCAGTTTGTACGGTATGTATTGCGGATTATACGGTTTGACCAAACCCCACTGATGTGACAATATTAGGAAAGTTTGTATAACACAACCCAAGTTTTATAGGTGCTGTCAGAATGTACTTTTATAACACTCTCATAACATAAACATCTTCTCTAATAAAATTCTTATAACACATCATTAAAAATACTCCACTTGCTCACAAAAAAAGTCATAATTCTCACCACGTCCATGGCTAAAACCCTACAACACCAAACCTACGGTGTAGTTTAGCATGTTATAGCAGTACCATAAAGAAAAAAAAAAAAAAAAACCCTTATAACGTGTGATTGAGACACTTCACCGAACAGTACTCTAAGGTATCATAGCACCACACTCCTTCGCAAAGGCCTTGAGAGCCAAGGCTGCGCTACGACATCACAACCGGCGCCATTGTTGATGCGCCATAAACCAAGCCAGTTGCTTTTCTATGATAGTTGCTCTTTTAACTTGTTATCTAAGAACTCGAACATTCTTTTTCCAGTATAGTTTTAAGTACAAAGTTTGTGAATGTGTTAAAAAATAATTTGTACTTTGCGGGTACATTAGAATTATTAATTTTTCATGGAGAGCGCAAGTTTTATTTTTCCATAGAAGGCGAAATAATCACACTTATTATGCTTTCACTTATTATGCTTTGACACTTGTATATATGTTTTGTGCAAATTTCTACGTTTTAAAGCATTTTAACTATTTTATGCTTCGTATTACTTAATTAATAGCTTGAACGAGTAAATTTTTTGTCACGAGTTGCTATATTAAAATCTGACTTGTTCACTTTTACTGCAAGGTAAAATAATAATAATAATAATAATAATAATAATAATAATAATAATAATAATAATAATAATAGAATCTCACTAGTATAAAAATTTAGAAACCAAAATATCTCGAGTCAAGGCCATTGCTTGTTGACATCGACATATGGTAGGAAAGAGACATACAAACAAAACTTTAATTTGCACATTTTCCGATTAAGAATTGTACATCTCACCATTTTTTTTTTCTTTTCTTTTTAACCTTTTAAACTTGAAACAATAAACACAGCAAAAATAATTACTGTAATACCAATAAAAAGAGTAAACAACCCATGGTTAACTTAAAACAAAAATACGTATTACAAACTATACTATACCCTCTATCAATCAAGTGCATTAGGGCCAGTACAGTAATTTAACACATGGTTCCAAACCCATTGAACCAAAAACCTACGTTTAATCCCATGCATATTATACGTGGCACCATCTCCATCGTTGATCATTTGTCCTGTGTAGGACCCACCACCACCAGTTCCATAAATACCCTCACATAAATCAGCTATCTCAACTGGAAACACAGGGTCTTGACCAGCATACCAAGCGTTGACAAACGGGTCAGATGCTATTTCAGCGAGTTCATGAGCTATTACACTTATCATTCCATCTATTGCCACGTCTCCGTTGGGAGATTTTACGGGTTTTAATCCAGGAATGTAGTCCGGAACTGCGAATGGATACGCGCATGTTCCAGGACACTGTTTCCTGGAGTTTCCTATCCATGCGTAGGGTAAAGTGTACCCTACTATGGATGGGTACGTAAAGTAGTGGAACCCACATACGTTCTGGCAAAAGTCCTGAACGTATACGTCCTGAGAAGTAAGTAATAGATATATTCCGCTTTTTGAGGTGATTGGTAATGGTTTTGTTTTGGCAGATATTGCCGATTTTATGACAGACTGTACGGAAAGACGTGTTAGTGTCTTTCCGTAAGACATTAGTCTGTCGTTTTTCTGTTCACCGACCTGAACGGTTCTCGAGATATTTGAACCGGTCTGGTCAGTGTACTGTTGTACTGTTTTCCACCAACCAGAAACTGACGGGGACTGGTTGGTAGTAGATGAAATAGAGTTTATGAAATCTAGGATTATTTTCTTTTCTGTCCTAAGCCATGTACCGTACCAGATAATGTGTACGGTAATGTCGGCTGTTAGGACAGGTCCCATGTGGTACCTAAGCTTAACGAATTCGGACGAGCCTTCATACTTTTTCGAAGGTCCGAATTCAAGGTTTGTTGTGTTGGGTTTGAGGTGAGGCCATGGCCGCCATGCGGCTGTGGGGTGGATGAAGAGGATGGCGGTGATGACGGCGATGGTGATAAGTGATGGCACCGGTGATCGGTGGATGTTTAAGTCACACCGGGTCATTTGTAGTGAGTTGTGTTGTTAGAGTGTATGCATGAATGGTGTAATTGTGAGACATTTATATATACGATGGAAAAATATTTAAACCTTTGGTTACATTGTACTACCCTTGAGTTTAAAATATAAAGTGTTATTGTCAAACAAACGCATATACATTTACAACTTGTGATAAAAGAAAGGGATGTGAAAAAGACGTACTTGACTGTTTTATCAAACTCTACAGCTGTGACTTGACTTATTTTATAGTGAAAAGCTTTTTTTAATACATCAAACAACGATGTTTTATAAAGTCATTCTCACGAACAGTTAATTCGAGAAGACTAGAATGTGTTCGTATAAAAGAAATGTCGAACCATGTTTTAGATACTCATTGAAAGCGTACAGTCACATTTACAAAAGATGTAGTCATGAACATTGATTATTTCGTGATTTATTTTTGTACAGAGTAGTAGGAGTATTAATAATATCCATCCCAAAATATAAGTTCATTTTAACATTTTCAAAGTATTTTTATTTCAACTTTTATCTTAATTATTTTTTGTCGTGTTATATAATACTTGATGCAAAATATATAAATAGACTTGTGTTTTAAATGCAATTGCATTAGTATACTTTTCATCAAGTATTATATAACATAAAAAAAAAAAATTAAGGTCAAAGTTGAAAAGAATAGACTTTGAAAAATAAAAAATGGACTTATATTTTGGGATGGAGGTAGTAAGGTTTTAAGAACTTGACATTCTATAATATTGATATGTAGAAGTGTAGAACTTATTGCAATAATATATATGTTATCGAGGAGTTGTAAATTTAAAGTTTCCAGTGATATTAATATTTGTTATCGAGCTATTTGATTATCTTAGTTGAAGGGGGAAAACTCAAAAACATGAACTTTGTCAAAATAATAATGTTCTACCACCGCATACTAATTTATAAAACCTTGAAAATTTTAGATATTCATGCAAATCGATCAAACCGATGGAATTATTTATCTCAATGGTATGACCCAAACAATTAAAGCGAATTTAGCTTACTTAGCTGTAAAAACATTTATCTTTTGTTCTTGAAATTCAAGTATGTTTAAAATGACAAAACAAAAGACTCTGGTTTAAATTGCTTAACAATAACAATATTTTGGTATTGATGAGTTAAAAATACTTAGCAAGGTGCAGCATCTTATAGACACAATTTTGGTGCCTATAACGCAGCCATACTGCACTTTTGGGTGTATTATAGGTATCACGTTGTGACTATAATAGCCGATTTGTGTGTATGTTGTTTTTATTTTTAAAACTTTTTTAGTGTAAAGTGATGTTTTTTTTATAGTGTGTAATAGGAATGTACGTTATTGTGGATGATGCTTTTGAGGTTTTGTGTTTTAAGAATAATATAGGGTAAAAGCTGACGTGACGCATCTATAACAGGATAAATAACACCACATGCACTTAACACTCTTAGACTAGTGATAATAAGCAATGTTCGACCCGTGCTTTGCTTCCGTGGCTGCCCAAAGACGTGCCGTACACTATTAGAGACACCCATAGGGGACGTGTCCGTGGTCGTTCAAACGACCGTTGCGGAGGTGTGTTTGTATGTGTGTGTGTGTGATTTTAGTTTTTGTAAGTCATATTTGTATTTAAGTAGAGTATGTTTTGATGGTGATGTTAATAATATTATTACCCTATGTTGATAGTGATATTAGTTGTAAAGATAGAAGCTGACGTGAAGTTAAGTTAACGATAGTAACGTTGGTTTACCGATAAGCCTACAAATTTTTAGCTTACACATATCATGATATCAAGTATCAACATTGGAACTGAAATTGGCGTATGCATTGGTCGGAGTATTTTTTTCAAGTGTAAGAAAGTAGGTAGGGTCATAAAGTGGCATTGATTTGCGGGGCTAATGGAATACAGACAGAAAGCCGTCGATGCTTGGTTTTGTTTTTTCTGTTTTGTGGGTCTTTTGAAAGCTTCACTACTACTCTTCTATTATACTCTTTCATGTTTTCCTTTTTTGCTTTGTAATGCAAACATTGCTCTTTTTAAGATTTCCATCTTATGGTTTTAAACATACACACTTGTGTGTTGCGGTGCTCGAACAAAATATTTTGTCAATTAGTATATCTGTGGCCGGTCTTCTTTTTCAAAACAAAAATCTTGTAATTTGTAACTAATTTAGCGTACTCAATGTCTTTTGATGCGAGTGTAACAAAGAAAATATAGAAAGTTGTGTTACATTGGGGTTAATGGGTTAAGTCCATATGCTATGAGCTAGTTCTTCTAAACATGTTAGCAGCACTTAGCAACATAATAAATATAGCTAGTCAGTGTTATGTGATTCAGGCTAAAACTAAGTACATATATATGCATTCGGTTCCTTAAGCTAGCCTTAGGGTGTCTCGGTATCTCGTGCAATTAAAGTTATATATATATATATATATATATATATATATATATATATATATATATATATATATATATATATATATATATATATATATATATATATCTCACTGCATCTGTGTTTTTGTAATGCATTGATGTTTATATACTTATGTGATGTAGTAAGAATGAATGCATGTGATGTAGTAAAAACACGACTCTACAAACATATTACAACGCCATTTTCTAAAAATATGAAAGAGTTTAGTTTATATATAAGAGATGCGGTTTCTTTTATAATATTTGATCTTCATCTTTATAATCACCAAAATTTATGCTTATGTGATGGATTCTTGGACTTGTTTTTGGGAAATATATGAGCCCAATTTAAATAAACAGCCCTGGGCAATGTGATCCAACTTTTCCACGTCATATGCAACAATCCATCAAACGGCGAAGATCAACTGATCAAGTATCAAAGATACGGACTATTAACTTTTCAAACTACGGAGTAGTTCAAATAAACATTCACGAACAATCGATTAGACGATATAAAAATGTTTCTGGGATTAAGGTCATCAAAAACACTCAAGTTACTTCGTTAAACGACGTTGTAGTGTGTTTATTATAGAGTCGTATTTTTAAGGTTTTGATTATCTGGTGTCATTTAAACTTAGACTTTGTCTTATTTGATTGTGTTTGGGTGCCTTAGATTGGTTTTGAGGCATATATATTTCTTGTCGAATGCAACAATTTTACTACGAGTACTTAATTTCGAGGTTTATATGAAAATTTCCGTTTAAAAAGGTTATGCATGTATTATGCATCAACAAGTTTACATGCACGAAGTAAAGCTTCTCATAAACAAAATTACAGGATCGACATCATATACACGTATACTATTGTGATTTGACAAAATTGCAGTATCGACATGACAAGAATAGTTTATAGTACTTAGAATCCACGTGCATGCACTTTGATCACCAGCGCCTCCTACAAAAACACAAAAACACACACAATCATTTCATAACAAAAACAATGGCATCATCTTCACTCACTAACCCCTTCTTCTCAAACACCATACCAACCACCACAAGAAGTCACATGATCACAACCACCTTTTCATTTACCAGACTCAAAACCATAAAGGCATCTGCAAAAACATACAAGAAAGAAACTGACTCATCTTTAGTTGAGAATTCAGTTAACACGATCAGGTTCTTAGCAGTTGATGCGGCAGAGAAAGCGAAAACGGGTCATCCTGGTATGCCTATGGGGTGTGCTCCATTGGGTCATATATTGTTTGATGAGGTGGTGAGATATAATCCTAAGAATCCTTTATGGTTTAACCGTGATAGGTTTCTCTTGTCTGCTGGTCATGGGTGTATGTTGCAATATGCTTTGCTTTACTTGGCTGGTTATGATAGTGTTAAGGTATTATTTTTATTTATTTATTTTATTCATTTTATTGTTATCAAATGAAGAAATGATTTGCATGACAAAAAAAACATGGCTAATTGGGCATCCCCGGCCGATGTATACATTATATGTACTTTTTGCACTAAATTCATTCCAATGTTAGCGCGGTATATTTGTGCATTATTTTAAGGTATGTTTGGCACAAAGCTTTTTGGAGCTTTTTGGGGCAATTAGCGGTGAGCAATGAACTTTTTGAATTTTAGTGTTCGTTTGGCATGAGAGCTGTGAGCTTTGCTATTTAAAAAAAAAACTCATTTTTCCAATGCTTCTTTATGAAACGGTGAGCGGTAAGCAGTGAGCTGTGGCTACTGCTCACAGCTCACAACCACTTTTGTCAAACATAGCCTTAGTGCAATAAGTAGTAACCACTAAGAGCATAGGGAGTCATAACGCATGCCTTGACGTTATGGTCTAGGAGGCATGCGTTGATGAGCGTTTTCCACTCCGTGCTTCCCTGCATTACCTCCACGTTATGGTTTGCGTTGGTTTATCAACGTGAGTTGAAACGCAACAACGAAAATAATAATAATAATAATAAAAAGCACTTCACCCCTCACATTTAAATGCAACGGCTAGTAGCAGCTTTTAATGCAACGAGGTACAACCATCTTTAGCGAGTTAGGAGCTTTATCTAGCGTGTTGGGTAACCAAGTGGAATGCAAGATTAATATAGCTTGAGCTTGCAAGATGGAGAGACGAAGTGTTGAGTCGCGTTTAGCTTGCTGTGGGAGGACGAAGTTGGAACTAATATTATTGACATACATTATATAAGATAATATTTAGTGCAAAGTCTAGTGTACACATTGGAGGAACATATTTATAATGCAAGTATATATTCCAAAAATAATCTCATTTTGCTTTAAAATAGTGCAAAATTATAGTGCGGAGATGCTTTAAACACATGTATCAACACTTTAACTTTAGATCTAATTGACAAAAAAAAAAGTTGTATTTCCACTGTATGAACCATGCAACCTGGAATTTCAAATTTATTTTTGTGCGATCATTTAACTGTGCGACTCTATTACAATGTTGATAAGTGTATCTGTGGTATGATGATGCTTTTTGTGCGACTTAGATGTTTTTTTTGCGACCTGTTAGTGTTTTGTGCGACTGATGTGACCTTTGATCGCGAAGTTTTGTCTTTTTCGAAAAAGAAGAAAAAAAATTATGGATTTTTAATGTTTTTTTTTTGTTTTACAAGGAATTTTTTGACTTTTTCGAAAAAAACAAAATTTCACATCAGTCGCAAGGTCGCATAAGCCTAAATTTGGAATGATGAAGTTGTGGTCTATTAGTTGGAAATTGATTTTTTTGGTGAATATTAGGAAACGGCCTTTAATTTTATTGGGAGAACATATTTCTTTACAAACCAATAAACTATTGCCGCACATTTTTAGTCATACAATTAGTCATGTTTTTTGTCATCAATGTCATTTCTTATCAGATTTAGTTATATATATGGTAGGACTCCTACTATCATGCATAAGAACTAGTTTCTGACATGTGAGTTAGCTTTAGTTGTAGGAATCATAATTTAAATGGAGCAAAAAAATCAAAGTTTAAGGCACACAACATTATGCTTGTATGTAATCCTTATTAAATCAAGAAGATTACACCAAAAAGTTTCTTGTAAAGGGATTTTTGAAAGAACATTATAGAAATGATTACGGATATGTGGAGAATTAGAATCAAACTGAAAAAATAATTGAGCAGTTTTACGTCTAGTCTGACAAATTAGTTATCTTGGAATGATTTTGTACCTTATTTTCTATAATTCTATTGTGCTAGCAAAAGTGAAAAACTTTGAAACAGGCTTGTGATATTAATGTGAACTGATTGGTGCAACTTTAAGTGTAATGAAGTCATAATCATTTTTGGGAAGTAGTTTTCTAGTGCTTTAATACAATCAGACTTTTTGTATCCATTAGGAGTTTATTACTGCTGCATCCTACAAATGCAATAACATCCATTTTGTGTTGTGTTGAGATAGATGTAGACATTACATAATGATATCATAAATCACATTCACTTCAGAGATTGGTGAAGTTAATTTTGGTCTGCAAAGTTTTCATTCTCCAATTGCTTGTTGGAATAAAACTTGCTATGATGAACAAATCACAGGTAATATATATGAATATAAACTTGCTGTATTATTGATACTTGCAAATCTTTTTTTGTTCATTCATTCTTATAGACACTTGACCATATATATACATACCGAAAAGACACTAACAGGTTCTATGAACCATTGTGACCCTTCACCAATAACTACCATTAACTAACTTTCTAACTAACTATAACCGCTATTCGGTTATTAACTAACAAACTAACATGTTCGGCCCTTAGGCTTTGCGTTGATTACATACTATAAACTAACTGATTTATCTGATTTTGTCATTAACTTCCAATATTGCTGTCATTACTTAGGGATTGTTTAGGTGTTTTGATTTTTAGCCAGTAACTCTTCGAGTCTTCATTTAACTCTATGCAAACTAATTAAACGTTGCACTTTTTGAGACAAGTGAATAGTTATAGTGAAGTTTGTCTTAAAAAAATGCAGGATGAAGACTTAAAAAGCTACAGGCAGTGGGGAAGCAAAACACCTGGACACCCTGAAAACTTTGTGACACCAGGAATTGAACTCACAACTGGTAGATCGTCTTAATTTTCTAGCTATGAACAGATATTCCTTTTAATCTTTTCTTTTCCCACATGTGGAAAGTTGTCTCTTGTTTATTAATGCATTTCTAACAATTTACTAAACAATATACAAGTCTGGGATTTGGATTTGCTACCAATAGGTTATACTCGAGGTGGAAATTTCAACCCTTTATATTGGGAGGGTGATTTCGGGTTGTAGGTTTAATATGAGTCAATTGGATAAAATATAAAATAGCTAACTTGAAACAGGTAGAACAAGGAATTTGCCGAATGTGTAATTAAAATCCTAAACAGTTCTATTTAGAAGAAATTGAATTTATGTTAAGAACATTTTTTTCTTCATATATATGATATGATACAAAATTATATACAAAGTTCCAAAAATGGATAATCACGTTTTGGTGAAATAATTTTCTATTTGTAATCATGTAGGACCCCTTGGTCAAGGTATAGCTAATGCTGTTGGTTTAGCCCTAGCGGAGAAGCATCTAGCAAGCCGATACAACAAACCAGGCCATGAAATTGTTGATCATTACACCTAAACCACCATCACATTCTAATTCCATGTTTATGTTATTTGTTTCATTTTTTTCGACTTATCTTCCTTGTCCTAATTCTTATATTTAAACTAGGTATGTTATACTTGGTGACGGGTGCCAAATGGAAGGGGTCTCCAATGAAGCTTGTTCCCTTGCTGCGCACTGGGGGCTCGGGAAGCTAATTGCATTCTATGATGACAACCATATCTCCATTGATGGAGACACAGATTTAGCTTTTACTGAGAATGTTGATAAACGGTTCGAGGGATTAGGGTGGCATGTAATTTGGGTGAAGAATGGTAACTCTGGATATGATGAAATCCGTGAAGCGATTGAGGAAGCAAAGTCTGTTACAGATAGACCAACTTTAATCAGGGTATTATTTTTTTTAAAGTTAAATATACTCTTGGGTAGAGGTGACAATTTTGAATCATTTAAGAGTAAATGGGTCAATTTGGCTTCCACTTTGCCTATTTTGAGTCAAGTAGACAGTATTTTGAACAATTCCTAAAAATAGGTTGAGCAGGTTAAAGCGACCGAAAATCGGCCAAACAGGTTGAGTGTGTTCAAAATGCTAATAACCTGTACGTTAAATTATTTTGTTGCAAGGTTAGATTATTTGTAATTTTACAGAAATAAAATAAAATAATATGTTTGCACATTAACAGATGCTCATCTTAACCCCCAACCCAACACGCCCATTCTACCACCTCTACTATCGGATTTCAGTGTTATCTATTTAGGACCTCATTTTGTTGAGTTTTGTATGTATACAGGTAACTACTACTATTGGTTTTGGATCACCAAACAAGGCCAACTCATATAGTGCTCACGGTAGTGCACTGGGAGCTATGGAAGTTGAGGCGACAAGGAAAAATCTTAAATGGACCCACGAGCCGTTTCATGTCCCTGAAGATGTTAAAACGTAGGGTCTTACTCGTTTTGACTGTTTTCCAATCCTGTCATTTTGATAATGAAAAGTATAGCCTTTCATTTTAAGAGACATAGGAAAAGACGTGGCCATGGAAACATATAATGTAAAATGTAAAAAAAAAAATGGTATATACGTTGACAATTGTCTTGCTGGATTTAAATTGTGTATAGGCACTGGAGTCATCATATTTCTGAAGGAAGTGCTCTTGAGACTGAATGGGAAAAAATGTTTGCAGCATACGAGATGAAGTATAAGGATGATGCTGCAGAATTGAAAGGTCTTATCAGAGGTGAACTGCCTGCTGGTTGGGAGAAAACTTTACCGGTTAGTTTCCGACTATATTCTGAACTTCTGTATCACACCAGCCTCGGAAACACAAAATAATTCATTCTTGGTATGTATAACATGTCATCAAGGCTGGTTCAAGTTAAAATATGCTCTTTTTAGATGGGTCGAACCCACGGACGCTAATCATCAATTTTACTCCCTCCGTCTTATATTTATTGTCTATATTTCCATTTTAGGATATCTCAAAATAATTGTCTACTTTCCCTACTTAGTAAAAACTAGAGAATCTAGTGGAAGAATGTTCCATTTTAGTGGTTGAAAATTAAAGTGTCCCCACTTTTATTAAACTTTGTGTATTCTCTCCCATGACAATAATTTTGAGACGGAGTGAGTAATATTTTTTTGATAATTAATCTTTTAATTAGGCTTACGTGAACAGTATTGTTGCTTTAATGATCTACATCTATAAATAAATGATTTAGGAGGTACGCATTAAAAATAGTGTCACCGTGATTGCTTTTCAGATAACCTTTTTTATTCGACCAATTTGACCTGGGGGTACCCATGAAAATTGTGAAAACTTTCTGTTGTCTAAATGTTTCCGGGTGTTCTATTGTTCAAGTTACCAGTGATTTATGTTTTTTTTTGCAGACTTACACTCCAGAAATGCCGGCTGATGCTACACGAAATCTTTCACAGCAGTGCCTAAACAGCCTTGCAAATGTTCTTCCCGGACTACTCGGAGGCAGTGCAGATCTTGCATCCTCCAATATGACTCATCTTAAAATGTTTGATGATTTTCAAAAACACACTCCCACAGGACGTAACCTACGATTTGGTGTACGTGAACACGGAATGGGAGCAATCACCAATGGGATTGCTCACCACACAAAAGGACTGATTCCCTATTGCGCAACTTTCTTTGTATTCACAGATTACATGAGAGCCTCCATGAGACTTGCTGCATTATCCGAATCTCGGATAATATACGTGATGACCCACGATTCAATTGGTCTTGGGGAAGATGGGCCCACACATCAACCTGTAGAACATTTAGCAAGTTTCCGAGCCATGCCGAACATCCTCATGCTTCGACCTGCTGACGGGAATGAAACCGCTGGTGCTTACAGAGTTGCCATCCTCAACACAAAACGTCCTTCGGTCTTGGCACTCTCAAGACAAAAGCTTACACATTTAAATGGAACATCGATTGAAAACGTTGAGAAAGGAGGGTATATTTTGTCAGACAGTTCATCTAACAACAAACCAGATGTAATTCTGATTGGAACTGGGTCAGAACTCGAGCTTGCAGTGAAGGCCGGTGACGAGTTGAGGAAAGAAGGGAAGGCAGTACGGGTGGTGTCGTTTGTTCATGGGAGCTTTTTGACGAACAAAGTGACGAATATAAAGAAAGTGTGCTGCCTAGCAGTGTCACGGCTAGGGTTAGTATTGAAGCGGGGTCGACATTCGGGTGGGAGAAAATTGTGGGGCAAAAAGGGAAGGCCATCGGGATTGATAAATTCGGGGCAAGTGCACCGGCTGGAAAAATATTCAAGGAGTCTGGAATTACGGTTGAAGCAGTAATTGAAGCAGCCAAGACAGTTTGTTAAGGTGGTTACTTTGTTTAATTTTGCTTTCTATATGCACTTCAATATTTGAAATTGAGAAGAAATAACGAGTAACAGAAAATGGTAGCTTAGAACTAAGAACCGGACTTCGAGACGCGTCTAATTCAAATACTGTCTTCAACAAAATGAGAACTGAATACTTTCGTGCGTGACATGTTGAATATCGATCATTAGCACTAGTTTCAGGATACATTAGCACTAGTTTCAGAAGCTCATAGTTAGGAAGAGATTTCTATACGTGCAGTTTCTGATTTTAATTCATGCAACAAGCAGCTTATCATTGATAATGTAAAGCTCGCCTCATTTAGATCTCTAGTAGACAAAAAAAAGGTTCCTATTAAGTGGATAGAGTGGATATGTAACCCTTGTAACGCTCTATCCCCGTGTATGTAACTTGTTCTAGTTTCTTGCTAGTTTGTTAATCTATATTCTCTTGCCGTTCAAAAAAAAAAAAAAAAACTGGAACTCTGTCAAGTGTTCGCTTGCTTACGATAACATCCAATCCGGATATCTCTAAAGAAATGGAATTCAGATTAAGCTAACTCAGGAAAGTCCAAGAAATAATAGGAATAGAATCGGAAAATAAAAAAATTGATTAACATCTAAAACTAAAAATAACACTATTTCAAGGGATCTATTTAATTAAAGGCAAAAGGTTGATACAAAATGGTTCGTATTAGCAAAAATAGTTTATAGTACTTAGAATCCACGTGCATGCACCTCGTACAACCAGATACACAAAAGCATAAACTTTGACCACCGCCTCGTACAAAATCACACACATATATATAAGAACACAGAAACACACACAATCATTTCATAACAAAAACAATGGCATCATCATCGTCATCTTCCCTCACCAAACCCTTCTTCTCAAACACCATACCAACCACCACAAAAACACACATGATCACCACCACAACCACCCTTTCATTTACCAGACTCACAACCGTTAAGGCATCTGCAAAAACATACAAGAAAGAAACTGACTCATCTTTAGTTGAGAATTCAGTTAACACGATCAGGTTTCTAGCGGTTGATGCAGTAGAGAAAGCGAATTCGGGTCATCCTGGTTTGCCCATGGGATGTGCTCCAATGGGTCATATATTGTTTGATGAGGTGATGAGATATAATCCAAAGAATCCTTATTGGTTTAACCGTGATAGGTTTGTGTTGTCTGCTGGTCATGGCTGTATGTTGCAATATGCTTTGCTTTATTTGGCTGGCTATGACAGTGTTAAGGTATTCTTCTTTTCTTTGGAATTATCAAATTTAGTTACATGTTTTTTGTACATTTTGTTTTATTATGATCATGGTGGACCCACTATCATGCAACAAAACTGACAAGAATCATAATTTTAAGATCGCAATTTGCTTGTATATAATGCGTATTTAGATAAAGAAGATTATACTGAAAGTTTCTTTTAAAGTGATTTTTTAATGAACATTATATAAGTGATTAGCGATATGTGTTGAATCAGAATTGAACTCAGGGATAGTTGAGCAGTTTTAAGTTTATTATGATAAATTAGTTGGATCAAAAAGTGTAGATTGGCATGGACACCTTAACCCTGTGTACCATGATAGTACCCATCAACCCTACCCAGCAAAAGTTTGATGCCTGTGAAATACCTCCACCTAATACCCAACCATGCTGCGGAACGGATTCGAACTCGCGTCCTTTGTTGGATCGTGACATCACATGGCTGGCCCAGGCTTCTAAGGTAGCTGGTGGCCAATTGTGCTAGGCAGCTGGTTATGATAAATTAGTTATCTTGGAATCATTCTGTACTTTTCTATAATCTTGTTGGTGCTACCAAAAGAGGCTTGTCATTTTGGAATCAATGTTGTTGCAACTTTTAGTGTAATGAAGTCGCAATCATTTTTGGGAATGGTAGTTTTCTAGTGCTTTAATACGATCAAACTTTTTATATCCACTAGGAGTTTATTACTGCTGCATCCTACAAATGCAATAACATCCATTTTTTGTTGTGTTGAGATAGATGTCTACATTACATAATAATATCATAAATCACATTCACTTCAGAGATTGGTGATGTTGATTTTGGTCTGCAAAGTTTTCATTCTCCAATTGCTGTTTAGATATTTTGATTTTTAGCCAGTAACTCTTCGTTTAACTATACACAAACTAAATGGTGCACTTTTTGAGGCAAGTGAATAGTTGTAATGAAGTTTGTCTTAAACATATGCAGGACGAAGACTTAAAAAGCGTTAGGCAGTGGGGAAGCAAAACACCTGGACACCCTGAAAACTTTGTGACACCAGGAATTGAACTCACAACTGGTAGATCGTCTTAATTTTCTAGCTTTGAACATATATTCCTTTTAATCTTTTCTTTTCCCACATGTGGAAAGTTGTCTCTAGCTTGTTTATTAATGCATTTCTAACAATTTTACTAAACAATATACAAGTCTGGGATTTGGATTTGCTACAAATAGGTTAAACTCGAGGTGGAAATTTAAACCCATTTATATGGAGATGGGTGATTCCGGGTAGTAAGTTTAATATGGGTCCATTGGATAAAATATAAAATAGCTAACTTGAAACAGTTAGAACAAGGAAGTCACGTGTAATTAACATCCTGAACAGTTCTATTTAAAAGAAATAGTATTTATGTTAAGAGTATAGTTTTTTTCCCATATATGATGCACAATTATTTACAAAAGTTCAAAAAATGGATAATTAGTTAATTACGTTTTGGTGAGTTGGCATAGCCTGATCGTTTGCTCCACATCACCTGGGCCCATTTTGCCACCTTTATTTACAGAAGAAATTCCAACAACTTAATCTTGAAATCATTTTCTATTTGTAATCATGTAGGACCCCTTGGTCAAGGTATAGCTAATGCTGTTGGTTTAGCCCTAGCGGAGAAGCATCTAGCAAGCCGATACAACAAACCAGGCCATGGAATTGTTGATCATTACACGTAAACCACCATAACATTCTATTTCCATGTTTATGTTATTTGTTTCTTTTTTTTTTTTTTACTTATCTTCCTTTTCCTAATTTTTATACTATTTATTAAACTAGGTATGTTATACTTGGTGATGGGTGTCAAATGGAAGGGGTCTCCAATGAAGCTTGTTCCCTTGCTGCACACTGGGGGCTCGGGAAGCTAATAGCATTCTATGATGACAACCATATCTCCATTGATGGAGACACAGATATTGCTTTTACTGAGAATGTTGATAGACGGTTCGAGGGATTAGGGTGGCATGTTATTTGGGTGAAGAATGGTAACTCCGGATATGATGAAATCCGTGAGGCGATTGAGGAAGCAAAGTCTGTTACAGATAGACCAACTTTAATCAGGGTATTATTTTTTATCAAGTTAAATATACTATTGGGTAGAGGTGACCATTTTGAATCATTTATGACACGGGTCGGTTTGGATTACACTTTGCCTAGTTTGAGTCAGGTGGATAGTATTTCAAACAGTACCTAAAAACAGGTTGAGCGGGTCAAAGAAGTTGAAAGTCGCTCAAACCGGTTGAGTCTGTTTAAGATGCTAATAACCTGTTAAATTATTTTGTTGCAGGATTAGGTTGTAATTTCACGTAAATAAAATTAAATAAAGTATTTGCAGCTCCTTTCATCCTGACCCGGCCCCTTTTTCTTGACACATTAACAGATGCTCATCTTAACCTATAACCCAACGTACCTGCCATTCTACCACCTCTACTATCGAATTTCAGTGGTATCTGAATCTTTTGTGTTATCTATTTAGGGCCTCATTTTGTTTGAGTTTTGTATGTATACAGGTAACTACAACTATTGGTTTTGGATCACCAAACAAGGCCAACTCATATAGTGCTCACGGTAGTGCACTGGGAGCTAAGGAAGTTGAGGCGACAAGGAAAAATCTTAAATGGGCCCACGAGCCATTTCATGTCCCTGAAGATGTTAAAACGTAAGGTCTTATGTGTTTTGACAGTTCTCCAATCCTATCGTTATGATAAAGGAAAGTACGGCCTTTCATTTTTAGAGAAATAGGAAAAAAAGTGCCCGTGGAACCTATAATGTAAATTGTAGAGAAATGGTATATACGTTGACAATTGTCTTGCTGGATTTAAATTGTGTGTAGGCACTGGAGTCATCATATTTCTGAAGGAAGTGCTCTTGAGTCTGAATGGAACAAAATGTTTGCAGCGTACGAGAAGAAGTATAAGGATGACGCCGCAGAATTGAAAGGTCTTATCAGTGGTGAACTGCCTGCTGGTTGGGAGAAAGCTTTACCGGTTAGTTTCTGACTGTATTCTGAACTTCTGTATCCCACCAGCCTCAGAAAACCACAAAATGATTCATTCTGGATATGTATAACATGTCATCAAGGCTGTTTCGAGTTAAAATACGTCCTTTTTAATTAGATGGATCGAACCCACAAACACTAACTGTAAAATTATGATTATGATTACGAAAACAGTTATGATTATGATTACGAAAACATTATTGTTGCATTAATGATCCACATCTTTAAATAAACGATTTAGGGGGACGCTTTAAGATAGTGTCACCCTGATCTCTTTAAGATAACTTTTTTTATTTGACTTGGGGATACCCATGAAAATTGTAAAATTTCCGTTGTCTAAATTTTCCCGGGTGTTATATTGTTCGAGTTACCACTGATTTATGTTATTTTGGCAGACTTACACACCAGAAATGCCAGCCGATGCTACACGAAATCTTTCACAGCAGTGCCTGAACAACCTTGCAAATGTTCTTCCCGGACTACTCGGAGGCAGTGCAGATCTTGCATCCTCAAATATGACTCTTCTCAAAATGTTTGGTGATTTCCAAAAACACACTCCTGCAGAACGTAACCTACGATTTGGTGTACGTGAACACGGAATGGGAGCAATCTGCAACGGGATTGCTCACCACACAAAAGGACTGATTCCCTATTGCGCAACTTTCTTTGTATTCACAGATTACATGAGAGCCTCCATGAGACTTGCTGCATTATCCGAATCTCGGGTAATATATGTGATGACCCATGATTCAATTGGTCTAGGGGAAGATGGGCCCACACATCAACCTGTAGAACATATAGCAAGTTTCCGAGCCATGCCAAACATTCTCATGCTTCGACCTGCTGACGGGAATGAAACCGCCGGTGCTTACAGAGTTGCCATCCTCAACACAAAACGTCCTTCGGTCTTGGCACTCTCAAGACAAAAGCTTCCAAATTTAAATGGAACATCGATTGAAAATGTTGAGAAAGGAGGGTATATTTTGTCAGACAGTTCATCAAACAACAAACCAGATGTAATTCTGATTGGAACTGGGTCAGAACTCGAGCTTGCAGTGAAGGCCGCTGACGAGTTGAGGAAAGAAGGGAAGGCAATACGGGTGGTGTCGTTTGTTTCATGGGAGCTTTTTGACGAACAAAGTGACGAATATAAAGAAAGTGTGCTGCCTAGCAGTGTCACGGCTAGGGTTAGTATTGAAGCGGGGTCGACATTCGGGTGGGAGAAAATTGTGGGGGCAAAAGGGAAGGCCATCGGGATTGACAAATTCGGGGCGAGTGCACCGGCTGAAAAAATATACAAGGAGTATGGAATTACGGTTGAAGCAGTAATTGAAGCAGCCAAGACAGTTTGTTAAGGTAGTTACTTTGTTTTGCTTTCTATATGTACTTCAATATTTGAAATTGAGAAGAAATAACAAGCAACAGAAAATGGTAGCTTAGAATTAGAATCGGACTTCGAGACGCGTCTAATTTAAATCCTGTCTTTAACAAAATGAGAGCTGAATACTTTCGTGTGTGACATGTTGAATATCGATCATTAGCACTAGCTAGTTTCAGGATCATGTACATTGTAGTATATGTAGAAGCAGAAGCTCATAGATAGGAAGAGATTACCATACATACAGTATCTGCTTCTAACTCATGTAACTGGAACTCTGTCAAGTGATCGCTTGCTTATGATAAGATCCAATCCATAAATCTTAAGAAATGGGATTCAGATTAAGCTAACTCAGGAACTCCAAGAAATAGCCTAGAATTCGAAAATAATAACATCTAAAACTAACAAGGGATCTATTTAAAGGCAAAAGGAGTTGGTATCAAATTAAACTAATTGTGGTTATTTTGGTCAAAATTCGCATGTGAATGTCACGTGTTGATACAAAATGGTTCATATCAGCTTGTCATTGCACAATTAGGCTATATCACAACTTCTATTGTCCTGTGTGGTCTAGTGAGTACTTAGGCTTGTCAAGTGACCAACAATGTGTTTGCTTATAGTCTAGCTAATAGCGAGTTAAGTGATATCCCGGATTGCTGATCACTACAACATTCACTGCTCTTAGCGGGGACTTTTCAACGCTTTCTGCGGGGACTTCTCCCCGCCCAAAACTTTCGACGGGGACATGTCCCCGCCAAAAGTACGTCGCCCAAAGCCCTTCGCTGTAAACTTTTGGCGGTGACGGACAACACTTTTGGCGGGGACACGTGGGACCCACACTGCTAGCGTGGACAATTTTGGTCAGGTCAAACAGGCCAGCGTGGCACTACTTTCGGCGGGGACATGTCCCCGCCAAAAGTGTTTTCCGTGGTTGCAATTAACCCCTTAATCCTTGATTTAAATAATAATTTACACACTTTCGGGGGGACACGTCCCCGCTGAAAGTGGTTTACATAGTCAATGGGTCACACTTTCAGCGGGACACGTCTCCGCTAAAAGTTGTATCCACAGATATTGTAGCAAACTTTTGGCGGGGACATGTCCCCGCTAAAAGTAACTGACCCATTTTGCATCAAATTGCTGCAAAATGGGTAATTTCCAGATTTTCCGGAATTTTTTCGAAAAAAATCTACAAATTCACAACCTTTATATGCTCTAATTACAACACCACAAGACACTCAAATCACAAATTCACCAAACATAATATCATACATATCCAAATTTGTTAAAAATTAACATAATCATGTGTTTGTATCCAAATTCGCAAAATACGGTTCAAAAACCGTATCACATGATCACTACATAAGCTAGCTATCCGATATACGCTACAAAACTGTACGTGGGAACAATGTAGCAGGAATCCTAACACATAAACTACATAAAGACATAATAATCCATGTAAATCTCCATAAATTTGTCCATAACCCCAAAACAAATATAAACCGACCCAAACAACCCATACGCTACTCCTGAGTTCCCCCACTCCCCCACTGCCCCCACTAGCCCCACTCCCCTCCTCCTGGGTACCTGTAGACTCACCTGCTGAAGCCTCCTGGGATCCCGATGTCGTCGCCTGAGTCACTAGCTCAGCGGGGAAACCCGACTGTGTCTTAGCCCACCCCAACAACATATCAATCAGTGTCCTTTGCTGGGACATCTCCTGGGTTTGCTTCTGAACTGTTTCGTGCAGGGAGGACGCGAGAGGCTTGATCACGAGCTCGTGCGGCGCTGAGGGTTGTCTGACGACCACCGCCGGGTAAGACTGGACCTATGCCAGGAATATGACCTCGCTGCTTGCCACCAATCACGTGGCGCATAATCTCGAGGTCAGACACGGTCGTCCCCCCGGAGGTGCTCTCCGTTCGCATCTGTATCATCTGGTTCTGTTTTACAAAAAAACAAGCAAAGTAATATATAAGTCGTGATTTATTATATTTGCATTAATGTGGGTGAGTTTTATGGAAATAAATTATACTTACATATCTAGCCTCAGACAATGTAGACTCAAAGACGCCGTCTCTAGTATGGTTGTGTCTGTACAGCGCGATCAAGTCTCTACCATCCACAGCGTCGGTGGGTTCTCTCAGCTGTTTATAAATAAACTCAATAACGACTCACCAAACACTATATATATAAATGAAATGATTAAAAAGTGCATGTCTTACGAAGTTATCGCGTATAACAACTAACGAATGCGACCCATGAAGGCTAGCAGTCGGATTGGCGAGCTGGTTCTGCCTGTTGGTCTCCCCTCTCTTCAAATTATCCGGGTGCGACCAGTGCTTCACCTGCGTATTATAAATAATAAAAAATGTTATATAAATGAATTATTATTATTGTTGTTGTTGTTGTTGTTGGTGCTGGTGTTGGTGCTGGTGTTGTTGTTGTTGTTGTTGTTGTTGTTAATAATAACAATAACAACAACAATAATAATAATACTAATAATAATAAAGTGTGGGTCCATAAATTTAAATATTCTGCCCAATCCTCTTCCGACATGTTCTCCGGGCGGTTTGCCTTGATCTCATCCAGCTTCTCAACCCCACCTTGCTCAGTAATATTCATCTTTTTGTGTCGCCACTTGTTGTCGTTGTATCGCTTTTGGAGATAAGCTTCGATACTCTTGACAATATCGTCTCCATCAGCACCGGCAAGGTGCTCGCCGAGATCAAAATAATGCTGCTATAAAATATAATTAAAATAAATATTCAAATTTAAATAAACAATCAAATTTAAATAAATAACAAACTTAAAATAAACAAACACAATAATTAAAAAAATAAAAGATAAAAAAAACTTACGTGTAGCTGGTCGTCGATGTGGGCCTTCGCGGTAGCAGGACAGCTCCCCAAGATTTGTAATGCATAGGAATTGATTGCCGTAACAATTTCCCGACCAAGTTGGAGAACCACTTCGCGTGCGTGCCCACATGCTCCAACATCCCTTTGTCGTTCTTCCGGAATCTGATCGATACCGGACGATCAGTCTCTTTCCTCTCATTGCGGAGCCACGTGTTCTTTGTAGGACCACGCACCGACTTCCCGCCTTTCCTAATTTTGGCATTGGGCTTGGGAGGTCTGGATTTAGATCCTACAAGTAATCAAATTCAAGTGATGATGACATAAAATAACAAGTTATCAATTTCAAATAATAATCAAGTTTAATTAAAATAATCTAGAAATTCTTACTCTGACAATCACTGCCTAGCCTCCTCCGACCACGGGGTGGCTCATTGCCTCCATCGCCACCGTGGCTCCTAGCAACAACATCTGCCATCTGTAAACGTACTAGTACAAGAAAATATAATTAGTGAAGAAACACATATACACATATACGCATATACACACACATTGAAATAAATAACAATTTATACAAAATAATAATAATAATAATAATAATAATAATAATAATAATAATAATAATAATAATAATAATAATAATAATAATAATAATAATAATAATAATAATAATAATAATAATAATAATAATAATAATAATAAATAATTAAATAAATAAATAAACACATTTAACCACTCGATAACAATTTCATTCAAATAAGTGTCATTTAACAAATTACAGTTTGAGATCAATCTCCCTCATCACTAAGATAAAAACCCTCATTATTAGTGTCAGCTTCATCTTCACGATCGACGTGGTCTTCACCATCAGATGCTAAATCATGAGGAACGTGGTCATCATAATCAATATTATCTTCGTCGTCGTCGACATAAGTGATAATTGGTTGTGGTGGTGCCTCAACTTCCGCTGGCTCAACATCTCTATTTATGGTGTCATAATTCAACGAACGAGTCGAGATGCTATGGTTATACACGAGATGTTAAACGAACGAGTCGAGATGCTATGCTTATACACGCGATGTTAAACGAACGAGTCGAGATGATATGGTTATACACGAGATGTTAAACGAACGAGTCGAGATGCTATGGTTATACACGAGATGTTAAACGAGCGAGTCGAGATGATGTGGTATTACACGAGATGTTAAACGAACGAGTCGAGATGATGTGGTATTACACGAGATGTTAAACGAACGAGTCGAGATGATGTGGTATTACACGAGATGTTAAACGAACGAGTCGAGATGCTATGGTTATACACGAGATGTTAAACGAACGAGTCGAGATGCTATGGTTATACACGAGATGTTAAACGAACGAGTCGAGATGCTATGGTTATACACGAGATGTTAAACGAACGAGTCGAGATGCTATGGTTTACCTTTTGCAGTTAATAACAAAAACAAAGGTCTTTACCAAAATTTTCACACCTAACAACTTATCCTCACAATATAAACTCACACAGACTCATCTAACTAATAAAAACTCACTCACACACACACACACATGTCACTGTATCTCTCTCTCTGTAGAAGTTTCCGTTTTCCGGCGACACCAGCAGTTTCCGGCCGCCGAAATCTTTTTCTGGCCACCACCTTTTATCAACTCAACTTGTAGATCGGGCCACCCCGATCACGATTCTACCACACACAACTACAAACACACACTGTCAACCAGATGCAGCAATATAATCCTTTTATGTGTACTTGTGGAGCAGGAAATATAAAAAAAAGAACATCACATCAAAAAGATACATTTAGATGGGAGTATTATGCATGTCCTCTTTCGAAGCCAAGAGACAAAGGTCATGGATGTGGATATTTTATGTGGAAGAGTGAATTTGATGAACAATTACAAGTAGTTTCTTCTGCTTCAACATCTCATGGTTCTGGGTGCACAAACTGCCATGAAAAAGATCTTAGGATAAATATGCTGGAGGCACAAAAACAGGTGCTAGAGACAAAAGTCAGGGTGCTCGAGGCAAGACTTGAAATGGCAACGAATCCCGACAACAATGACCACGCATGTCAATCGGATGCAATACTCCGTAACCTGTTAGGTGACATGGAAAATCTTTGTATGTAATGTTGTTGTTGTTGTTGTGTTATTCAAACCACACACGAGTTGTAAACCAGATACATTTTCATACATACTCAAACTAAACAACTCGACAAGCAAACGAACTAGATCAAACTAAACAACTCGACAACCAAACAAAACAACTCAAACTAAACAACTCGACAACCAAATGAAACAACCCGTTTACTTTCTTTTGCGGCTACCTCCCGCTTTGCTTGAACTCGCACCATCTCTTCCTTTCCTTGCTCTCATTTCCTTGAGATATGCAAACGTAGCTTTAAGACCTGTTATTCTATTTTTCAGATTATCAACAGCAACAGCTACATCAAACGTGCTTTCAGCTTCATCCTCACCTCCAACAGCAGCAGCTTGAGCTTTAGCAGCACGTTGAGTTTCAGCAGCATCTAGCTCTTCCAAATACTCTCTATAGTATGACTTTTTCCTCAACCATACCAGAATTTGGTCTCTTTGCCAAGGTGCACAGTTCGCATACGAACCATATTCATCAAAAATTTCCACGCCCCAATGATTTATAATTTCATTATACAGGAGCTCGTGTGATAAAGCCTTTGCCCACTCCTGTTCCGGCATTAAACCATCCATTGTTATGTGTGTTTTGTACTTTTTGCCGAATTTATGATAGTTAATAGGTGTTATGTGTATGATATAATATATATTAAAAGTTTGCCCAAAAAAATTGCAGTTTGGGTGGAAATTTGGCGCCTAAACTTTTGGCGGGGACATGTCCCCGCTAAAAGGTTGCATGTAACTTCTGGAACAACTTTTTAGCGGGGACATGTCCCCGCTAAAAGTGTGAGGGAAAAATACGCGGGTAAAATTAAGGGTAACTATTTTGGTCAAAGTTGCAAAATACTACAAATACTTTCGGCGGGGACATGTCCCCGCCGAAAAGTGATCGTTGAAAATCTTGTGAACGGTCAGCGAGATCGTGTGCCAGCTCAGCACGGTTTTTGTCGTTTAGCGACTTTCAGCGGGGACATGCCCGTCGCCGCCGAAAGTCTCCTCGCCCGTCCTACGATTTGTTGTAGTGGATGGGCTCGGTACTTGATTGTTGCATATATTTGCTGACATTCTTGTTACATTGAATAAAATCACTAAAGGTTATTTCTATAAGATAAGTAGAATATCCTTGGTTCAATTACTTTGATAAAGGATCGCACATTATATTTAGTTATAGTTATATACTCCCTGCAAGAAATAACAATAAATGAATGTGAGGACATCCCACGCCAGTTTAAAGTAGATTGCTGTCATGATACATTATTTACATGTAGGTGATTCGTGCATAACTATCTTTCTCTGTACACGAAAAAAAAAAAAAACCTTATAAATAGCCAAAATGGATTGTTAAACATTCGTTTACTATGAGTTTTTGAAGCAATACCTTCTATTTTAGGCTATCTTAAAATACTATGAACTAATGAACATGTTAGTCAGGTTTCATTTTGGTCGTTACGTATTTTAGGTATTTTGTTAGCAGTGAAATAAGCCAACATGCACCTTGGTGTGGCAAAGTTGACCTAGCAAGTGAATAATTACGTTTATTTTAGAGTGAAAGACCTAAGTTCTAACATCCTAATTAATTCATGTTAGTTTATGGACATTATTTTAGTAGTCGTATGTTAGGATCGAACTCGAGATCACGGGATTGCACACTTTACGTATGAGACTCGATGTTTAAATAATTAATATAAAATGTTATATTTAATTATTTAATTCACAATAAATGACTAAAGAGCGTTAGGTAATTAATGAAATTGACTAACGGTCGGTAAATGTCAACGGGATACGAAGAAAGTAAAACAAGACAAGAGAAGGTTCTAGAAATCCTCTCTTAAGCCTGTTTTGGTCGAAACTATGGAATCCCACATCGGAAACCATAGCAAACTTGATATCTATCATAAAGGTATAAATACATCCCCATGTATTCATCCTTTGGTACACTTGATTTCAATAGAAGGCCAAACTTCTTCTTTTCCTCTCTTGTTCATAGGACAACGAGCGAAACCCCAAGAAAAGGGATTTGCGAGTAACCTTGAACATTACAAAGTGTTTGGTAAATTTATTGTGATCAAGAACTAGCATTCACATCGAATCGCTAATAGTACGTGTGTACAAGAACGTGATACAATCACACTATTGATTGATTCTTGGATTGAATTACAAAAGAGGTAAGGGGTAATTCTTATAATCCACATAAACCCTAATTAGGGTTCTTGAGTTGAAGATTGCATTTGATTCTTGTTCGGGCTAGAATCACTACGGTACGTTTACTATTTATTATTGATTAATTAATTACATGTTATATGATCTTGTTATAATTGCTTCCGCTATGCTCACTTGATGTGTTTGGTTTATTTTATATGACTGTCATGATATTATTATTCCAAAAATTCATGATACATGTAAAGTTACTCTTGTCATGTGACAAGTTAATTTTCAGAAAATCGAGTTTGTGGACTTGAATCTTATGAAAGGAAGTAAGCAAAAATCGCAAAAAGAATAAATGTTGCAGACGAGCATGTGACATGTAAACAGTTTATTTCAACATCTATTATTTAAAGTTTGTAACGCTGTTGCAATTTTATGAGGAAAGGAGGTAACAGTTACTACTATGTGTTTCGTAAAGGTTAAACAGAATTAATTAGACAACAATGAGAGATCAAACACATTTCAATGGGAGAAGATTGTGGGGACGAATGGGAAGGCGATTTAGATTGATACGTTAATAGGGGGAGTGCACCAGTGGGAAAGATATATAAGGAGTCTGGAATTACAGTTTAGGCGGCAATTTAAGGAACAGAGTTGGTTTGTTAAGGATAGTTTCCTTGTACTTAATGTATCATGAAATTGGAAAATGAGAAGAAATATCGAGGGATGGAAATTGTAGGTCAGAAAACCGGATTTCTAGATGTATATGTATACTTCAAATCTTTTCTTTTACATATAGAGAGCAATATATGTACCGATTTCATACTTGAAATATTCATCACTAGTGCTAGTCGCATACGTATGTGTATCGTGATGCAACAAAAGTTGGAACTCGTTTCTTAATTCGCATATGTCAAACTGTGTCCTATCTGCATAATTCTTTTCATTCAGTTGTTGCAAGATATATATTGTTGATATAATTTCTCATATGGGTCATGTAACTGGCCGGAAGTCTGGAAGTGTAGCAAATGATGTGACAATAACCTTGTTTATAGTATACTTAGGTGCCAATTACCCCAACAAAAGGCTTGCTAGTAGTTTAGCCGATCGTGTGCTATTTGGCGCTATAGCAATTTCAATTCTATTATAACGTACTATATATAGGTTAGTTTGTGATGCTGTCACAACAAGAATATCGCTCTCTTATGACCTCAATCCTTAATGCTCTCTAAACTCAAATTATTAATTAGTGTTCTTCCAAAAACTCAAATTATTAAGGGAAAATTATCAAAGTAGACCGGTCGCCAAGAGAATGTTCCACGGATAGCTCAAAAAAATTCACTTTCACACTTTGGATCAGGGCAACTTGGCGACTGAGCAACTTCATATATGTGCGACACGTGGCGATTATTCAATTATTAAAGTACAGAATCTTGAATGTATTTGAAATGTATAGAGAATGTAATGTGTAATGTATATGTAAGTGTGTAAGTTATGTGTAAGGTATTTTGCATAGGGCAACTTGTACTAACTGGGCGACATGTATTGGTTAACTTTATATATATATATATATATATATATATATATATATATATATATATATATATATATATATATATATATATATATATATATATATATATATATATGTGTGTGTGTGTGTGTGTATATTATCTTTTTGCATATTTTAAATCTTAATTAAATATTTATGTATTACAATTGTTACCAAAAAAATATTTTTTTTTAATAAATAATAATACTTATATTTGTCTTTAAAAAAATTTACACACACTTCCTTCCCACACACACTTCATCTTCTCCAACAAACTTTCGTGCATCAAATTCAAGTAAACACAATCGAAAACCATGAACAATATTGTCGAAAGAAAGTTGTATAAGAGGGTAGGTATATTATTTCCATGCAGTTTTAAGTAATGTTCTTATAATTTATTTGTTTGACAATTTGTATAAATATGATTATGTGTGTTTCAAAAATTTTAAAGTGAATTTTCCTCAAATATTTTGTATAGAATGTAAAAGATATTAGTTTCATTTAGATTAAATGCATTGATATTAAATGCATCAACAGTAATTGTTGGGATAGCCAACCGGCGGTGCATGTACCAAAGTGTACCCATTTTACAAAGTCATCTACATATAATCGCTCCTCCTAACACAATCACACACACACACACACACACAACAAACACGTCTACTTTTCCATTCAAATCTTTTGGAAACATCAATGGCTCGTCTTGAACGTTTTGATGAACTTGCTAAAGCTTGCGGTTCCACCTTGTTGGAATGTCAATTAGATTTTTATTTAGAGAGGTCTGCAGCTAAAAACAAGGATCTAGAGAGCGACATTAGGAAGGTCTGCTTGAAGTTATCTGATTCTATCATAGAAACTGACGGTTTTATTAAGGAAGTTTCTGTTATGAAGGGTAGGGTAGAGGCGATGGAGACTACAAAGTTTCTTAGGCAGCATCTGCATAAGGATACCCATAGGTTGACGGCTTTGATGATTTCAATGAAGGAGACTGAACTAAGTCAGTGTGACAACGAAATATTTGCCGAGAAGCTGAAGGGGTGGTTACCATTCTAGTGTCTGGTACATCTGTTGTTCGTATTTGGGGATTGTTGGGTTTATGGTCAACGCTTTTGGTTACTTGGTTGTTTGTTAATTACAGTTAGTATGGGTTAAGCTTTTGGGTGTCTCTATGGGTGGGTTTAGTTTTGTTTTATGTATGGGTACTTTTGTGTGTCATGGGTTGTCATAGGATTTCGTGTATAATGATCCTTGTTTCATTAATGAATGAAAAGTTTATTATATATTTTATGATGTTTATTTGATTTGCTACTGCTTATTGTTTATTAGTTTTATCATAGATGGATTTGGTGTTGCTTAAGTTTTGGTTATTGATACTCATGTTTGAGGGAATTCAAAATTACATATGATTATGGTACTCTCCTATATTGCTTATTAAGAACTGCTTATGTTATTGGTTATTCAAATTGGTTATTGTACTTATTTTTAAGGTATTGTTAGGTTTACTTTGTAACTTTGGTGTAGTTTTCTAAAGTCAAGATTTAGGATTGGCAAAATCAAGTAATGTTTTTTTAAAGTGGTTATATTGATAAGCTGCTTTTTTTTTTTTTTTTTTTTTTTTTTTTTTTTTTTTTTTTTATTGATTATGGTGTTGGTTCACAAAATAAGTATGCTTAGTTTAAGTGCTTATATTCACTTCAGAGAGACTTGGGTTTGTTTTTTGATGAAAGATTGCAATGGACTGTTATGTTTTCCTCTTGTTGACAGAGATAGTAAATGATGACCGATAGTGCATAATCTTAACTGATATAGGATGTATGGTTTTATGATTTGTATCTCATCTGTGGATGTCCAAATTGAGTTGTATTTTATCTTGAAGTGGTTATTTGGTTCAGTTTTTTTGTGTACTCTTACTGTCTAAATTGTTGGTGTTTAACTGTGATTCAAGGAGGTTGGAAATTGCCCTGCCATTGGTTTACAAAATGGTTGGTTTTGCAGAACTTATACCCGAATAATTCATGATTATACTTGACCTACTTCCATTGAGAAGCAAAGAATCCTATCCCAGATCATTAATTGGTATAAGTTTTGTACCACGTGTTTTAGTGATTATATTCCCGGTTTAAAGTTAAACTACAGTGTATTCCTCTGTTTTTTAATGTCTGCTCATGAAGTTAGAGTTGTCTGCAAACTCGACATTGCCGATGCATGCCACAACTGATTCTTTGTGTTTTATTTCCCTGCAAGGGGTATGAAACTAAATTCATCATTAGAAGTAAATTGAACTACTTTCTATTAATACAACGAAAGTTAGATGCAAAACGACGGAACTTGTTTAGGCGTACATGTTTTGGAAGATGGTTGGATCTTTTGTACTTTGAACATGAACCACATGTCATAGAGTATATGCTAAGAAAACAGCATGAGGTTGATGGTGCTCATTATGATATGCCTTATAATTTATTATGTCGAAGGACAAAGTCTATATTTTGGTCGTCCTGAATTTGCTCTTATAACCGGATTCCGTTTTGGATCTGTATCTTTTAGGTTATATACCTCCGGTGAAGTCAAATTTCGTAATAGGATATTTCCTCACCGGATTGGGTTACGTGTTACCAACTTAGATCTTATTGGTGTTATCGATGACGAAGAGTTGTTTGGCAAAATATTTGATGAAGATGCATTACGTGTATGTCTATTGTTAGCTTTAGAAGTTATCTTTATGGGTAGGTTGTTGACTAATGAAGTGGATGATAAGTTAATGAGGTTGGTTGAAAGTTTAGAAGCTTGGAATGCGTTTTCATGGGGTGAGCACATATGGACTCATTTGTACGATCAAATCGTGGATGTAAAACGTAAGCACAGTCAAGAGCACCTTCAAGGACTCAAGAAAGATCGCATGTATGTTCCAACATATACTCTGGAGGGCTTTGTTTTTGCTTTCCAGGTAAATATTCTTTTACATTTATTTTTTTAATCCCCATTGTATTTTGTTTTCGCACCTAATTCTTATTGATTTATCCTTGACCTTCATATTTAGATTTGGATTCTTGAGACTTATCAAATAAGTAGACTTTGGTGGATTAAGCTCGCGCCGGTGATACAAAGAGCGGTGACTTGGTCCAAAAAAAACTATATTTAAAAAATCGGATTATTCTAAGCTTTTTGGAAAAAGGTTATTTCTTCAAAATAGCTCTTTTTATTTTATATTTTATTTAAAATTTTGATCTTAGTTCTTTTATTGTGACTATTTTTTGTAGGAATCAAAACCAACTTGTGATATCAGACATACTAGAGCTACGTACGAATCAAATTGGTGGATACATAACAATGATTTTTTCCAACAATACATTCCCAGGCCACCTCCTTTAAGAGGACAAAATAGCGTTTTGGATACATATCTTGCCAATTTGGAAAAGGCACGTAAACCTGGGATAATAGATGTTTGTGAAATAGCGAGTGTTAGCAGGAGTGACAGTTGTATATGGGGTAAAAGAGTCTTAAGGATTGTGTGATTAAAGAGTTGAATATTCGGGTTTTCAAACTTGAGTCAATTATTCAGGTTCTACATCGTGAAAGAAATAGTGGAGTTTTGGTAAATATACTTCTTAAACTAATTTACGTATATAGGACATCCTTTTTATTATTCTATTATTTCAACCAAATCTCATTTCATTGACAGGCGAAACTTGAGTTTAATGACTGTTTTTTCAATATGAGCTCTGATTTTCGCGCTTCACTTAATAATCTTTACCTTGATTTGATCAAGTTGCATGAGACTGATGAAGATATTGTTCTGGTAACTTATAAATTCTGACATCTATGTAATCCCATTATATACCAGTTAGTATATCATAGAATATTTAAACAAGCATAACTTGTCACAAGAGTACCTTTGTGAAGAGGAGTTGAGATTGCGGTTGGAAGAGGAAGATAGATTGGAAATGGAAGATGAGAAGATGAGGAAAGTGGAGATGCGGTTTAGGGTAGAAGAGTATAAATGGATGAGGTTGGAGGAAGAAAAGATGTTGCAGTTGGATGCGGAGAAGAAGAAAAAGCGTAATGTGCTTCTGAATTCCTCTCAGTTAAAAAAAGCTTTGGAACAAGCAAGACATACTAAAAGGACTCACGTAGATGGTTTTACATCAGAAACTAATTACAAAGTTTCTTGGATGAAATAAAAAAAACATCGTGGGTACCTTAACGATCCGTTCTTGGTAGAACGTCTAAAAAATGTGCAACCTTGGAAAGAGGTATAAAATTACATCAAATACTTTAACCTTAATAAATTATACTGTGATCGTGCAATGATGTGATACACTTATAATTTTGTGTAGGATATATCCCGATGGTTTCATATTGTTAACACTCTTTGGTTGAGTGATAATATTGAGCTGTTTCTTTCTAAGCCGGGTACGGTTACATTCAAGTTTTCTTGGTCTGACAATTTTAATGTGAATCGAAATTTCTGGCTTAGATTAGTGTGCCCAGACCCTGCAAGGAAAGGGTGGCTAACGGAGGAGGTGAGTAACAATATGAATATCCAAAATTCTATTTTTAATACTAAATATGTGTTTTAGCATTCACTACAAAGTGTTTTTGTTTGAAGTAATTAAACAACACCTAAACTTATAGGTGGACTACATGTGGCATGTGAGACCCGAGAATTGTAACTGGGCAATGGTTAGTACATACTTCGTTCAACTTCTTCTTCAAAACTCCATGCCCTTGTTTTATGTTGACGGTAGAAGGTACCCATTCCATGGAGCAATGTTGATCAGGTAAAACCTTTGTTAATAAAACACAACGTTATTTGCATAATTATGATTTCCTGTCATAACCATCCATCATTACTAAAACCTTGTAGGCTCTTATGCCGATTAATGAAACTGAAAGACATTGGTGTGTTGCCCAATTTGATATCCTTTCCGGATTGGTCACATTCTATGATAGCGGAAACACAATTGACTATGAATGGCGTGATTGGTATGTCCGGCTAAGAGACTGTTTACAGGTATGACTCTATTTTGATTGCTTATTCTCAGTTTCCTTTTCCTATATAACCATAGCTCGCTTTAGTTAAAATATTATACTTAAAATACAAAAACAATTAAAATATGCGACAACTAAGCATTAAACTGTAAACTTTCAACGTGAATCTCAAATTCATTTTTCGCTGTGGATATGACTCCGGGAGATTAAATTCTTACTTTCTCTTAAGTATTTATCCTATCGACTTGGAAATTATAACCGACCGTTTACAACGAATCACGTAGCGTACTATCTCAGTTTCATAAAGATGAAAACTATTATATGCACACTCGTTGTTTACTTGGTATTTACAAATTTTATAAGCGGTATTGCTACCTCAGAACAAAATTGCAAGGCCTATGGTTATACTTTGTTGAATCACATTTTTATCAATTATAATTCTCTATTTTGATAAATTAAAACTTTTTATAATCGATACTTTTTTAGAATATAAAAAATCACTTAATTTTAAAAATCAATGTTTTGAAGGTCACGATGTTTGTACGTATGTTAATAATTATGCAAAGGGAATTGATATGTACACACATCAATTTGATTGGTACATATAAAATAAGTGTGAATAGGCTATTATGCTCCATATTGTTTCTAAGATTGAATCTCTTTTTAAGTGTTTTGTGAATGCCTTGTGAAAACCACTTTGAACCATCTCTTTAATTTTTTTTTAAGTAGCTTTTTGTATGATAACATTATCATCACATATGATCAAACAACAAAGTGAGATCATCTTTTGAAATATTGCCAAATATGTAACAAAAACTTTGAAAAAGAGTAATGAGATGCATTCCACCATTTGGATCATGACAGAATCACATTCCTATCACACCGATCACTTCCATCGTCACCCACTAATCCATCAAATGTATACTTTTCACACGCTAAGTAATCACTAAATTGGAACTTCTAATACTTACTTTTTGTAAAGTATCCCTTTTTTTATAAAATTAAAGTTGATTGGATGAAGAAAACATAAAAATCATTTTAACAATTATTGGCACTAAAGTAAGTGGATGGAATAGACTTGTCATTTTAAAGAAAGAAAAAGGGTTAATTATCTAACTGGACAAGTAGCCAAAAGAGTTAATTTTTTTTGGACACAAAATTTCAAACTTCTTAAAATAGACATGGGCTACTTTGGGGTCTGTCTACCATAGTTAAAATCTTGACAATTGTTATAAAATAAACCCTTAATTTAAACATGATCGCTTTGATAACAAAGATCTTTAAATTAACTCCTTATGCTTTCGAATTTATTAAAAAAGTCTAGTTAAAATACTCTACGTCTAGAATAAATTGTTCCGGCATCTTTCCATTATAAGAATATTGCTCTATTATGTGACCTTCTCAACCTTTATTGCTCTTAACTGGATTACAAATTTCAACAAACTGATATCAATTAATTGATCTATTCACTTAGATAGTCAGCATGTTAATGCCGGAGAAAACTTAAGCTACCCACTAGGTAGTCTACCAACCGGAAATAAAAACACAATTAAAACACAATTAATGCTTTGTTGGAGGAAAGAGGAAAATATTGTTCCTTCTCTCCCAATGACTTAGTGTCACCTCATCCGGGTAAACTACCCGGTGGATAGGTGTATCCATGCCCGTTAATGCCTTATTAATGTTATTATTTGCTAAAAACTATACATAACAATATCTCGTTAGATGGTTAGTTGGACGGTATATGTCATTTCCAAGCTGATTTTTAAGTATTTAATTACTCGTATAAATGGTAGAAGCTAAGTATCCGTTATACACTCAAAATGGAATGCAACCTTTAGTGTACACTAACAATTGTCGTTGGTAAATCTAGGTAGTGTTTGGAGTTCAAAAACCCCTTTCCAGTACAATCATCACTATCGCTAAAGGGACAACCGTGTTGTGAATAAAGCTAGCTTTTTGATTCATGATAATGATATGATGGCCTATAAAGTTTATGAGGAAACCTATCTTGAATGTGCATGCCTCTTTTGTATAAGAATATAAAGATATGATGTTGGAGGTTTAAAATTCTCACTCTTTTTTAAGGACAACATACTTGAACGGGTCTCCTTGCATTCTACAACTTGCAAAGGCGAAGACAATCATTAGCAGGAGTTCAGTTTTGACAGCCTTGAATAAATCTATACGCTATTTGGGGTGAATTCGGGGTGAATTCGATAAAGATGAATAATGTTGTATGTCTTCTCCTCTTTTATGTGTTGATTATAAATTTTACGAACAGTATTGCTACCCCCGAATCAGAATGCAAGAGCAAATTTGGTAATACTTTGTCGAACTCATTCTCTTTAGTTATCACATATTTAGTCAAATAAAACTTATTAAAAACAAACGAATTACTTTGTTTATTAAAGCGTTTTATTATTTTGGTTCAGGTAATAAGGAATGTGCTTATACTTCAAACCAAGCACCACAAAAGTGTCGTGAAGATTTTTGTGCTGAAGACTGCTTAAATCTAGTGCCCGGCAGTGCAACAATTGACTATTCAGGGTGTCGCGGCACCATTTGTCTATGTTGTGCTTCCGGCCCAATATGCTAGCTAGTGTGACTAACTTTTTTGTAGCTCCTGAAATAATATCATAATATATATCTTCATGAATAATGATGATTCTTCTATCATTTTATACGCTTTTGTTTAATTTTTGCAAATTAACTAGACCAAATTAGACTTCCTCCCAATGGTCATTCCAAGAAATGTTTTGGTCGAGAAATCAACACCCCTTGACACGGGGTCTTAGGGTTTAAATGAACCATATGTTCATTGAACTATTTGTTAACTAGTTTATGAAAAGTCGATATATTTACGAAAAACTCATGAGAAATATCTTATGCGAGTTCAGTCAATTAGAAGAATGTAAACCAGGGTCTAATCCGTCCATTTTGTCTTGTTTTGGCCGTTTAAGAAAAAAAAAAAAGTACTTAGATCAATTATATTCCAATATATTTATATTATTTATAAATGAACAACAATCGTTGTTTTGGTTTCGATGATTACCAGGGCGAGTGGGAGAGAATTTAGGCATGGGATAAAATGAATCATTGAACAATGCCCTTTTGTAATCACATCAGATATATGGAGCAATCAATTGTCAAAAACCAGATTATCATTGTTTTAGACTCGTATGGTACTTGTGCATAACGATGACGATAAATAATCTCTTGCATGAAAATTTTAGTAAGTTCAAAAGATTTTTCGTTGGGTTGCGTTTATAGATGGTATGAGTAGTAGCAGTGAGCAGTATCCACAACTCACTGCTCATGTAACACCCCCAAAATTTGATACAGCGGAAGACTCAACAAGCTTTCGGGGTGCTACGGGGATTGGTATCCAACACAAGACAATATAGAACGAGATAAAGTAAACATAATAAAAACGCAACCAAAACGGGGTTTTAACGTTTACATTTATCCCAACATCATTCAGAGTCAGGCCCAAAATAACATAACAATAGGTCCAAAATTAATTATCAGACTTTAGAAAAATAGATCCATAAACCATGAGCCTTGGCCGAGCCTTCCATTCCAAGCATGCATATCATCACTTAATTACCTGAGAAAACGTGCTAAGAGTCAGCTTTCGCTGGTGAGATCATAGGTTTAGATTCATCTAACGATATAGTGGACATATACCCAAAACGCTTGCTAGCTAGACTAAGGATTCGCTAAAAGCCTGCGGATACCCTCCGCTCCAACCTAACACACGGATACCCTCCGTTCTAACATAGATATTCGGGTAACCCACGCAATACCAATAAATACTCGGATAACCTCCGAAGTATTAATAACCTATAGGTGCACACTACAGTATCTAAATAAGCCAACCTTGAATAGTACACACGATCCGTGTGACTAAAGCTGACAATTCCAAACAATAACCAAATAAGCCAACCTTGAATAGTACACACAAAACTATGTGACTAAGGCTGACAATCCATCCATAACCAAATAAGCCAACCTTGAATAGTACACACAACAATTATGTGACTAAAGCTGACAATACATCCTAGTCCATACGCATAGCAAGTTTTAGAAAGAATATAGAAGCGATAATAGTCCACATAAAATAATTTGCACGTTTCTCACCCCAAGTATTGAAAACATAGTTCAAGATTAAAAAGTGGGGCTATGACTCACCTCAAGTCCAGAAAATAGCAAGAAGAAGTCGGTAGAAATAAGATGTATAGTAACTCACGAAACAGCAACTACGGACTCGGCACGACCTAACAATATTAACTCGTTCAGCAATCTTTTCCTCAATTTCAAAATATTCCCAAACCCGGACGAGAATCCGTTTTATTTCCGAAAATCCATTTCGTATTAGTTTGGTGTATTTACGTTTGGTATCCATACGGGTGGTGGGTCGACACAAAACAAACCAAAAGGTCACACAAAGGATAATAAAATAAACTATGAATCTAATATTAGCCCAATATGTCATTTAAATAAATCGCCGAAGTTTATTAAATCCGTCGATTTGATAATCCTCATATTTATTTACGTAACATACCGTTCCAAGATTACACCCAATCCTAAATCACATAGCACATAAATACTATATGATATATATCGTAGTTTAATAAATTCCTCATATACATCGTCAAATTGGCCAGATTTCCCGATATATACACTCGCAATTTATTACACTTTACATATACCACAACCTATGGGCGTCGTAGGATGCGATGCCCATTAATATATTCATTTTATATAGCCAAATAACCCGATTCAACCCTACGGTTAAGTGGTTATTTAGTTATAGAAAACGTTTATATTAATCGTCATATATCCGTGACAACACGAAAGTCACAAATAATAACTTACCTGGACTCGAGTGACAACGACTTCGCATAACTCGATAAGTTTATTTATTATATATCAAATGACATTTTGATTTAATATTTAGTAATTGTCGAGAATTCCTCGCTTTATAACAATTTCTTTATAATAATAATACGTTCAATAATATTACGCCACTTTCGTAGCCTAATATATATCTAGTTGTATTATTTATAATACGACTCGTGATTATTATTATTATTAATATACGCGCCTATATAATTATATATTCGTTATTCACGTCTATATAATCATATAAACGTTTATATTATCAATAACTATTATTACGAGTTTTATTATTTACGTTTTAATTGCAATAGTTATCGAGTCATACGAAATGGTCACATGTCCGAGTCATGACTCTCGGCTCATTGTCCAAGTCCAAAGTAATAAGCAAATGTCATAAATACAATAGTATCTCCGTCCAACACAATCTCAATCCACGTGCTACAACAATAGGGTCCGACTACGGCACCCGACTAACCTATCTCCGTCATTCTAAGTGACCGTCTCACGATCGGTCCCCAATAACACTTTTCGTCAACAATTTCACAATACCAATATCCATTGTCGAGACCAAACATGGTCTCGACCCACAAGTATTCGGCCAACAAAATAAACAACCAAGCCAAAACCAAAACCAAGTCAACAATAAAAATCATAAGGAAATATATGTAACCAAAGTCACATTCGGGATGGTTTACCAAGCCAAACCCGAGCCCTCGACTCACTTGAGTCTCGGCTCAATACCACGAGTCACAAGGACTCGACAACTGATGCGTGGGAATCGCAACAGGTTTTACCTCTCGAGGGATCTCGAGAAGCTTACAACCCCCACCAGGCAGTGTACCTGATCGTTGTAGTATAGTATAGTGACAAGTACCGGGGGATTGATCGTTCAGCTTAGGAATAGTGTCGCTAGGATTAGAAAGCCTAAATACTAGTTCTAAAGATGAGGGATGATTATTTTTGTGTTTTTATATTTTTTAGAAAGCAAGTAAAAATCTCGGGTTTTGGAAGAGTGGGCGAAATTAGTTGCTATTCAACTAACCCAAAACTAAGATGCAATCAAAATAAAATACTAAAAATGTAAATAAACTAATTATACTAATGTTGTGAGCAGTAATTGGAGAAAATGTGTTTACTTAGATTTCACTACTCCCTAGATATCTTTTACACGTTAATTACTTGTTATAATTGCATGGATGACGGATCGTATTCCTTAATACCATTCATGGGGTGGCATACATAACTCCCTAATTCTATGAGCTCTTATCTCCTCCTACACCATGCCCAGCACAACTATAGGGATTGTAAACAGTGGCTCATGCATTAAATACAACCAATAAAGACCTAGTACGCCTCGGTTCATGTTTCTTAAGACGTTCAAGCATGTTACCATTTGGAGATCTGCCAGTTTTCTTAAGCATAACATATAAATCATTCATCCAAGACAAGAATAAACAAGTAATCAACACATAATCAATATCAAGGTTTCATTAGATCTAAGCAAACACAAAAGAGATCTAGCCTAGCATAATGGAATTGAGACAAGAACAAGATATAGACAACCAACACATAGACATATTGATTGAATTAGAAGAACACTTATCTCAATTACAATGCAAGGTATCAAGGGTTTGGAACCCTTGAAAAACCTGTAAAAGTTGCACCAAAATCGTACTTAGGGTTTCTCCAAAACTTCTCTCCTAAATGTGAAAAATTAGAAAACTATATATAGAAAAACAGGTCTGACGGCGTCAAGAGTAATCTTGTGACGCCGTCACCTCGCCGCCAAAACTCTTCTCGGACTGCCTAGATCTACTTCTGACGCCGTCAAGACTTAGAAACCTCCAGGCCGTCATGACTCTTTTACTCTTGACGCCCTTCTCACGTGACGCCGTCAAAACTCTACTGGGTCGTCATGGAAATTCATGAAATTTGCTCTTGACGCTGTCAAGGATTTGCTCTTGACGCCGTCACCTACTGTTCCCAGCATGGAAAATTAAGACTTTGGCGTTTTCTTCACTTTTATGCTCCAAAAACGTCCGAATTGCTTCCTTTTCCAGATTTCTCTCCCAAAGTACCTAGAATCACAAAAGGAACGATTTAGGGCAATATTTGATCAAATAAATTCGGATTCGGGCTTAAATGACCCCCTAAAAACGGATCATTTTTCGCCTCATCATATACCCTTACACTTGAGATTTGCTTGTCCTCAAGCAAATGCGCTTTTATTCTACTCAAAAGACAAGTTAGGGGTCATTTAACACTAATATAAAAGTAATTACAACAAATAATCGTTCCACTAAAGACCAATAGACAAGCACAGAGGTCATACACAAGCACCTCACAAATAGTGTTTAGATACTCACATCTCTCGGGTGTAATAAAGTGTAAATTACAATATGGAAACGGAAGATATCTCTCACTACCTGTCATAGCAAAATAGATTACCATAGGCTTGGGAAAGGATCAAACCTCCACCACATGGTGTAAGCACCTAGGATAAACTATCAAAGAGGACTTTTAAAGGGTTGTAACGTTAGGTGTAGGGATATGAAATACACGGTTTTGTTGGATAAAAGAAGTTTTACTGGTGGTGAGTTAACAATCTTGGTTAATTACATGTACAATATGGCGTTGCTAAGCCAAGACTAGACTCGACTTAAACTAATAAATGAAAAAATAACGAAAACATAAAATAAACATAGAATGAAACGGGATGGTAGTCCGTATGTTTTTTTTTTTTTTTTTTTTTTTTTTTTTTTTTTTTTTTTTTGCATACACTCTTACCCTACCATCCAAAATAATACATCATAGGGGATGAGAATTCCCCTTACACTTGAATCTTTACATACTTTACATTTAACTAATCTAATGACTCGAATTAAGAAAATTAAAACACTTGGAGCACTTTTAAGATTAACGTACATATGGGGGTAATAAATGATGTTCTTCCCCATTACTCCATAAAATAAGTACTTACCCATGAGTCCCAATCGTCCCAAAACAATATGTACAAGGATATGACTCGACTTAGCAACCATGTAATCAATTAGAAAGTTAACTTAGGGTTTAACAAATAACAATAATGCACTAAAGATGAGCGCATACACGGAAGGCTAAGGCGATTTGGTTGTACATTTAAGTGGGGTGTAACAAATTCTTTCTTTAAGTAAAATGCTTAAAGTTAGAAACGAAAAGATAGGCTCGGAGGGGTGTACTAGGGGTATCGTGTACTAAAAATGAGTACAACGCTAAGGGTGTGGGAAAAATTAGTTGACTTAACTAGTCAAGTAATATGACTTAAATGGTCAAGTAATCATAATACGTGTTTAACACAAGGGTGATCCTAATACCTCTTATCATGTAGTAAATCCTACTACACGAATGTAGTCTCACTAGCGGTCTCGGGATGCATCACTAACGCAAGTTCTAGAATCTAAATGCTACCGGTACACTCATAAGCACTAATAATGAATGCTTTCCCTATCAAATCTAAAGGCGAACCTCACATATTTGGGTGGAAAATTTTTCTGAATATACGGTTTTGTGCTAGTCATACAATCTCCTATCCATGAGACGCTTGCTATGGCTAAAGTTTCACTCCTAAATGTTGTAAAAAATTTTAAATTTGGCGCTAAAATTACACTAACAAGTATTTCTCATAGTTTTATTACACATCTACTATCAAACAAAACAAACTCAAACGAAAGTGCATATGTAAGGTATCATCTTTTTACCCTCCCCTTACACTTAAGATGAACATTGTCCTCAATGTTCAAGTAAAGAATGTAAAAGTGAAAAAGTAAAGAGAATGAAATCAAATACTCCCCTGATTCGCTCGGTATGGATAATAGGATGGCCAGGTTAAATCTTCCTCCAAGAAAATGAACAATCAAAGCTTCCCTTCTAGAATATAAATCATCTTCTTGTCATACATAACCTGTAAAACCTGACAAAATAGACAAGACAACCTCGCGTAAAATCGGCGGCATCCTATATAAGTTACTAAATCCTAGAAAACAAGATAAGATATAATGCTTGTGGAATGAAGTTTGCAGATCTCCTGGAGATTATAAAACTTAATAATTCACAAAAACTATAAGACTCCGTTAGAAAAACAAAACCGGTAAAATTTCCAGATTTTAACTCCTGACGCCGTCAAGAGTAAAACCCTGACGCCGTCAGAATGGACCTGCAGAAATTCTTATGTTAAGTTTCCGGAAAATTTCTGGAAAAACTTGGTCCTACTTCCTGGAAAATCCTGCAAAACTTCATTATGACTCAATACAAGCATTTGACTCTAACAAATACGAATATACATGCTCATTTAATATTGTGGAGAATCATGATCGGTTTGTTTCTTAAAAACATATTTGGGGTTTCCCCTTACACTTATCTTTTGCAAAAATACTTCTAGGTGGAGTTAAGACTAGGCCAAAACAACAAAGTAAAGTATTTCCACATTTTAGTTTAGAAACATGATCAACCAACAATAAAAATAAAGCATGCATACGGAAGCAAATAACAAACAAACAAATAAAATCACACAAAACATGGGTTGCCTCCCAAGAAGTGCTTTTCTTTATTTACGAGTCTTGTAGCTAGACTCAAGGTCATGGGTTACTACGTGATTTCATCATTGGTTTCATTCTCTGATTGTAGATATTCTTTGTAGAAATCAATCACCTTTTTCTCAACCGCCCCCATAATCATTTGGGCAAATTCTTTATCGACTTTATACCTTGGTCCAAGGGCCAAGCAATCTTTGTAATAAAGACTCCTTTTTTCCCATACATAATCCATGCCCTTTTTCTTATCCTTCTCATTAATATCCTCAAAAGCACCAACGTTGTCCTTATCAAAACGAGATATGAAGCGAAATTCATTCATTCTATTAGGCATCCTATAAGTAATACTATCGGTGCTACTTGCAAATCGGATCGTACCTTCTACCTCATCATATTCCAACTTGGACTCTTCAAAAAATGGTTTGCCAAACACAACATTGGATAGTCGACAATCAATAACATTAGCAAGATCCTCCACAATCATAAAGTCGGTGACAAAAGTGAAATTACCAACAAAGACACGTAAACCTTTAACTCTCCCGACAAAGTTACAAACTCCACCGGGGTACTTGGGATCCCTTCTAGGTTCAAGTCTTGTTTTCACTATATCATTATAAACTGTTGAGGACATAATGTTGATTGGAGATTTAAAGTCAATGTAAGCATTGCTAATGTGCCTATATCCAATCATACATGGTATCTTAGCATTCTTAGGATCGCCTCTCTTGATCTTAGGTTCAATTATGGTGAAAGGAGATCGCGGGTTATCGATAAGATTATTATAATATGCAATCTCCTCCTTAGTGGGGTATAGATTAAAGTAATCATTAAGCTTCGGATCTATTTCCTCCTCTTCTAGTCTCCCAACAACATTCACAAAGTCATTAGGCCCTAGGTCTTTATTTGAATACAAGGCGGTTGCTAGGTCACTAAATGTATGTTCGAGTTCAATCTTAATCAACCTATTAAGCTCTCTAAGCTCCCTAATCTCACTCTCAATTTGTTCACGTAACACAGCCACTTCTCTAGGGGACAGGGGTGGATTCGCGTTTTCCATAATGGTCAACGGAATAGTCAATGAGTTTAATTTACTAACAGAGGCACAAAGAAATGAGATAGACTAAAGAAAACCTAAAAATAAAAATAAAATCTTACTAGAAAGGAATCTAGCAAGTAGACTTAATAAAAAGAAATCCTAACCTAGACAATAACTATTCCCCGGGCTGCGGCGCCAAAAACTTGATGCGTGGGAATCGCAACAGGTTTTACCTCTCGAGGGATCTCGAGAAGCTTACAACCCCCACCAGGCAGTGTACCTGATCGTTGTAGTATAGTATAGTGACAAGTACCGGGGGATTGATCGTTCAGCTTAGGAATAGTGTCGCTAGGATTAGAAAGCCTAAATACTAGTTCTAAAGATGAGGGATGATTATTTTTGTGTTTTTATATTTTTTAGAAAGCAAGTAAAAATCTCGGGTTTTGGAAGAGTGGGTGGAATTAGTTGCTATTCAACTAACCCAAAACTAAGATGCAATCAAAATAAAATACTAAAAATGTAAATAAACTAATTATACTAAGGTTGTGAGCAGTAATTGGAGAAAATGTGTTTACTTAGATTTCACTATTCCCTAGATATCTTTTACACGTTAATTACTTGTTATAATTGCATGGATGACGGATCGTATTCCTTAATACCATTCATGGGGTGGCATACATAACTCCCCAATTCTATGAGCTCTATCTCCTCCTACACCATGCCCAGCACAACTATAGGGATTGTAAACAGTGGCTCATGCATTAAATACAACCAATAAAGACCTAGTACGCCTCGGTTCATGTTTCTTAAGACGTTCAAGCATGTTACCATTTGGAGATCTGCCAGTTTTCTTAAGCCTAACATATAAATCATTCATCCAAGACAAGAATAAACAAGTAATCAACATATAATCAATATCAAGGTTTCATTAGATCTAAGCAAACATAAAAGAGATCTAGCCTAGCATAATGGAATTGAGACAAGAACAAGATATAGACAACCAACACATAGACATATTGATTGAATTAGAAGAACACTTATCTCAATTACAATGCAAGGTATCAAGGGTTTGGAACCCTTGAAAAACCTGTAAAAGTTGCACCAAAATCGTACTTAGGGTTTCTCCAAAACTTCTCTCCTAAATGTGAAAAATTAGAAAACTATATATAGAAAAACAGGTCTGACGGCGTCAAGAGTAATCTTGTGACGCCGTCACCTTGCCGCCAAAACTCTCCTCGGACTTCCTAGATCTACTTCTGACACCGTCAAGACTTAGACACCTCCAGGCCGTCATGACTCTTTTACTCTTGACGCCCTTCTCACGTGACGCCGTCAAAACTCTACTGGGTCGTCATGGAAATTCATGAAATTTGCTCTTGACGCCGTCAAGGATTTGCTCTTGATGCCGTCACCTACTGTTCCCAGCATGGAAAATTAAGACTTTGGCGTTTTCTTCACTTTTATGCTCCAAAAACGTCCAAATTGCTTCCTTTTCCAGATTTCTCTCCCAAAGTACCCAAAATCACAAAAGGAACAATTTAGGGCAATATTTGATCAAATAAATTCGGATTCGGGCTTAAATGACCCCCTAAAAACGGATCATTTTTCGCCTCATCAACAACTAAGACCAAGGGTCTCCAAGATAAGCTCAAATGAGCCTTACAAAGCTGTCCCAAACAACCCACTTGGGTCGAGACATCCACAACAACAATCGGCCAAGAACATGACTCCATTGAGTCAAACCAAGGACCCAACGCAAGCAAATCATGAAAACATTAGTACAAGGCCACAAGAAGCAACAATAATCGAGCATAAGGCTCGAGTCACAACCAAGGCTCGAAAGAAAACACATATTTGAGCACCATGGCTCGGATTTACACACGAGCCGTGAGTCTACGACTCATGGTTCGAACCAAAACCAACAAGAAACAACCCGGATACCAAACCATTTCAAGAAAACGAGTTTCCAATCAACAACCCATAAGTATTAATCCCGTTTTTATATAAAACCCGTTCGGATCTAACATGTCGTGACCAAGGGTCACGTTTTTATCAAAAATACGAGTAAAACTCGTCTCACCTTCGAACTACAACTCCAAAACCGTGATAACCTTTCCAAAAACAACGAATGGTGGTGAAAATAGTGGTGATTCGTGAGGTAAAATGGTGGTATGGGGCGCGTGGAGTAGTAGATCTAAAAGATTAGATGATGGGGGATTAGAAAATAGTGGTGGTGTTGAGTGGTGGCCGGCGGTGGCTGTGATGATGGCCGGATTTTTGATGTCGGCTAGGGTTAGCAAAAAGAAAAGAGAGAGATGAGAAATGAAGTGGTGAGTGTTTGTGTGTGTGGTGTGAGTACCGAAACCACAAGGACCAATTTTTGTAGTTACTCTTTTATTATTATTATTTTTTTTTAGAATTAATAATAATAATAATAATAATAATAATAATAATAATAATAATAATAATAATAATAATAATAATAATAATAATAATAATAATAATAATAATAATAGTAATAATAATATTACTAGTAGTAAGAGTGGGTAAAGTGGGTAAATGTAAAACATGTGGCCCGAACCCCGAACTCATTTCAAACTTTAATATCTCCCGAAAAACATCTCGTAATTACTCAAATATTGTCGGACTCGTAAAACGAATCATAAAAATTTTCGTTAGGTAAACCTAGTGCCAAAGTCAATGTAGTACCAGTGAGAATTTAAGAATACATCACTGAGCATAATATCAAAAATGAATTATGAAAATAATTCACGAATCCCATAACATCATAGAAACATAGTTATCCATAGAATAGGTCTTACAAGTTCGTTGTGAAATAAAATTCCAAATAAAAATTATAAACGAACTTTAACGTAATGCGGGTTTTCAAAATAACTCCCTAAATTGCCGGTTGTCACATCCTCCCAGTCTCAGAAGAAACCCGTCCCGGGTTTCACTCGGAAAAATTCATCTACGAAGTGAAAAGCTTCGGATATCTCTTCCGGAACTCGTCCTCACGTTCCCACGTAAATTCTGGTCCATGTCGGGAATTCCAACGAACCTTGACGAGCGGAATGCGACTTCGCTTGAGTCGTTTAACTTCACGATCTAAAATCTCCATTGGCTCTTCCACGAAGTTCAATTTCTCATCAACACGAATATCCTTCATTGGAATGATAGGCATCTCATCAGAAAGACATTTCTTCAAATTACTAACGTGAAATACGTCGTGAACTTTACTCAGTTCATGTGGTAATTCCAACCTATAAGCCACGGGCCCAATTCTTTCTAAGATGAGAAATGGTCCAATGTAGCGTGGGTTGAGCTTACCACGTTTCCCGAAACGTATCACACCCTTCCAAGGCGAGACTTTCAGCATCACTTTGTCTCCAACCTGGAACTCTAAGGGTTTACGTCTCTGATCGGCGTAACTTTTTTGCCTATCTCTGGCTGCTTGCAACCGATCACGAATCTGGGCTACTTTCTCAGTAGTTTCCAAAATCAGCTCAGGGCCTGTGAGTTGGCTATCTCCAACTTCTGCCCAACCAATAGGCGAACGACACTTTCTGCCATACAAAGCTTCGAATGGTGCAGCCTTAAGACTTGTGTGGTAACTATTATTATAGGAGAATTCCGCGAGGGGCAAGTACTTCTCCCAGCCTTTACCAAAGTCTATGATGCATGCACGAAGCATATCCTCCAATGTCTGAATGGTCCTCTCACTTTGACCATCGGTTTGGGGATGATACGCAGTACTCATATCAAGCCTCGTCCCTAAAGCCGTTTGAAGTGATCGCCACAAAGCTGACGTAAAACGACTATCGCGATCCGAAATAATAGATATCGGGACTCCATGACGTGAAATAATCTCCTTCACATACAACCTCGCAAGTTTATCCACACTATCATCTTCACTAATTGCTAAGAAATGAGCAGACTTTGTCAGACGATCCACTATTACCCAGATAGCGTCACAACTACTAGCTGTCCTCGGTAATTTGGTAATGAAGTCCATAGTAATCCGCTCCCATTTCTAGACTGGAAGTTCTGGTTGCGTTAGTAATCCTGACGGTCTCTGATGTTCGGCTTTAACCTTAGCACATGTCAAGCACTTACTAACGTACGATGCTATATCTGCCTTCATATTTGGCCACCAATAGAACTTCTTAAGATCCTGGTACATCTTGTCGGATCCAGGATGAATAGAGTACCTCGACTTATGCGACTCATGCATAATTAACTCCCGAATTCCTCCATATAAAGGTACCCAAATCCGATCTCCGAAACATAACAATCCATCAGAACGCTTAACAAATCCTTTCTCATTCTCTACCATCCCAAATATATTCTCGGCAGATCTATTTTCTGCTTTCAACGCTTCTGTTTGAGCTTCAAGTATTTGAGATGGTAACGGCGATACGATAGTCATTCCCAATGACCTCACTCGTAACGGTGGTATTCTTTCCTTTCGACTAAGAGCATCAGCGACAACGTTTGCTTTACCAGGATGGTAGCGAATTTCACAATCATAATCACTTAGCAACTCAATCCAACGTCGCTGTCTCATATTGAGCTCTTTTTGATTCAAGATGTGTTGTAGACTTTTATGGTCAGTGAACACAACACACTTTGTTCCATACAAGTAATGTCTCCATATCCTCAAGGCGAAAACCACAGCACCTAACTCCAAATCATGGGTAGTGTAGTTTTTCTCATGCTTTTTGAGCTGTCAGGAAGCATAAGCTATCACCTTCTCTCGTTGCATTAACACGGCTCCCAATCCTTTATGTGAGGCGTCACAATAGACGACGAAATCCTCGTTACCTTCTGGTAACGCTAAGATAGGAGCACTACACAACATCTTCTTAAGCAATTGAAATGCTTCCTCTTCTTTATCTCCCCATTCATACGTAACACTCTTTTGAGTCAATTTGGTCAATGGTTTAGCTATCTTCGAAAATCCCTCAATGAATCTTCGGTAATAACCAGCTAAACCCAAGAATTGACGAACTTCAGTTGGGGTTGTAGGTGCAGCCCAATCTTTTATCGCCTCAATCTTAGCAGGATCCACATGGACTCCTTGTCTATCAATCACATGACCCAAAAATTGTACCGTCGGAATCCAAAATTCGCACTTCGAAAACTTGGCATAGAGTTTCTCCTTCCTGAGTAATTCTAAGATAAGTCTTAGATGCTCCTCATGCTCCTTCTCACTCTTTGAATAAATCAGAATGTCATCGATGAATACAATCACGAACTTATCTAAGTAAGGCTTACACACCCGATTCATGAGATCCATGAATATTACCGGTGCGTTAGTCAACCCAAACGGCATCACCTGAAACTCGTAATGCCCGTAACGGGTTCTGAAAGCCGTTTTCGGAATATCTTCCTCGCGAACTCGAAGTTGATGATATCCCGATCTCAAATCGATCTTCGAGTACACACTCAATCCTTGGAGTTGATCGAACAAGTCGTCGATCCTAGGTAACGGGTATCTATTCTTCACCGTTAACTTGTTCAGCTCTCGGTAATCAATGCACATATGAAACGATCCATCCTTCTTCTTCACAAATAAGACTGGGGCTCCCCAAGGTGAAGAACTTGGTCTTATGAATCCTTTTTCGGCTAACTCCGCCAATTGTTTTGACAACTCTTCTAGCTCGGTAGGTGCAAGACGATAAGGCACTCGTGCTACAGGTGCAGCACCAGGTATCAACTCAATCTGAAACTCCACTTGTCTAGTCGGCGGGATTCCCGGCAAGTCATCGGGAAACACATCAGGAAAATCACGAACTATAGGCACATCTCCAATGCACCTTTCCTTTTTCTTCGTCCCTCCTTTCTCAGCAATTTGAGCCAAGAAAAGGTAATATCCCTTCTCCATCAGCTTTGGTAGCTTAGTGCAAGAAATAACTGCTAATCGGGATGGGCTCCTCGAATCCTTTTGGTCTCCTAATATATTTAGGATCTCCTTTCCGTATGGTACACGCACGATCTTCTCGTCGCAAAGTATGTGAGCACGATACTTCGACAACTAATCCATACCAATGATAACATCAAAACTTCCTAACGTGACGGGTAGAAGATGATGGATCTAAACACCTTGAACTTGTGTTAGATTGATACTTTGAATTATATCACTAAGTATGCGGAATCTACTTAGTAACACTTAGAAGTTTGATTGTGAGTAAGACAGTTGTAAATAAACAATGTATGTAAACAAACTTTTAGCTCCAATATTATTAATGATAATAATACGAGTGATCTTGATATCACTAGGGTTACACCTTGAAGCTCTAGAAAAACATATATAAACTTATAACCTAGGATCTCCTTTTATAGCACAAGGAGTCCTCTTCTACAAGATAAGTATAAAGCTAATAGAATAAGATATACACAAAATCTATTCTATATTTATCTAGATGCGTTTCCTAACAGTTATCTAATAAGCAGTGGTAATATATTGTTCTTGCAGTGGTAATGAGTTTCCACTGCAAGTACAATCTTCTGCAGTTGTAACTTCTTCTTTAGCCGTGGTAACTGTTAGTATAATTCCCAACAATCCTCCCCTAACTTATGATTAATACATAAATCAATAAGTTTCTTCAAGTAATCAATAAACATGAGGATATGGGAATTCTTCCAAACACTTATCTTCTTCTTCTTAACTCTCTATCAGCTCTCACACTTTGATCATAAATCCTTTGCAGCAAATCATCTATGACTTCAGTTCTTTCCCAACACCTAAGCTTCTCTGACAACATCACTGTTAATACTCCAGCTCTTAATGGATATTCTTTCTCAGCCAGCATAAAAACATCAACTCCATCTTGAGTAGAAACATGATGCACAGAACTTAAATCATAGAATTTCCACAAAGTTCTTGTACCATGAGCTTCAAATCTCCAGTATCTATCACTTGGATCAGGTTCATATAATCTTCTGAAGTGAACCCATAATTCCTTAGCTTTGACATCAACAAGTTCATCCTTTTGAAACTGATCTTGAACAATTTTCCACAAGGTATCCAAATCTTCTCTATCACAACATCTAACAATGTCTTCAAAGTCTCTACAGATATTTGTGACATTTCCATTTCTGATGATCTTCCAAGCAGCACCAAAATTATCAGAAAAGATTTCCCAACCAACTACTGGATATTTTGATTGTAGAGGTTCAATGTTTAGCACATCAGTTTCTATGAACAACATGTTTGTAACTTGCTCTTCAGTCAACTTGCTAGGACCTTCTTCTTCTTGAGATGATTTCTGAGTCTTCAACTTCTTTGCATCTTTAGATTCAAGACTCACTCCAGTTCTTTTTGTCTTCATAGATAGTAGTTCTTGATCCATTGGAATGAAGTTACTATCTTGTCTTTTGATTATGTAGTAAACACCTTCAATCTGATCATGTGACATTCCTTTGAATTGACCCATCTTCATATTACCAACATGACAACAAAAAGTCTTCATCTCAGAAATAATTTGTGCCTTTGTAAGTTTCCTTGGCTTCTTTTGACCTTTTCTAGCATCTCCAATGATTTGGTCAAGAGCCTGCTGATTTTTCATTAGAATGAAATCTTTAAGTTGAGCAGACCTTTGTTCTTTATCCAAGGTTGTATTTGCAATCAATTCAATAGCTTTCTTCCTAATTATTTGATCATTGTTAATCAAATAGTCAATCTCTTCTTCTGTAGGCACATAGGTAAACTCTGGAGGTTTCTCATGCATTACAGTTGGTGAGACACTTGAAATAGGTTCTGCCATAACAGCTTCAAGTTTATCCAACCTTGTTGCTTCCATGAAACTAGCAACTTCATCTTCTTTAATCTTTTTCTTTCTTTCATACTCTTCAGCTTGTTGTTGCTCTGCTAACCTATGATCAAAATCAATCTGAGCTTGTTCAAACTTAGAAATCTTTCTTGTCTCTTGATCTGAAGCAATTACAATAGCCTTTCCTTTAACTGATCTTCGTCTGGCAGCTTCTTCCTCTGCAGTGGTAATTTCTTGACTAGCAGTGGGAACATTATCACTTGCAGTGGTAAATTGTTGATAAGTGGGAACTTGTTCTGCTTCAGTGGAAATTGGTTGAGCAGTTCCAACTAAATCATCAAAGTTAAAACCTGCATCAGCATCCATATCTTCAAAATCCAATTTCCTCCCCTCAGTCTCAGCAACATCATCTTTTGCTTGAGCATTATCAGAATCATTGAGCTCAGCAAATGCTTTTTCAAAATTTGTTCTCCTCCCCTTAAACTCTGCATCAGTTTTCCTCCCCTGTTTGGAAGAATCTCCCAAAACTTTAGTAGAACTTGCAGAAAACTCATCAGAAGGTGAAGATGATGATAAAACAACCTGAGATCTTTTCTTCTTGAGATTCTCAACTTCATTCTGCAATTTGTGAATCTCATCCTTCAATTTATTCAGCTCTGTGGCATGTTGTTCTTTGGTCTGTGCCAGATCTTTCTCCAGAGCTTGAACCTGCTTGACTAACTTGGTACAAATGTCCATCAATTCAGTTTGTTGCACACTGCCTTCATCACTTCCAGCTGTGTAACCTGCTGGGAGAGGTGAATCATGAGGCATTAATTCAGGCTCTTCCCTAGTTGGACTAGGAGGAAGCCTTGAACCACCACTGCTTGTTCCTAAACCAAATGGATCAACAACATGCAATGTTGAGATGAGAGAAGTTGGCTGTTTAGACCTTCTCTCATAAGTGTGAGTGACTGTAGGGGTATGTTGAATTGGTGGAACAACAATATTGGGTGTGTTTTGAGATGCAACTGGGATTGATGCATCCTCACCCTGTACTTGAGAAATTTTAGCAAGCATTTGAGGTAAAAGTGGATAAACCTGCCCATTCCAAAATTCTGAAGCCTTAGACATATTTTGAAAAACTTTTGGCTTAAGAATGGAAGGTTCATAAATACTGTTGTGAGGTCGCAGTTGAAACTCATTTAACACTGCTTGCACAAACCTTGGATACATCAAAAATTTATATGTACTCTTTACATTGCCTTTCATACTATTAAAAATAAATTTTGACCAATTGAAAGTCCTATCTGTTGCCAAACAAACCAAAGGATAAGCCATGGTTGATGCAAATTGTTCATAAGATGTTTTCTTAGGACTTAGGCAATGTAGAAGAGTATGTATCAAAAATCTCCAATGGGGACAAAAACATCCTTTTCGAAAAGTAACTTTTTGATCTGATGTATCATACCCCATTAAAGTAATATTTGTAAAAATTTCTGAATTAGGTAATGCGATGATACCATTGAGATCATCCAGTTGAAGAATTCTCCCAAGGATGACTCAGTAACATCAATAGTTACCCCATCAACTGTGGCTCTTAGAGCATCCACAGATTCTTGTGTGTCTCCCTGTTCAAGAGTCATGGACTCCACAGTGTTCCAGAACTGTTTGATATGAGAGACATAAATTGTGGGATTAATAATTAAGGCATACCTTATGTGAGTTGTGTTTAGAAAATCCACAATCTGATGAAAAACAGGGCCACTCTTCTCATTCGACTTTTGTAAGTAGGCCACTTGGTTGTGCTCCTCGACAAATTTTAGAATCGCCATGATAATTGTGAAAAAGAGAATGAAAGTGTTAGTAATCAAGATAAAAATCAAGCCGTATGATAATGAATTTATACTAATAGGGTTTGAGGAGGTTGCGCAATGTGAATTATCTTTGGAAAGAATTATCTTTGGAAAAAGAATAATTTATAATAAGTAAGAAGATAATTCACAAAAGATTTTACCCTATTAATAAGGAAATACGGTTATTTTTACAACGGCGAGTAAAAAATAGATTACTGACACAACAGTTGTAACGGCTAGTCATCAGTGGAAAAATTACTCTTGCAGTGGTAACTGATGAACTAGCAGTGGTAAAATTTTCACAAAAATATCAAAGAGCAGTGGTTAATAAAACATGAACATTTGCTGCTCTTATCATAGTTTTTAGCAAACTACCAGCTATCAACGGATTTGATATGTCTTTACCATTAGCCGTTTGCTATGGACTAGCCAACTCTTGATCACATGGATGTATGGTGAGTTGATAACCTAGTTTTTGGGAAATTATCAACCATAAACGGATTTGATAAGTCTTTACCAGTAGCCGTTTGCTCTGGACTAGTTGATTCTTATGTTGATTAGACATGGTGAATCAATAACCATTTGTTGTGTGTCTATGATACACACCTTATTACTCCAATGACTCCAATAATATGGGTTGTGTGCATCAACTCAACTTAACCCATAAAACTTAACACAAAGTAACTTTTTAACCAAGTTACTATTCACAAAAATATCTTCCAAAAGTCAACCCGATAATAACCAAATTTACTCCTCCAACCTACCAAAACAAGTAAGAGTAAATATCCTTCATTAATTAGAATTCGACCTTGACTTTGCATATAAAAGGGGGCTCAAAACTTTTATCTCTCATCAACAAATAACTTCAACAACACAAACCCTTAATCATCACAATGAGCTGGTTCCCAATAGTCTACATATCTTCTGATGATTCATCGGATGAGGAAATCAGCTATTGTTCAAACTCAGAGGATCTTTCAACAGGATGGAGTGATTACTTCCCACCAAGTGCAACCACTTCCACAGCATCCAACAAGCCATCCAACAAGCCATCCAAAAAGACTAAAGCTTCTCCTGCTCCATCTTTGGAGTTCTATTCTAGTGCTTCCTCTGATGATGATAATGATCCAACCTTTGATCTTTCCAAGGAGCTTCCAAAGGCCCTCACCACAGCATTGAAGACTGCCATAAGCAACATGAAGTGGCCTGCTGTTGAGAAGCCTACCCAAGCACCAAGGCCTCCCAAGCAAGTTCTGGGACTTGCTTGTCCAAGGAAACAACTCTCTTTTGATGACAAGAAAAAGAAAGCTTCCAAAGGCAAGCATGACTATGAAGGAAAAGGAAAGAAACCCATGGTGTAGGTGTTAGGTTGTAGGTTTATGTCTTTTGTGATGGTTTTCTGTGATGGTGACAATGTTATCTAAGTGATTGTGATGTATTCTCCTTTTAATCAATAAAAGTACTCTTAGTTCTTGCTATTATCACCAAACCTTTCCACTGTTGTATGTTAAGTACCACTAAGCACTTGATAATTCTGCATACAAGTTAGTAGAAAACCATACATACAATACAAACAATATTAGTACCTAAAAAGAGTATCTTGCAACACTGAAAAATATTTAGACATCAAAAGTTTATGGATTGAGCATCCCAATACCTGTTACCAAGTATTGAAACCTACCCACATCAAGCCCTTTTGTTAATAAATCAGCATAATTGTCATCAGTATGAATCTTGACAACATTAATAAGCTTTTTCTCAAAACAATCTCTAATAAAGTGATGTCTAATTTCAATATGTTTAGTTTTTGTGTGTTGCACATGATTTTTAATAATGCAAATGGTACTACTATTGTCTATATAGATAATGGTGTTCATGAAATTATACCCATAGTCCAATAATTGATTCTGAAGCCAAAGGATCTGAGCACAACAACTAGCAGCTGCAACATATTCTGCTTCAGTGGTTGAAGTAGCCACCATAGTTTGCTTTTTGCACTGCCATGACACCAATCTACATCCAAGAAATTGACATCCTCCAGTAGTTGATCTTCTATCCAAACTTGCACCAGCATAGTCACTATCTGAGTATGTGATCAATTCCATTGGAGAGTCTCTTGGATACCATAATCCTAGATTAGGATAAGTCTTCAAGTACCTAAAAATCTTTTCCACTGCTGTCAAATGTGATGTCTTTAGAGTCACTTGAAATCTTGCACAAGCACAAACAGCAAACATGATGTCAGGCCTTGATGAAGTAAGATACATCAAGGAACCAATCATAGATCTGTAAGTGTGAACATCAACATTAGCACCACTTGCATTCTTTATGTAGGACCGAAAGTATTGTGATTTATGTGATTCGGGAGGCCTTGGTTGATGATTAAAGATGATATCCATGTTAGGTTTTAGAGAGAGAAAGTAGAGAGAGGGTGAAGAAATGGAAGTTTTATTAATATGAAAGAAACAATACACACTTTCTCACACCCCTCATGGAGAGTCATGAGGGGTATTTATAGGCTCATAACAACAATACTATGCCTAGTGTACAATAATAGTCCCTAAAGGTACTACTTGTTACTAATCTAGTCCATTTCACGTATGTGACGTTATCTTTATAAAAGAGCGAGGCTAACACATCAACAATAAGTGAGTGGTCTTGTCAGCAGGGGTATTGGAAAATTTTGCATCAGTGAACTTGAACTTCTTGATAATCTCTGCCACATACTTGTCTTGGCTGATAAATATACCTTCCTTACTCTGTTGTACTTGTAGCCCCAAAAAGAATGTAAGTTCTCCCATAGAACTCATTTGAAATTCATCTTTCATTAGCTTCTCAAACTGTCTGCACATCTCTTGTTTTGTAGATCCAAAGATAATATCATCAACATATACTTGCACAAGTAGGATATCACCTTTGTCTTTCTTGATGAACAAAGTTTGATCAATTTTACCTCTATGAAACCCATTATTCAATAAATAATTAGCTAAGGTTTCATACCACTTCCTTGGAGCCTGATGTAAGCCATAGAGAGCCTTAACCACTTTGTAAACTTTATTTGGGTGTTGAGGATCTTCAAAGCCTGGAGGTTGAGAGATATATACCTCCTCATCAATAATTCCATACAGAAAGGCACTCTTAACATCCATTTGATAGACTGTAAAGCCCATAAATGATGCATAGGCTAAGAATAATCTAATAGCCTCAATTCTTGCAACAGGAGCAAACACTTCTTCATAATCAATACCCTCTTCTTGAGTGTATCCTTGAGCAACCAATCTAGCTTTGTTCCTGATTACAATGCCTCTTTCATCTTTCTTATTTCTGAAAACCCATTTAGTACCAATGACCTTCATACCATCAGGCAAGTCACAAAGAACCCAAACCTTTTGAAGTTTAAACTGCAACAACTCTTCTTGCATAGCTTCAACCCAGCTAGATTCTCCTAGAGCCATATACACATTCTTAGGCTCCATTTGTGAGAGAAAACAGAAAAACAAACACTCATTCTTCTGGCTATGTTTCTTGGACTCATACACTTCACTTATAAATCCATGAATGTCAGCTTTCTTTGTCTGTCTTCTAGTCTTCACACCTGATTGAAGTTCACCAATAACATTATCAAGTGGATGCACTTTGTGAATGGTAGACTGTGATGTGCTAGGAATATCATATGTTGTAGGCATGTTTGAGATCTCTACATCATCACTTGGTGATTCCTGAGAAGTATTTTCCACATTAGGACTTACAGTGGAAACTTCTGGTGTAGCAGTGGGAATTGAGTTACCACTGCTAGTAGGAATATCTTTATTCACAGAATCTGCATCACTTGGTTTTTCAGAATTATCACCAAAGTCCCAAAGTGGCATAACGATTTTATCTTCATCATCTTTGCAAGCTTCATCTTCATCAATGAATTCTTCTGTATCTTCAAGATCTTTATCACCAGTACTTGAAGTGAGAGGAACATAATTCATTGTATTTGATAATGTTTCAAGATCAAATAGCCAATCTGGACCTGAACCTGCCATGTTTGCTTTATTCTCAAGAAACTGAACATGCAAGTTCTCTTCAATTTTCTTTGTTCTTAAGTTATAGACTCTAAAAGCCTTGCTAACCATAGAGTATCCAACAAAGAAGCCTTCATCTGATTTTTCTTCAAATTTACCCAGATGATCAATGGTATTGAGAATAGTAACATGACACCCAAATGGCCTCATAAACTCCAAAGTAGGAGGTCTTCCTCTGAACAGCTCATAAGGTGTCTTGTTCTTTGTTTTGACCACTAAAACTCTATTTTGAATGTAACAAGCAGTGTTAACTGCTTCAGCCCAAAAAGTCACTGGAAGCTTGGAATCAGCTAACATGGTTCTAGCAGCCTCAATTAGTGTTCTATTTCTTCTTTCAGCAACTCCATTTTGTTGAGGAGTTCTTGCAACACTAAATTCTCTTTTAATACCTTTATCTCTGCAGAAATCATCCATAACTTTATTCTTGAACTCTGTCCCATTGTCACACCTGATGATCTTGATTTTCTTTTCAAATTGATTTTCAACTTGAGTGATGAAAATCTTAAGGATACCTGTGGTTTCATCTTTGGTACTTAAAAAGAAAACCCATGTGAATCTACTGAAGTCATCAGTTACAACAAGACAATATTTCTTTAAATTGATGCTGCTCACAGAGGTAGGACCAAACAAGTCCATGTGCAGCATAAAGAGTGGATGATTGATAGAATTGAATGCCTTGGTTTTGCATGAAGCTCTGTGTTGCTTTCCTTTGAGACAGGCAACACAAGTTTGGTCATTTTTAAATCTTTTCTCTGGTAGTCCTCTGACAAGGCCATCTTTCACAATCTTGTTGATGGTCTTAAAGTTAACATGACCAAGTCTTCTATGCCAAAGCATTGATTCATCCAAAGTGGCTTTAGCAAGCAGGCAAGTAACATCATTATTGGCCACTATGTTCTGCATATCAATGCTATACAAATTTCCTTTTCTAGGGATTTTAAGCAAAATGTCACATTCTTCTGGAAGCTTATAATCCTTAGATAAGATATAGCATTCATCTTCTGTGAATAGAACTCTATGCTTTTTATCACACATCTGTGACACACTAAAGAGGTTGTATTTGAGTTCTTTCACATACTGCACATCTTCAAAGTCAATGTTTCCAGCCTTGATTGTTCCTTTGCCAGAAACTTTGCCACCAATTCCTCCTCCAAAACTGACAAATTGTCCATCATAAGGTTGAAAGTCTGAAAGATAAGACTTATTGCCAGTCATGTGCCTGGAACATCCACTGTCTGAGTATCCTTGATCATTAGAAGTCTTTGAATGTCCCTGCACATAAAATAAAGGAATTAGTTCCTTTTGGGGACCCAAGCCACAAATGACTTGGATCTGCCTCGTGTATCAATATAATTATATCTATCAAAGGTCATTGATACACCATTGGGATTGTCTGAGGTGATAGTTCCTTTTGGTTTCCATTCCCAACGCGCTGAGGCCTTAACAGCTTTTCCCACATTTACCCTTTTCTTGTTAACAGACCTATCAGTGGTAACCTTTGGCCTTGCAGTGGTAACTGCTGCCTTAGCAGTGGAAACTGCTGGCTTAAAAATTTTAGGTGCCCACTTCTGATTATGGTTAACTTTCTTTTCAAAATAAGCCTTTTTCCCTGTTTGAGTAGATTTAACAAAAGTAGTAACAGGGGGCTTAGGGTAAACTCTGTTCTTATTTCTGGCAGTGGCAACTGCTGGTCTAGCAGTGGAAACTGCTGGTCTAGCAGTGGAAATAGGTTTAATGCCAGAATGAAGCAAAACAGACCTAGGAATCATCTTGCTAAGTGGATTTGGGTTAGTTAAGTTGTTAACATTGTTTTTATTCACCCAAGTATTCCCAAATACTTCCCTTCTTCCCAAGTGGTAGGTACAGCCTTTAGCTAAATGGTCAAAGCTACCACATATATGACAGGGTTTGTTATTGAACACAAAGTCACTACCAAATTGCCTAGATTTGACATGATTCCAACTTCTCATATTACCTCTAGGAGTTGGTGACCTACTTCTGTACATCTCTGCATATCTAGTAGTGGGCCTAGTGAAATTAGGTTGTGACCTAGGCTTCTCTTTGACTACATCAGGAATACTTCTTTTAACCTCCACTTTAACCTTTTCAGGAGTACTAGGTTTAGACTCAACATTCAAATTATCATCTTTAAGAGATGAGTCACTAGCACTATCAAATACATCAACCTCAACCTGAACCTTTTCAATTTCAACTGTTTTAACAAACTTTGGTCCATAGGTCATAGGTAGATCCTGAAATTCTTCTAAACCTGTGTGAGCTAAGTCAATGGCAGGAGGTGATGGAACACCTCTTAGAGGTGGTGGAACAGTTTTGTATCCAAGACCTGATTTAGCTTTGCTCACAATTTGGGCTTCCCAAATTTTATCAACACACTTGGATTGATGATCCAGTGTTTGCTTAGTTATCATTATATTCTCACTAGCCACTTTAACCTTTTCTAGTTCTTCTCTAAGAACCTTATTAACAGCAACCTGATAATCTAAGTCTCTTCTTAATACTGCAATATCATCATTGAACTTAGATTCATTTGCCCTATAATGCTCTAATTGAGTTTCTAAAACGCTTAGGCCTCTTTTATGATTTGATAAGTTATAATTAGTATGAGTTAACTCTATGTGTTGCTCATTAAATTGTGCTTTAAGTTTCTCATACTCTTTTAAGGCCTTACAAGATTTAGAACAAGCATTATCAATTTGTACCTCAGAGTCAGAAAAAGCCATTAGTGCCACCATTGCAGACTCTGAATCATCTTCCTCTTCCTCAGTCATAAAGCTCCAATCAAAGCTCACTCCATCAATGGCCAATAGCCCCTTTGGCTCATCAGTAGTAGGTTCCTTCTTCTTGTACCAAGTTGACCTGTTATCAGACATCCTTGGCTTCCTACACTCTCTGGCAAAGTGCCCCTTCTTATGACAATTGTAGCACTCCACCTTCTTCTTGTCAAAACCTACTGTTTCATCAGCACTGATGTTGATTTTTCTTCCAGTCTTCTTTCAAAACTTCTTTGTCCTCAAGCTTAGTAATGCTACTTGCCATTTGATGTCCATCTCCTCCATATCATCTTCATCAATTTGATCCAGATCCTCATGATTGAGAATTGAACCACCCACATGACTTGATATAAAAGCATAAAAGGTAGTATCACTAAGCCCTGCAATCTGTTTCTTTGAGCTACCAGTGGAAACACTTCCACTACCAGTGGAAACAACAATGTTAGCACAGTCATCATCACTATCACTTTCTTCATCTGAACTATCATCAAGAGATGATGATATGAGTGCTACACTTCCTGAACTTGAACTTATCTTGCCAGCTTTCTTCAATCTTTGTTCAATAACCTTGAAGTTATTGTACAAGTCATTAAGTTTCACGGTCTCCAACTCTGGCTTATCTTCCCACATAGCAACATTGGTTCCAAACTCAGAGGGTAAGCTTCTTAAGAACATTAGATTGAGATCTTCTCTTTCCACCTCAATTCCAAAAACAATGAGTTGAGAAACAATCTTTTGTAGCCTTGTGAAAATGCTATCAAGAGATTCATTACTTGATGAACCAAAGTTTTCATAAGTTTGCTTCAGCAAAGTCTTTTGTGTCTTCTTGGTGGAATCATTACCACCAAAAACTTCACAGATCTCATCAAAGAGAGTCTTTGCAGTCTTGAACTTGCTGAATGCTACAACTTGGTCTCTGGGAAGTGTCATCAGCAACAGACCTCTGGCCTTCAAATCATTCTTCAGTTGAAGTCTTTCATCATTAGTAACAGGTCTAGTGTTGACCTTAATTACTTCCTTGCCATTAACCATCTCTGAAGTAGAACTTGGTTTGAAAGAATTTCCAACCATAATGATCTCCCAAAGTGTGTAATCTTGGACCATAAAGAATTGTTCTATCATTAGCCTCCACATCTCAAAGTCATTTAACTTAAGCTTTGGAAGCTTAGCAGCAATGTTTGAGTTACTGGTTTCTGTCTCCATTGAATCTTCTGAGTGAACTTGAGTCTTCTAAATCAAAGTATCAAAGCCTGTCTCTGATACCACTTGATGGATCTAAACACCTTGAACTTGTGTTAGATTGATACTTTGAATTATATCACTAAGTATGCGGAATCTACTTAGTAACACTTAAAAGTTTGATTGTGAGTAAGACAGTTGTAAATAAACAATGTATGTAAACAAACTTTTAGCTCCAATATTATTAATGATAATAATACGAGTGATCTTGATATCACTAGGGTTACACCTTGAAGCTCTAGAAAAACATATATAAACTTATAACCTAGGATCTCCTTTTATAGCACAAGGAGTCCTCTTCTACAAGATAAGTATAAAGCTAATAGAATAAGATATACACAAAATCTATTCTATATTTATCTAGATGCGTTTCCTAACAGTTATCTAATAAGCAGTGGTAATATATTGTTCTTGCAGTGGTAATGAGTTTCCACTGCAAGTACAATCTTCTGCAGTTGTAACTTCTTCTTTAGTCGTGGTAACTGTTAGTATAATTCCCAACAGAAGATCTATATTGAAAGGGTGATTCAAGAAATTTAACGTGTAACCGCGAATGATGGTGTTAATCCTTTCTATATTCCCATTAACTAACTCAATATCATATCTAATTCCTAAGGCCATCGGGGGTTTCTCTAGTAAGGGTGCAAACGTAGTGGACACAAAACTCCTATCGGCACCAGTATTAAATAGTATGGAAGCATAACGATTATTGAGAAGGAACGTACCAGTAACGACGTTCGGGTCTTCTCCTCTCTCGTTCCCGAGTGCATACACTCTTCCCTGAGCAGCTCCAGCTTCCACACGTTGGTCCCCATTATCTTGTCGTCCATGGTTTCCTCCAGCTCCACGGTTTCCATGATTGTACCCATTACCACCCGAGCCTTGATTTCCACGGTTCCACGATTCTCTACACTCATTCCTATAGTGTCCCTTCTTTCCACACCCATAACAAGTAACATCTGCCTTGTTTCTCATCTCAGGAGCAGCCTGAACCATAGCAAGAGGTCGAGCTCTACAATCCTTAGCTGTGTGTCATTTCCTTGAGCAGTTCTGGCATTTCACACTACACCATCCAGTATGATGCTGGTGGCAACGACCACACTTGGGTGCATCACTGTTCTGATTCTTCTTATCTCCATTCCCAATAGCATAAGCCTTAGCTTGTCTCTTGCTTCGGTGATCATTACCCTTAGAGTGCTGGTCTCTCTTTCTCTTTCCATTCTTCTCCTTATCAGCTCTTTCCAACTCCAACGAATCCATAAGTTGTTGAGCAATTGTGATTGCCTCATGGATGTTTGCAGGCCTAGCAGAAATCACATCATTCCTTGTAGCTACAGGCAACCCATCAGTATACCTCTCGATCTTTTGAGTCTCGGTTTTCACCATATCTGGGCAAAGTAAGGTTAATTCCTGGTAACGACGATTGTAAGTCGTCATGTCATTACCTTTCACCTTGTGGTTCCAAAACTCAATCTCTAGCTTCTTGACCTCATTCCTTGGGCAATAAGTCTGAATCAGCAGAGACTTAAATTGCTCCCAAGTCATGGCATAAGCTACATCACTCCCAACTGAATTTCGGTAATTGTTCCACCAAGTTAAAGCTTCATCCTTGAAAGTAAAAGAAGAAAACTTTACCTTCGCATTCTCCGCACAACCACTGACATTAAACACTGACTCAGTCTTCTCAATCCATCTGACTAAGTAAACCACTCCTTCAGTTCCACCAAACTCAATGGGTCCACAAATCTTGAACTCCTTGTAGTGACATCCATTAGCACGAACAGGTGGTAAAGTTCCAGCAGAATTGTTGGAATGATTTGACTCAGCTAGTAGTTCAGCAACTCTTTGCTCCACTAGTTGATTGATCATTGCTTGATCCACAGTAGGTGCATTAAGTGGAACATGATCATTGTCTCCCTGAACATCAACATTTTGATTTCTGTTGTTGCGGTTAGTAGTGTCCAGGTTGTCAGGAGTAGGGGTTTCAACATTTCAAGTAGGTCGGCGTCCTCGGCGACCAGGAGTAGTCACTGCAGGACCAGTTTTGGTAGCTCTAACAGGGTTTCGTCGTGTTGCCATTGATCTGTAACACCATACAAGTTCATGAGTATCCAATAGAACTTATCAATACGCTCAACAAACGAAATTCAACGAAGAAGTCATGGAAAGAATAGCAACAATACACCATGAAACATCAATAAAACGGATAGGGACTCAGTTTCCATAACACCCAAAATCACATAATATCATATACTAATAACCGTCAACCATACAATAGCGATCTAACATCGTTCTAACTACCGGATAATACAAAACGTACTAATCGTTCCAAAAGACACGAATACTGAACAGAATACATCAAAATATGATAACTAGCTTTTCTAACCGAACACTCCTCGGTTAAGAAAGCAACAAGACAACATAAACCAATCAACTAGCCATGCTGCTGGCGGAGGCTCCTCAACTCCTGCCTCAAGCCATCAAGATCCCTCCATAACGATCCTAGCTCCACGCTATGGGTGTCTCGGTCTCTCTTGAGGTCAGCCACCTCCTTCTCTAGCTCGGCATTCCTTTGCCATAGCTTGCGGTCGGCCTCTCGAGCAGTAACAAAACCTCGCTGCAAACTATCAATATGCTCGTGGACCTCCATCAAAACTCTCCTCATCTCAGTAGTACTGCCCACAACTACAGTTATATCAACTCTCAGATCCGCTATAAACTCTCCAATAACTCTCTCAAGTCGATCAGATACACGTGCAACTCTCTCACTAAGCTCAGTAATCCGAGCCCATAACCTGCCAATCTCACCTAACTCTGCATGCTCAGCAGAAACCTCAGAAGTTGCATCCGACCCAATGGGACTACCAAGTGACAACTCAACCAAAAACGGATGATCAGGTGAATCAGGCTCAATCGGATGTACAGGTGAATCAGGCTCCTCAGCCTGAGCTGGTGGTACTAACACATCATCATCATCAGGCATCTCATCCTCCTGAGGGTCATCCTCCTCCTCAGGGTCATCATCATCACCCTGCTCAGCCTCCTGAGGGTCATCCTCCTGCTCAGGGTCATCAGCCTCGTCCTCACCCTCGTACTCCTCCTCCTCCTCATCGGAAGAGTACCTCATCAATCGTCGTCTCCAACTAGGTGAACCATGTGGAGATGTGGTAGGTGATCTAGGACGACGACGCAATGATGTGAGTGGCGCCTCAGACAGGATAGAGTGAGCACCAATCTGTAAAGGTGATGGAGTAGGGCGTACCGACATGCGTGTCGTAGCTCGGTGGGCAAAGCGTGGGGCCACACGAGCCAAAGCCTGATGAAGAGTAAGCTGCCTCGATGTACCAGGGAGCCCTAAAGAAGATGAGGGTCCCTGCGTAGATGCAGCAGGTAGTGCTGAAGTAGAAGCTGTCTGCGGCACAGTAGCTGAAAGCATGGCCATCTGGTAAGGGTCATCAGATGCCATAGTGAACTGTGCAGGTAAAACCGGTGCAGTAAGAATATCCTCGACAACATTAGGCGTAAGGGAGGCTATAGTCTGTGACAACGGCGTAGGGTAGGTGTAAGTGTTTCAAAACAACTAAATCGCAACTCAAAATTCCATACCAAAAATCCTCATCAAATAATTTAAACATATAATCTCAATATAAAGAATTTCAAACACCGCATTACTAGAATGTTTATAAAACATATAGACCATATAATTCCTCGAAACGCCATCTTATTACTAAAATCCATAAACCTCAAATCATCTCAAGAAATTCCAAATCTAACAATCATCTCAAATATCTCATAATACCTCAAATAATAGAAGATGCTTCGGCTTGGCGGGCTGGCGGGCGGTGGTCAAGGATCATTTTCTATAAAAATACGGTTATAGTTTAGGCGTTTATTTACCTAGTTCTCTATAACCTTGGCTCTGATACCAATCTGTAACACCCCCAAAAGTTGATACAGCGGAAGACTCAACAAGCTTTCGGGGTGCTACGGGGATTGGTATCCAACACAAGACAATATAGAACGAGATAAAGTAAACATAATAAAAACGCAACCAAAACGGGGTTTTAACGTTTACATTTATCCCAACATCATTCAGAGTCAGGCCCAAAATAACATAACAATAGGTCCAAAATTAATTATCAGAGTTTAGAAAAATAGATCCATAAACCATGAGCCTTGGCCGAGCCTTCCATTCCAAGCATGCATATCATCACTTAATTACCTGAGAAAACGTGCTAAGAGTCAGCTTTCGCTGGTGAGATCATAGGTTTAGATTCATCTAACGATATACTGGACATATACGCAAAACGCTTGCTAGCTAGACTAAGGATTCGCTAAAAGCCTGCGGATACCCTCCGCTCCAACCTAACACACGGATACCCTTCGTTCTAACATAGATATTCGGGTAACCCCCGCAATACCAATAAATACTCGGATAACCTCCGAAGTATTAATAACCTATAGGTGCACACTACAGTATCTAAATAAGCCAACCTTGAATAGTACACACGATCCGTGTGACTAAAGCTGACAATTCCAAACAATAACCAAATAAGCCAACCTTGAATAGTACACACAAAACTATGTGACTAAGGCTGACAATCCATCCATAACCAAATAAGCCAACCTTGAATAGTACAGACAACAATTATGTGACTAAAGCTGACAATACATCCTAGTCCATACGCATAGCAAGTTTTAGAAAGAATATAGAAGCGATAATAGTCCACATAAAATAATTTGCACGTTTCTCACCCCAAGTATTAAAAACATAGTTCAAGATTAAAAAGTGGGGCTATGACTCACCTCAAGTCCAGAAAATAGCAAGAAGAAGTCGGTAGAAATAAGATGTATAGTAACTCACGAAACAGCAACTACGGACTCGGCACGACCTAACAATATTAACTCGTTCAGCAATCTTTTCCTCAATTTCAAAATATTCCCAAACCCGGACGAGAATCCGTTTTATTTCCGAAAATCCATTTCATATTAGTTTGGTGTATTTACGTTTGGTATCCATACGGGTGGTGGGTCGACACAAAACAAACCAAAAGGTCACACAAAGGATAATAAAATAAACTATGAATCTAATATTAGCCCAATATGTCATTTAAATAAATCGCCGAAGTTTATTAAATCCGTCGATTTGATAATCCTCATATTTATTTACGTAACATACCGTTCCAAGATTACACCCAATCCTAAAGCACATAGCACATAAATACTATATGATATATATCGTAGTTTAATAAATTCCTCATATACATCGTCAAATTGGCCAGATTTCCCGATATATACACTCGCAATTTATTACACTTTACATATACCACAACCTATGGGCGTCGTAGGATGCGATGCCCATTAATATATTCATTTTATATAGCCAAATAACCCGATTCAACCCTACGGTTAAGTGGTTATTTAGTTATAGAAAACGTTTATATTAATCGTCATATATCCGTGACAACACGAAAGTCACAAATAATAACTTACCTGGACTCGAGTGACAACGACTTCGCATAACTCGATAAGTTTATTTATTATATATCAAATGACATTTTGATTTAATATTTAGTAATTGTCGAGAATTCCTCGCTTTATAACAATTTCTTTATAATAATAATACGTTCAATAATATTACGCCACTTTCGTAGCCTAATATATATCTAGTTGTATTATTTATAATACGACTCGTGATTATTATTATTATTAATATACGCGCCTATATAATTATATATTCGTTATTCACGTCTATATAATCATATAAACGTTTATATTATCAATAACTATTATTACGAGTTTTATTATTTACGTTTTAATTGCAATAGTTATCGAGTCATACGAAATGGTCACATGTCCGAGTCATGATTCTCGGCTCATTGTCCAAGTCCAAAGTAATAAGCAAATGTCATAAATACAAAAGTATCTCCGTCCAACACAATCTCAATCCACGTGCTACAACAATAGGGTCCGACTACGGCACCCGACTAACCTATCTCCGTCATTCTAAGTGACCGTCTCACGATCGGTCCCTAATAACACTTTTCGTCAACAACTTCACAATACCAATATCCATTGTCGAGACCAAACATGGTCTCGACCCACAAGTATTCGGCCAACAAAATAAACAACCAAGCCAAAACCAAAACCAAGTCAACAATAAAAATCATAAGGAAATATATGTAACCAAAGTCACATTCGGGATGGTTTACCAAGCCAAACCCGAGCCCTCGACTCACTTGAGTCTCGGCTCAATACCACGAGTCACAAGGACTCGACAACTAAGACCAAGGGTCTCCAAGATAAGCTCAAATGAGCCTTACAAAGCTGTCCCAAACAACCCACTTGGGTCGAGACATCCACAACAACAATCGGCCAAGAACATGACTCCATTGAGTCAAACCAAGGACCCAACGCAAGCAAATCATGAAACCATTAGTACAAGGCCACAAGAAGCAACAATAATCGAGCATAAGGCTCGAGTCACAACCAAGGCTCGAAAGAAAACACATATTTGAGCACCATGGCTCGGATTTACACACGAGCCGTGAGTCTACGACTCATGGTTCGAACCAAAACCCACAAGAAACAACCCGGATACCAAACCATTTCAAGAAAACGAGTTTCCAATCAACAACCCATAAGTATTAATCCCGTTTTTATATAAAACCCGTTCGGATCTAACATGTCGTGACCAAGGGTCACGTTTTTATCAAAAATACGAGTAAAACTCGTCTCACCTTCGAACTACAACTCCAAAACCGTGATAACCTTTCCAAAAACAACGAATGGTGGTGAAAATAGTGGTGATTCGTGAGGTAAAATGGTGGTATGGGGCGCGTGGAGTAGTAGATCTAAAAGATTAGATGATGGGGGATTAGAAAATAGTGGTGGTGTTGAGTGGTGGCCGGCGGTGGCTGTGATGGTGGCCGGATTTTTGATGTCGGCTAGGGTTAGCAAAAAGAAAAGAGAGAGATGAGAAATGAAGTGGTGAGTGTTTGTGTGTGTGGTGTGAGTACCGAAACTACAAGGACCAATTTTTGTAGTTACTCTTTTATTATTATTTTTTTTTTTTTACAATTAATAATAATAATAATAATAATAATAATAATAATAATAATAATAATAATAATAATAATATTACTAGTAGTAAGAGTGGGTAAAGTGGGTAAATGTAAAACATGTGGCCCGAACCCCGAACTCATTTCAAACTTTAATATCTCCCGAAAAACATCTCGTAATTACTCAAATATTGTCGGACTCGTAAAACGAATCATAAAAATTTTCGTTAGGTAAACCTAGTGCCAGAGTCAACGTAGTACCAGTGAGAATTTAAGAATACATCACCGAGCATAATATCAAAAATGAATTACGAAAATAATTCACGAATCCCATAACATCATAGAAACATAGTTATCCATAGAATAGGTCTTACAAGTTCGTTGTGAAATAAAATTCCAAATAAAAATTATAAACGAACTTTAACGTAATGCGGGTTTTCAAAATAACTCCCTAAATTGCCGGTTGTCACAGCTCACCGCTCATAGCTTTATAAAGAAGCATTGAAAAAAATGAGCTTTTCTAAAAAATAGCAAAGCTCACAGCTCTCATGTCAAACGAACACTAAAAATCAAAAAGCTCATTGCTCACCGCTTATCGCCCCAAAAAGCTTCAAAAAACTTTGCGCCAAACATAGCCATAATAGTTGATGTTGGAAAACATGATAAGAATTTTTAGCGACTATAACTAAAATAAGGTTATAATTAGAATAGTTCAACCTAAGTTGTTCACAATGCAAGCAACCAGAATGAATCGGCTAAACGCGATTGCTAGCCTCTCCTTTGTGTTGACCTAGGGGTTTGATTTGTTGAAAATCAATATGATAACTACGCGATGCAAATGTAGCTAAGTAAAGTGTGGCTAAACGTTTCGGCGACCAAAATTTCAATGTGTATTCAGTGACGGAACTAGAGTATGTCCTGCGGTGTCACGAAAACCCGATGAAATTATGTTACGTAGCGTTAAGCTTCCTAAAAACCTCCGATTTCTCCTGATTGCACATTTGCACCCGGTCCAAAAATATGTGTGCCCTGGTCTCTTTAATGTATGGTTCCGTCACTGAAAATCTTACGAGTTCTTTACACCTCATGATGGTAAATTGTAATAGTGTTTCACCCTCCAGAAAAATTCTAGGGCAAATAATAAGAAAAGGTATTATATTTGCCACAATTTCATCGAATAGGTAGTGAACTAAAAAATTTGATTCTGAGGTTAAAAAAGTTGGTTTTTTTTTTCTAAGTGGGTATTTTTTCACTTGCACTCCCGGTTGATGCCCATGTTGGCAAGTAACACCAAATATATACTTCCCCCACCCTTTAACACTTTTCTCTTCTACCAAAAATGTGAAGTTTCATCACTTTTCTTGTCTTAAATATATAGAATTAGCAAATCCTTCAAAGTTCAAATCACCAAATCGTTTCCTTCAAATCACTAACCATGAACAATTCTGATCTAATGGTACCCATGAACAATTCTGATCTAATCACCAAATCCTTCAAAATTACCACCGGCCGACTAATCACCAAATACCCAATCCAAATCACTAACCATGAACAATTCTGATCTAATCACCATCGTGAATCCAAACATGACAAACAATAACCCAAATCAACAAAATTAATAAGCTCACAAGTCAAGAAAATAAGCTTATGAATAAGCTTATACGTGAGCTTAAACTCACGGTACACCAAACCTAAATACAAAGACGCACCCAAATTATGATACCCAAGTTGGTTTTAACCCAAACCGAAACGTGGATATGTATTTTTACCTCGTTTTTAGTTTTCAATCCTTACCAAATCAAGAAACGTGGATATGTATTTTTACCTTGTTTTGGTGGGGATTTGGAAGGCGGTGGGGCGGTAGTGGTGGAGGTAGGTGGCGGTGGTGGTGGGCTGTGGTGGATATGCCGGTTTGGGAGGTGGAGGTGATGGGTTAGTCGGCCGGTGATGGGTTCGGTTTGGGAGGATTGGGTATTTTGACTTATATTAATCGGTTTGGGAGGATTGGGTATTTTGACTTATATTAGTTGTGAAGGGTGAAACCGGGTACCGGGAGTGCAAGTGAAAAATACCCACTTAGAAAAAAAAACAACTTTTTTAACCTCAGAATCAAATTTTTTAGTTCACTACCCATTCGATGAAATTGTGACAAGTTATTATTTGCCCAAAATTCTAATATGAAGTGTTAATCTATGAAAAGGCATCTTATTGTTTGGTGATATAGTCATTTTTTATTGGTTGGTAGATAATGTGAATGAGCTCAAAAGGCTTCATATAATATCGTCATTTAAAATGTCAGTTTATATTTTTTAGTGTTTGAGTATGATATGTGCTTTTGGGAATGGATCCACTAAGAAGAAAAATAAAAATAAGAAGAATGAGAAATGTTTTGAGCCACACATTTCAAATAAAGAAGGAGAATTTCATGGGAGATGCATATCTTTTTGTAGGTGCATCTGAAATGTGCGGCTGTGGTTATTTTTCATCCTTCTAATCTTACTTTTATTTCTTATTTGATCCTTACTCATGTGTTTTTATATAGATTTTTTTTTTTTTTTTTTTTTTTTTTTTTTTTTTTTTTGAAATGCTGCTTTTATGTAGATATTAATAGAATAATATTTGATTTATTAAGGAAATGAAAACAAGAAAGAAGTTAATGCTAGTACTCGTATCTATTATGAATGAAACGGTTTGTATCATAAATGTTTCTTAGAGCATTGGTAACCTTGGTGCCATGGGCCAAAAGTTACTGCCACATCAGAAAAAATCTCTATGGCACCAGAAATCTGACGGCACCATATTCTGGCCGTATCTCTTGGCACTAGAAATTCTGGTGCCGTCAGCATTTTTTTTTTTTTTACATAAAATTAAACATACATAATATTAACTAAAATAACCTTCATTAATAATAAAAAAAAAAACACACACACACATTACATTAAAAAAACAAACATTGCATAAAAAAAACACACACATTACATTTAAAAAAAAAATACATAAAAATAGAAACCTAATTAAACAAGTTCCATAAATGATCCACATCATGTTATGCAACATTATATAACAATATCATGTTAAATTCACCTCGAATCCTTCGTCTTCCAATATCATGTTATGCAACATTATACAACAATACATAATTAGCTTCAAGGTGTTGATGTGCCAAGCACGTGCTGGTTGTCGTATAATTCCCCAGCGACCTTGTAAGACTCCGAAAGCTCGTTCAATATCTTTTCTAGCACTTTCTTGAACCCTTTTGAAGTTCAAATACTTCTCAGACCTTGCAACACTAAACGTTTTCACAAACACGGACCATGTCGGATAAATGCCGTCGGCTAAATAATAACCTTTGTTATATGTATGGCCGTTAACTTCAAATGGACATAACGGAGCTGTACCGGCAAGTTCAGCATCAAATAACGCTGAACCATATAACACATTAAGATCATTATTTCCCCCCGGAACCCCAAAATATGCATGCCAAATCCATAATCTTTGATTCGCAACCGCTTCTAACATAAGAGTTGGGTATTTATGATCACGCCTTTTGAATTGAGCTTGTAAGGCCTTTGGGCAATTTCTCCAGTCCCAATGCATACAATCAATACTCCCGAGCATTCCCGGGAGTTTATGTTTTTCTTCATGCAATGCATATATTTTTTCAACGTCTTCTGCATTAGGCTGCCTTAAATATTTTTCGTTGTATAAAACATGTATGCATTTACAAAATGCATCTAAACATTGTCGGGAACAACGTTCACCAATTTGCAAATACTCATCTAATGAATCAGGTGCAGTGCCGTACGCCAATTGGCGGATGGCGGATGTGCACTTCAAAAGAGGACCAATACTTAAACGACCGCATGCATCAAAACGTTGTCTAAAAAAATTAAAATACTCGGGAAGAGGTTGAACATCATAGCTTAAAATATCGTTGAGAATTTTATTAAAAAGTCTTGAACTCATACGATACCTTCGCCTAAAATTATCTTCGGGATATTTAGGATCATTCTCAGCGTCGCCAAAATAGTCTTCGATTAAACGTTGTTCCGCCTCTTCCCGTTCGCGTGGTATGTATGCCCTTGTTCTCTTTTCATGCGAACTGGAACCCCCCCCCCCCCCCCCCCCCCCCGCTTCTTGATCATGCAAAGCTACAAATTGCTGGTACGCCGCATAACTTTGAAGATATCGCTCTCGATCATCATTAAAAAAAGCATCATAATAAGGGTCGTACATAGGATCGTTGGGATTATTATTTGGATTCATATTTGAAAGAAAGATTGATAGAAATGGGTGTGGATTTAAAGAGTGAGTGAGTATGGTTTTTTATAGAGTTTAAATAGTTGAAAAATGGTTTTTTTTTGGTTTTTGGCTTATAGCCGTTAGTCCCTATTTGAATTCCAACGGGTATATATCAATTCAAACGTTCCAATTTTCAAAAAAAAAAGGCCACCACGGCGCAACAAGCCATGGCGCCACCCACGGTGTCGTGCGCCATCGAAAATTCTGGGCTGGTACCATGGCACGAGCTTAACAGCCCATGGTACCCCTTGCTCTTAGCATTAACTTTCAGAAAATCCTGTTATAACTTTATGAATGAAACGGTTTGTATCGTAAGGACACTGGCAGCATTAACTAGAAATCCTGTTATAAATACCAATTAATTACCGTTCAAGATAATATATCTTCATCTTTACTCTCTAGCATATTCTATTACTCCGTACCTAAGTCCGTTTTACTATTTTCAATTGTCTCAAAACTGACAATCACCTTTAATTTCAATCAATCAAAATATTTTTAAGTGGGTAGAAATGAAAATTTGTTGATTAATACAATTGTAGTAGACCTACTTTTATTAAACTTTGTAGTCAACATTTAATTTAGGGCTCATTTGGTGTGTAGTTGGAATGGGTAAAAGCTATAAAATACCATCGTACTTTTAAAAAAGTACCAACTTGAACCATTTGCTTTTTTATTGCTTACTTGACCAACGAACTTTCAAATTTTAATTCGACATGAAACATTTCTTTAGACCGTTAGTCTTTATGTGGCAACGTTAGTCCTTTTCTTCAACGAACGTTTGCAAAGTTAGTCATTTTATACTAACGGCTGTTTTTAATTAACTAAAAATTTGGTTTTTCTAACGTTTTAATACTTATGCGCCCGGTTTTACACGTTTTGATCCGTTTTGATCTGATTTTACACGTTTTGATCCGTTTTAAAAAAGTAAATTTAAGAATAGGTTGAAAGAAAAGAACGAGTGAGAAAACTAATATTATAATAAATATATATTTGTTTTATATATAAAAAATAAACTTTAAACAATAAATAAAAATAAAATAAAATTGAATATAGTTATTTAGCATAGGTAAAAGAGGAGAGATAACACACGTTAAAAAGATATGACCCATCAATTTTTGTTGAAACCTTGATATTTCGTATAAAATGACCAGCCTCACCATTTTTGACAATGAATCCTAATTTCTAAATCTAAAACTCTAACCAAATAACAACTTAATGACAATTTTACAGAAATTAAATGACATAATATGTTTTAACATTACCAGATGCTCGTCTTAACCCACAACCCAACACGCCCATTCTACCACCTATACTATCGAATTTCAGTGGTATCTGACTCTTTTGTGTTATCTATTTAGCACTTCATTTTGTTGAGTTTTTGTTAAACTGACACAGAACAATATCTATAATCACCCAACCAACCACCCATTGGCGATATTCTTTATTTATAACAATAAACACTTGAAAGCTTGTCCCCAACACGGATGCAAACCAATACAATACAAGAGAGAAAGTTGTTGTCCCTCTAATATGTGCAACAGATACAATACAACTCACACACTAATGAAACTAAACCAAACTTAATAAGATCAAGATGATCTATGAACCAGAAGAGCTACACTCAACAACTAAACCAGAGCACTATCAGATTGCACAAACTTGAGAGAAGAGTAATAATGAAACCCTAGCAGATATGAGACCTTATATAGGCTCCAATGTTACAACTTCAACCCTGCACAAATAGAACTTACAAATAGAGCTCATAGTGTTAGTAAAATAAAGAGTAAAATAGTTACCAAATAACTCCTGAAGGTTCAACTGTTTGTCACTTAGATATAATACTTTCAACACCCCCTCTCAAACTGATGAACCTGCAAAAAGATTTATCATACCCAGTTTTTTGGTCAAAACACTATGTTGCACTGAACCAAGAGCTTTAGTTAAAACATCTGCAGTTTGACTTTTAGAGTCAACCTTAAAAGTTTTAATTAAACCAGATGCAACTTTTTCTCTAATCAAATGCACATCAATGTCAAAATGTTTAGTTTTTTCATGCATCACTGGATTAGCTACAATCTGTATAGCAGCTTTATTATCACAAAATAACTTAACATGTAACAAATTATCTGTTACACCCAAATCTCTTAAAACCTTAAGAATCCACATAACTTCACAAGTAGTAGAGGTCATAGACCTGTACTCAGCCTCAGCTGAAGATTTAGACAAAGTTGCTTGTTTCTTACTTTTCTAAGAAACCAAATTTCCATTCACAAAAACACAATATCCAGATACAGACCTTCTAGTAACTGGGCATTTAGCCCAATCTGAATCAGAATTGGCAAATATTTTAAACCCAATATTATTCTTACTAAAATGTAGCCCATTACCAGGTGCAAGTTTAAGATATTTTAAAAATCTTAAACCAATATCAAAATGAGACTTTAAAGGAGAATGCATATACTGACTCAAGCAGTGCACAACATATGAAATATCAGGCCTAGTCATAGTAAGGTATATTAACTTCCCAACAAGTTGCTGATAACTTGTAACATTTTTCAAATACTTATCATCATCAGATTCCTTGTGATTTAGCACAATATTCTCAGGTAAAGGAGTTAATACAGGCTTACAACCAAGCAAACCATAATCATTCAACAGCTCAAGACAATTGTTTTTTATTTAAACATAAACCTTTACCGGTTTTTAATACTTCAATCCCAAGAAAATATTTCAACTCTCCTAAATCTTTAATTTTAAACTTATTCCTTAGAAAAGTTTTAAAATTCTCAATTTCATTTTCACTATTACCAGTGATCACCAGATCATCAACATACACAAGTAAATACAACATTGTGCTTCCATTAGCTTTAACAAACAAAGAGTGGTCATTTTTAGACTGTTCAAAACCAGCCTCAAACAAGGCCTCATACAATTCAAGATTCCATTGTCTTGGAGCTTGTTTTAAGCCATAAAGAGATTTTTTCAGCCTACAAACCTTTCTACTACCTTCTGGAAAAAGACCAGGTGGTGGCAACATATAAACCACTTCATTCAAATTACCATATAAAAAAGCATTGTTAACATCCATTTGGAAAACTTTCCAATCATTTTGAACAGCTATACTCGATAAGCACCTAACAATAGCCATTTAGTCACAAGACTAAAGGTTTCATCATAATCAAAACCTGGTTTTTGATTGAAACCCTTAGCCACAACTCTAGCTTTATACCTCTCAATTTCACCATTAGATTTAAATTTTAGTTTCCAAACCCATTTAGATCCTATAGGAATACTCCCTTCAGGAAGATCAACTTCTTCCCAAGTATCATTCTCATATAAAGCAAATATCTCATCATTCATTGCATTTCTCCAATTAACATTCTTTGAAGCTTCTTTATAAGAAGAAGGTTCAAAAGACTTATTCAGATTAGCAACAAAACAACAATTATCAGTACTTAACCTAGTATGATTAGCATACTTGTTTAGACCATACTTAAGTTTAGAATCAAGAACATAATCATTCAATTTAGTAGGCAACTTATAAGATCTACTAGACCTCCTACAACTAGTAGTTCCTTCCTCAGTTTGATTTTGAAAAACATTTTGAAAACTAGACACATCTGTTTCTGGAATAGCGTTTCCCTCAGAATTAATATTCTCATCTAAAGGAGTTGCAGAACTAGAATCAACTGGTTGCTGTGGAGCACCAGGTTCAAGTATCTGTTCTAAATGACCATCCTGAACATCATCCACAACCCTACCAGATTGATCTAGATTACCTTCTCTACTAACAGATGCTACATCCTCTCTTAAATCATTTAAATTTTCATCATTGGGAGAGGGACTAGGAGTTCTGGTTTTTGACTCAAAATTATCAAAGAAATTTAAAGTGTTAACTTCAAGATGAGAGTCTGAAAGATCATGTTGTTTCATTTTATAAGGAAAAATAGTCTCATAAAATTTGACATCTCTAGAATATAAAATAGATCTATTTTCCAAATTTAACAATTTATAAGACTTTTTTCCACTAGCATAACCAAGTAAAACACACTTTTCAGATCTTTCAGAAAACTTATCAGACTCTTTTAAAATAGTAGCATAACACAGATACCCAAAACTCCTAAGATGTGCCAAATTAGGTTCTCTACCATATACTAAAGAAAAAGGAGATTTACCATTTAAAACAGAGGAAGACAACCTGTTAATCAAATAAGTAGCAGTTAAGATACAATCAGGCCAAAAAACAAGAGGAATCCTTCCTGAAACATAAGGCTTTTTTTTGGGTAAAAGGTCAACGACCCGGTAAATATATCCAAAAAACGTTTAAGTACAATGGAATGTGGCTGAAGTACCACATTAACCTCAAGCACAGGCGCTTGATAAACAAGTGTTTATGACAGGCCATAAACACAAACCAAACCTAGCTAATACAAAGTATCAAACTAGGAATAAACAAGACAAAACATGAGATGCGAACATCCCACATCCAACTCCATTACAGCTGCAATCCATCAACCTTAAACATGCAATCACTAAACCAGCTGAATAGATCAAGTAATAACACGTCCCAAAGCAATAACAACAGCAAATATTCGTGGGACGAAACAAGGTTCACAAATCCAAACTTACAACATACCCACATCAACAACGATCCATCAGATAACCAGATAAACAAATAGTAGCAGCAGGATCATGTTAAAACAATCATGGAATTCTTAAACAAGAACCCTAACATACAACGACACCATCACTTCCCCTCTCTCAACCCACTTCCACGAATCATCATCACAAACCATAAGATATCCACGATCACAAGACCGACTTTCATGGCATGAATGGACAACAGTCCAACTTACAACCCAAGATATAAACATTAACGCTCAGCAGCAACAATCACCAGGCCAAACAAAACCATCAAAACCGAAACCCTAAAGTTAGGGTTTCGTTCAAGAGAGCATCCCTAATTAACCATGCGAAGAAGGCTTATAGAGGAGGTTTTGATCACCCATAACAACCAAACAACGATCGCATATAAAATAACCTTGTAAATATAGCGATCAACAATCAAGACAGATCGTACGAAGAAAAGATTGTAATCGTTTTTAGGGTTTAATACGTACAATAAAAAACAATCAGATAATGGGGTCGATTAAGAAACCCTAACATAAGGATTCTAGCAACATTAAGCAGATGCCTATGTTTTCTTTCAGCAATCCCGAGTATATGCAACACTAGTTTGATGTATAATACCCATATAGTCAAAAAAATTCACCCATTTTACTATTAACAAACTCAGTTCATTGTCAGATCTAACGATTTTAACTTTCTTATTAAATTGAGTTAAAACCATTTTAAATCAACTTTGAAACATTTCAAAAACTTCATGTTTTCCTTTTAAAATATACACCCAAACAGATCTGCTAAAATCATCAACCACAGTCAAGAAGTATCTAAATCCTTCCCTGCGAATCACTTTATATGGTCCCCATACATCTAAATGTATGAGGTCACCAAAACCAGAACTTTTATGTTCACTAAGTGGAAAGGGATCTCTTGTCTGTTTAGCCTTATGGCAAAAATCACAAGGTGCCTCATGATCAATATTAGTCAATCCTAAAGAGCCTTTTAAAAGTTTTAAAACTTGATTAGCAGGATGTCCCAACCTATTATGCCAAACTTCTTTAGATACAAAACAACTAAGAAACTCACTTTTAATCACAGAAGCAGAAATCACATTAGACTTATCAAATAGATAAAGACCACCAGACTCACTACCAGTCCCCAGCACCCTCTGCTGATTCAAATTCTGGATATAACACTTAGTCTCATCAAAACCAACCCTCAACTTGCTGTCTTTAATCAACTTATTCACAGACATAAGACTAACACAGTATTCAGGAACAACTAAGACATCAAACAAAACAACATTTTCATTAAATCTTAGGTTACCAACATGAGTAACTTTGGCTAATGTTCCATTTGGATGTCCCACAGTAAGTTTTAAATCAGATATATCAATCAAATTATGCATATTAAGAGGACTATTAGTTAAATGTTGATTAGCCCCAGAGTCAATTATCCACCCCGAATGGTAACTGACTCCATCCAACTTAATATTAGCACCAAAAAACTTATAGAAATGCTGATTAAAGAAAACACTGCAGTTAAAGAAAGAACAAGAAACCCTACCTGCCATATTGGCATGAGCAGAAGTTCCTAGTTTATCATTCAAAAGATTTAAAAGCTTCATCACCTGATCATTACTAAGAGACAAACTACTAGTACCATTCTTAGAAGCATTATTAACAACATAAACACTTTTGAAATCATTGGTTTTATTAACATTAGTTGGTTTAAGATTTGGATTCCTTTTAAAACCAGGAGGATAGCCAATAATTTCAAAGCATCTATCAACTGTATGTCCTTTCAAACCACAATGAGTACATAGTAAACTATCATAATTGCCTCTGTTATTACTAGAATTGTTATTTCAAGTGTTATTATTCCTTTTCTAGTTTCCATTTTTATTATCAGAAGTTTTAGACACAAAAGCAGAAACTTGAGCCTTCTCAGTTTTCACAGAACTAGTAGTAGGAATCCCTCTATGAGATTCCTTTCTAGAAATAATAACAAAAGCATCTTTGACCTCATGGAGAATTTCCCTGGTCAAAATACTGCTCCTAATAGGTTGATATATATCATCAAGACCCATAAGAAACTGCATAAGTTTTAACAACTTGGCATGATCAGACAATTCAGTTCTAGCATCATAAGTACAATCAGGCAATTTAGTGAGAATATCAAATTCCCTCCACAAAGGACAAAACTTATGATAATATTAAGAAATAGGTAAACCACCTTGTTTAAAGGTATTTATCTTTTAAAGCAAGTTAAAAACAACAGAACCATCAACTCTATCATAAGTGTCTTTTAAGTCTTTCCAAACAATAGAAGCATTATCAGAATAAACATGACCAAGATAGACATCCTGAGTTAAAGAACTCAATATCCAATTCAAAACTACTACATTACACCTATCCCATTGTGCTTCTAACAAAGGACTAGTAGCATAATCACTTTTTAAACAACTACCATCAAGAAAACCAGTTTTATTTTTTATTTGCATAGCCAATTTAATAGCACTAGCCCATATTCTGTCATTCTCAACACCAGCAAGTTTAATAGACACAATAGAAGCACAATTAGAATCATTAGGATGCAAATGCAAAAGATTACTCTGATCAAGACTACTAATCATAATAGCCATACTGACAAACAAAGTAACAAACAGACAAGAAAAACAAATAAATCAACAGAAAACTAAAGAAACTAGCAACCAAGAAACTAACAGCAAGAAACCAGAAAAACAACCAATACCAACTAACCAAACAAGCAATCAAACTAACTAAGAAACTAACAGCAAGAAACCAGAGAAGCAATTAATACCAACTAACCAAACAAACAAACAAACTAATACCAGCAAAACAACTAAAACTCCACACAAAATCAAAAAGAAACCTATAACTAGAATAAAACCCACTCACACCCAGTACTAACTTAGCCCAAGCCAGTAAGCTGTGGTTGGCCAGAGCAGATATTCGTACCACTCACGGTGGCAGATCAAGATGTTAGCCAACCCGTTTACGCCCACTTAAACTCAGAACTAGTTACCCCTAAAGGAAGAAAATATACTTAAAATGCAATTAAGCAACACTAGCAGCGGAAAAGAACCAATAATAGCCCAAGAACCACAAGATTCCCAGAATACAAGAAACCCCCAATTTGAAAAATTAGGGTTTCTTCTAATTGATCCAAGAAATCAACAATTAACGATGAGAAACACCTCAAACCACCACCAATCGAACCAAGAACGTCAATAACCAAAAACCCCCAAAAATTAGGGTTTCAAGAAAAAACCCTAAAACACCAATCGAGGTCACAACCCCTCAATTAAACCAAGAATCACCAAGAGATCGATCAATCACAGCCTAGAGCTCTGATACCATAATAAAATGGCACAAAACAATATCTATAATCACCTAACCAACCACCCCTTGGTGATATTCTTTATTTATAACAGTAAACACTTGAAAGCTTGTCCCCAACACGGATGCAAACCAATACAATACAAGAGAGAAAGCTGTTGTCCCTCTAATAGGTGCAACAGACACAATACAACTCATACACTAATGAAACTAAACCAAACTTAATAAGATCAAGATGATCTATGAACCAGAAGAGCTACACTCAACAACTAAACCAGAGCACTATCAGATTGCACAAACTTGAGAGAAGAGTAATAATGAAACCCTAGCAGATATGAGACCTTATATAGGCTCCAATGTTACAACTTCAACCCTGCACAAATAGAACTTACAAATAGAGCTCAAAGTTAGTGTTAGTAAAATAAAGAGTAAAATAGTTACCAAATAGCCCGTGAAGGTTCAACTGTTTGTCACTTAGATATAATACTTTCAACAGTTTTGTATGTATACAGGTAACTACTACTATTGGTTTTGGATCACCAAACAAGGCCAACTCCTATAGTGCTCACGGTAGTGCACTGGGAGCTAAGGAAGTTGAGGCGACAAGGAAAAATATTAAACGGGCCCACGAGCCATTCATGTCCCTGAAGATGTTAAAACATAGGGTCTTACTAATTTTGACTGTTCTCCAATCGTATCATTTTGATAATGGAAAGTATAGCCTTTCATTTTAAGAGAAATAGGAAAAGATGTGACCATGGAACATATAATGTAAAATGTAAAAAAAAATGGTATATACGTTGAGACAGAATGGAACAAAATGTTTGCAGCGTACCGGAAGAAGTATAAGGATGACGCCACAGAATTGGAAGGTCTTATCAGTGGTGAACTGCCTGCTGGTTGGGAGAAAGCTTTACCGGTTAGTTTATGACTTTTATTCTGAACTTCTGTATCCCACCAGCCTCAGAAAACTACAAAATGATTCATCTGGGTATGTATAACATGTCATCAAGGCTGTTTCTAGTTAAAATATGTCCTTTTTAGATGGGTCGAGAACCCGCAAACACTAATCATCCATTTTAATATCTTTTAAATATTAATCTTTTCAATTATGATTATGAAAACAGTATTGTTGCATTAATGATCCACATCTTTAGATAAACGATTTAGGAGGTACGCTTTAAAGAGTGTGTCACCCTGATGTCTTTAAGATAACTTTTTTTTATTTGACCAATTTCACCCGGGGGTACCCATGAAAATTGTAAAATTTCCGTTGCCTAAATTTTTTCGGGTGTTATATTGTTCGAGTTACCACTGATTTATGGGTTTTTTTGCAGACTTTCACTCCAGAAATGCCGACCGATGCTACACGAAATCTTTCACAGAAGTGCCTAAACAACCTTGCAAATGTTCTTCCCGGACTACTCGAAGGCAGTGCAGATCTTGCATCCTCCAATATGAATCTTCTCAAAATGTTTGATGATTTTGAAAAACACACTCCCACAGGACGTAACCTACGATTTGGCGTACGTGAACACGGAATGGGAGCAATCTGCAACGGGATTGCTCACCACACAAAAGGACTGATTCCCTATTGCGTAACTTTCTTTGTACTCACAGATTACATGAGAGCCTCCATAAGACTTGCTGCATTATCCGAATCTCGGGTAATATATGTGATGACCCACGATTCAATTGGTCTAGGGGAAGATGGCCCCACACATCAACCTGTAGAACATATAGCAAGTTTTCGAGCCATGCCAAACATCCTCATGCTTCGACCTGCTGACGGGAATGAAACCGCCGGTGCTTATAGAGTTGTCATCCTCAACACAAAACGTCCTTCAGTCTTGGCACTCTCAAGACAAAAGCTTCCAAATTTAAATGGAACATCGATTGAAAATGTTGAGAAAGGAGGGTATATTTTGTCAGACAGTTCATCAAACAACAAACCGGATGTAATTCTGATTGGAACTGGGTCAGAAGTCGAGCTTGCAGTGAAAGCCGGTGATGAGTTGAGGAAAGAAGGGAAGGCAGTACGGGTGGTGTCGTTTGTTTCATGGGAGCTTTTTGACGAACAAAGTGATGAATATAAAGAAAGTGTGCTGCCTAGCGGTGTCACGGCTAGGGTTAGTATTGAAGCGGGGTCGACATTCGGTTGGGAGAAAATTGTGGGGGCAAAAGGGAAGGCCATTGGGATTGATAAATTCGGGGCGAGTGCACCGGCTGGAAAAATATATAAGGAGTATGGAATTACGCTTGAAGCAGTAATTGAAGCAGCCAAGACAGTTTGTTAAGGTAGTTACTTTGTTTTGCTTTCTATATGTACTTCAATATTTGAAATTAAGAAATAACGAGTAACAGAAAATGGTAGCTTAGAATTCGTCTAATTCAAATCCTGTCTTTAACAAAATGAGAGTTGAATACTTTTGTGTGTGACATGTTGAATATCGATCATTAGCCCTAGTTTCAGGATCATGTAATTGTAGTATATATAGAAGCAGAAGCTCATAGATAGGAAGAGATTACCATACATACAGTATCTGCTTTTAACTCATGTAACTGGAACTCTGTCAAGTGATCGCTTGCTTATAATAAGATCCAATCCATAAATCTTAAGGAATGGGATTCAGATTAAGCTAACTCAAGAACTCCAAGAAATAGGCTAGAATTCGAAAATAATAACATCTAAAACCAGATAACACTATTACAAGGGATCTATTTAAAGGCAAAAGGAGTTGGTATCAAATTAAACTAATTGTGACAATTGGTTATTTTGGTTAAAATTCAATGTCACGTGTTGATACAAAATGGTTCATATCAGCTTGTAGTACATTGCACAATTAGGCTATATAACAACTTCTATTGTCCTATCTTGTCTGGCGAGTACTTAGGCGTGTCAAGTGACCAACAATGTGTTTGCTTATAGTCTAGCAAATAGCGAGTTAAGTGATATCCCGGGTTGCTGATGGGCTCGGTACTTGATTGTTGCATATATTTGCCGACATTCTTGTTACATTGAATAAAATCACTATAGGTTATTTCTATAAGATAAGTAGAAATTCATTGGTTCAATTACTTTGATAAAGGATCGCACATTATATTCAGTTATAGTTATATACTCCCTACAAGAAATAACAATAAATGAATGTGAGGACATCCCACGCCAGTTTGTAACTGCTATAAGAATATCATGATACACTATTTACATGTAGGTGATTTGTGCATAACTATCTTTTTCTGTACACGAAAAAGAAGACTTGATATTAAAAAAAAAAAAAAAAAAACAAAAAAAACAAAAAAAAAAAAAAAACAAAAAAAACAAAACAAAAAAAAAACAAAAAAAAAAATAAAAGAACATAAAAAAAACAAAAAAAATATATAAATTGCCAAAATGGATTGTTAAACATTTCTATACAGTTCCCAGGAAAAACAAAACCTATACTATGATTTTTTGAAGCAATACCTTCTATTTTAGGCTGTCTTAAAATACTATGAACATGTTAGTCAGGTTTCATTTTGGTCGTTATGTATTTTAGGTATTTTGTTATCAGTGAAATAAGCCAACATGCACCTAGCTTGGTGTGTGATTCGTGAAAATCAAGTTATAGTATAGATATAAGCTCAAGAAATCCGCAAAGAAATACGGATAACCCGAGGTCGTATTCCGTGTGAAGGGTGAATGGAATTCCGAATTTCCGATTCGGAAAACGTGTCGTGAAAAGTGGTACAAAGTGATATATATGAGATTACACTAATGATATAGCAAATAAAGCACAATTAATCACTTAAGCACGTAATTCAAATAAGGAAAATAAAAACGTCACGTAAAATCGAAACCGTACGCTAAAACGTTAATTAAACGTTAACGTACGAAATAAAACGCGAGTTTTAAGCTACACGACTCCTACGAACTTGGAAATAATTTCTAAAAATCAAAAATGATAAAAGAAAATTTTGAGAAAAAGAAAAATAATTTTTTGACTTTTTAATAATTTTTTATGAATTAAAAACTAATTAACTAATTTAAAAATCAAAAGAAAATGAAATAAAAGTGAGAAAAATGCAAAATTACTTTCTAAAATTCTAAAATAACTAAAAATAATTTTCTAAAATATTTTTGGATTTTTCTTGGCTTTTTCTGATTTTTTTGTATTTTTTAATAATTAAAAAGTAATTAAAAATGATTAAAAAGGAAAATTAAATAAGAAAAATAGCAAAACTACTAAGAAAAATTTGAAAATTTCAGGGAAAATCAAAAATTATGTTCTGAATCCAGGAAAAATATCAAATTTGAAAAATAAGCACTGGAAGTGCTTATTGCTTTGAAAACAGCTTATGATAGTGCTTATTAATAAGCACTTCTGACCAAATCTTAACCAAACTTTCACAAAATGATTTCAGTACTAAAATAAGCTAGTAACAACAATCCAGAAGTGTTTTGAAACTCAGAAGCACAAGTTATGATGCAATAAGTCACTAATAAGCACTTTATAAGAGAAACAAGCCAAAGAGATTAAGCAGAGATCAAACAACACTAGAAACAGAAGCACTATACTGTAATAAGCTTATATCAACCAGAAATTTCAACTGTAGATCAAGAATAAGCTCTAGCAGCCCTAATAAGCCAAACAGAATAGGCAGAAATGCTCATAAAAGTAGGCTCAATAAGCTGTGAAAATAAGCAATTTTGTGAAACTTTTTGGAATAAATCTGTACTCTACCAACCCAAGAACAAGATTAAGCCTTAAAAACATATCCTTGATTCAATTAACTAGGCTAGAAATGCCTAAGAACAAGGGCAAAAACTGTTGGTGCAGGGCAAATGCAATCCTGATAAGCCAACTTCAATGGCTTGTTTTAATAAGCAAATGACTTTCAAATCCAAATCTTCTTTTTGAGAAATAAAGACTGAGTACTAAGCTTTCAAAAACAACAAGATTCAACAATTTCCAATCTAAAATGAAGCCTACACAGACCTCCAAACTTTATACCAAATCTGAGTTTTGAAAACTTGTTGACTTTTTGATTGAAACAGAATGTTGACTAAAGTGAGATTTGATTACTCCTAATTAACCAATAAGATGTAAATAAGCTACTTAGTGAATACTATAAGCTACTATTAACTATTAAGCAAGCACCTTAAAGATTTCTTAACCTAAATCCTACTTATACTAACTGTTAAGCTAATTAGACTAGTAAGTTGACTATTTAACTAAAGACTAACTGATTTTATGCTTTAACTAACTATATTATAGCCTAGGTGAGATATTCCAACCAATAATACCCTCTGAATCAAATCTTAGCACAGCAAACTACAACTATCCAAACACCCCTTTTGGGTTTTTCACAACTCAGATCCCAACTCAGATGATACTAAACACCTCCAAACCAATTCATATACATTCAATGAGATCCAATAACATGATATAAGCCAGAAACAATGATCATTAACATCACAAAATCCAAAAACAAAGATCCACAGATTATGCTTAATATGAAACAGTAAGATAGCAACTAGCACCACAGAACTTCAAATAAGATGAAATAGTACTCAATAAGCAATATTAAACAAGTATAAGCAATAATCAAGAGTAATAAGCTAGAGTTATCAGATCTACACTATACTAGCAATAAGCTATAAGAGATTGAGAAAAATGGAAATGGTACTCACAAGTTCAAGACCCCTCAGCTAGAACAGAGGGGTTTCACTAAGCAAGCCTGTCTTTAGACAGGCCAATGGTCACCTTTTGACTGTCTTTAACCACCACAACCCTCAGCTTATTGAAATAAGCTGAGGTTGACTTTCGTTGACTTTTTAAAGTCTTGAACTTTTGGAACAAGAAAGAAGTAACAATGATCACAACAAGCTATAGAAGCTTATATGACCTTGAAACAATAATAAAACAACAAGGGAAAGATCAAAAGATGAAAACAGAACTTATATTTTTTTTTTGCTTTTTGTAAGTTTTTCTATTTTTTCTGTTTTTCTTTGATAAGTAAACAATAATAACAAATAAAAGAAATGCAAACAGATGATGAGTACTAAATAAGAAACAAGAAAAGACTTTGCTTTAAAGTAAATAAGCTGAATAAGTAAATAAGCTAAGTAAGACAATAAGCAAATAAGTAAAAACAGAATTCAAATAAGACAATAAAAGTGCTTTTCATTAATATTAAAAGGTTTACAAAAACATTTTGGCAGAGTAACAATACATGAAAACTCCACACTGATTACAATATGAGGGGGGGGGGGGGGTATATATAAGCTAGCAACTAGGGTTTGGGATGATTCTAGATGTGCTCAGCTGATTCAATCTTGGCCATTGATCCTTTGCTTGGTCACTAAGCAGTATTGTGGTCCATTGATTCCCTGTTTTATGGAGCACGATGATGTTTGGCCTCTCCCATTGGTCCACGTATACTCCTCTGTGTCCTTCTTCATATCGTGCTCAAAAGATGCTTGTGACACCTGATTGGTCCATATTTATTACCCAATTGAGGTAAGTGAGGGTAATTTAAGGGTTTGGGGGTTTAGGGTTTATGGGAACAGTAAAATCTGGGTACGGGGTATAATTTGGGGGGGGGGGGGGGCGGGTAAATATGAAAGGTAATTAATGTTTGGGGTTGGGTCGGGTTGTAGGTGTGGGCTGGGTATAGGTTAGAGAGGTGGGCTGATGGGGTTTTAGTATTTGGGCTTTGGTTTATTTTTGGGTTTAGGAAAGAGATAGTATTATTGGATCCGGTGTAGTATTGTTTTAGGACTAGTAATATTAGACAAGGACCAATTTTGTATTTATGAAAACTATAGGGACCAATCTGTAATAAATGGAAACATTCATCCAAGGGTATAATTTGTAATATTCTGAATGATGGAGGACCACAATTGCCATTTTCTTCAAATTATGCTTTAAGGACCATAATTGCCAAACTCTGAAACTGCAGGGACTAAATCTGTCAATCTCCCAAAGTTTCTTCCAAGGACCCATATTGAACTTTCTGAATCTCTGAGGACTTCAAATGACTTTCTGAGCAATCTTTGATCATTTTGCTTCCCCGGCTACGGCTTTTGACCTTTTTCCATTCCCGTGCTCGTTTTTGTCGGTTTTGGCTTGTTTTCGTTCAGTTTTCACATATTCGTACCTGTACATACACAAATACAAAAACACACGTTCTCTTGGCATTTAAGGTTAGTATTTGGTATTTTTGGTCTGATATAAGGCCTAAAAGGATGAGTGATTAAGCACTCATCAAAATCCCCCAGACTAAGGTATTGCCGTACCCTCACGCAATGTCATCACCTCACGCTTAAGAGATAAATAATTTCAAAACCTCTTTTTACTGACGTTGTAAAGTAGCAATGACTTTCAAAAGAGATAGTAAAATCATTTATTCTCAAAAACGCTCCGTTTTCCGATTTTTCATAAATAATAACTACTACTACTCTTTTTGTATTTTTCATTTTTATATGTGACGGTTTATTTTGACTTTCATTATCAATTCATATCTGTTGATAATTTTCAGGGTCAACGAGTAGAAACACTTCTCACGGAGAAGAGACCATACGGATAAAAATCGTCATCCTTGATTTTTCACAAGCCCCCAAACTAAGCGTAAAATCGAGATCATTGTTTAACTAGAAGTTAGATGCTAACACTGCCCACAAAAGTTACTTGTGTATTACCTCTTGTCCCCAGGTCCTAAGTTTTGTATCTAGAGATTTTAATTTGTGAGAAATGAATTGCTTCATATTTTTCTCGTTTTGATATTTGTTAGTCTGATAAGAGCACAAAATTTGAACGCTAAGTAGTTTCCAAACTTTCCCTCGAAAATCTCTGCATACAAAAGTCGGGTCCACATGAAGGTCTCTGATTTAACACGATTTGTAGGGGCTCCCTTTTTATTTACGACCGAGACATACCATGTTTGATACCCGAAACGGAAGCTTTTTATTAGGGAAACCCCCGGAGTCGAAGCTTGGCATTTTTGCATAACTATAAGCACTTTAATAATATTTGGTCCTTAGTCCTTTATTTCAATTACAATCAACGGTTTTGAGCCGCCAAGATGCAAGAGCTTTATTATGACTTTTGGATTATATCCTTTGCTTTTTTACAGCTTTGGATTCCTCTGCCTTTTTATTTGGCTTTGGATTATTATTATTGATATTCATAATCATATGCCAAACCCCAAGTCCTATGGCCTTTACTAAGATCACAACATCGGCTGCGAACCGGCAAGATGCAATAGTCTATTTTACCGTAACACTGGCAGTACCCCTATGTGTACCAAACCCTCATATGCAGAAATTTTGTTGGGAACGAGAAAAAACTAAATATTGCCCAAACCGTATACACTTAATTAATCCTAGACATCTATTTATATATTGGTGACGTTGCTGATGGGAACAAGGAGGCCACAAGTACCTCTCGTGGGTTTTTTAAATCCCAAGGTTGAGATCCGTGTATAGTACGAAACTTCTAAATAAACTCTATCATTCCTCGATCTCCGCAAATTTAAAATCCCAAATAATGAGATCCGCGGATGCTTAGCTATAGTCTTTTGATTATTTTGGTTAAGGGAAACAAGCTAGGGCTCAACACGCCCGGTCAAGTCGAAACATTTATTTCTACTCTCGCCGGTAGGAAAGTCAAAACAAGGTGTCAAAACTTATTATTCATATCATATATATATATATATATATATATATATATATATATATATATATATATATATATATATATATATATATATATATATTTGGCATATAAAAAGGTGACAAAAATTAAAATTTTTGGTGGAAAACGGAGTTGCGCAAGTTAAACAGCTCAGACTATGGTACAGGTCAAATCGAATCGAAGATTCACCCCCCCAGACTAAAGTGAAACATTGTCCTCAATGTTTTAAAGGTACGGGTAATCCTACGTAGAATCTAAGGCCGTTTATTAAGTATGCCAAGAGATAAACGTTAGCCGATAAGATTTTTGGATATGGTGAATTTCCAATAGAGCAGCGAAGGATGAGACTCGAGTGGAGAGAACGACAAACCACGAGCACGAGAGTCCTTAAACTTCGGGGAAATTCCTGAACATTCACAAACAACCACAAAACACGAGATTGGAAAGGGTCGCCCCCCTCACGTAACGTTATTCTTAGAAAGTAGATAATATAGAAAATGAAAATGGATAAGCATGGGGTGCCTCCCACGAAGCGCTTGTTTTTGTTCACCGAGTCACATGAGCTTGACTCGATCCCCGAATTTAATCGTCCTTGGGGAAAGTTTGGAGATCCGGGACAACCATGGGTGGTATGTCCCCTCCAAAATAATGTTTAATGCGATGACCATTCACCTTGAAATTGGGACCGTCATTTTGAGCAAGCTCAACGGTTCCATAAGGAAAAACTTGGGTAATGGTGAATGGTCCAGACCAACGGGTTTTTAACTTGCCCGAGAAAATCTTTAATCGAGAATTGAAAAGGAGGACTCGATCACCAACATTAAAGACACGATCTTTAATCTTAGCATCATGAATCCTCTTTGTCTTCTCTTTGTAGATCAAAGAATTCTCATAGGTTTGATCACGAAGTTCGACTAATTCATTCAATTGAACTTTTCGGTGATCACCCGCGGTTTGTAAGTCAAAATTAGCATGTTTCAAGGCCCAGTAGGCCTTGTGCTCAAGTTCAAGGGGCAAGTGGCAGGCCTTCCCGTAAACCAGCTTGTATGGAGTGCACCCGATGGGTGTTTTGTAAGCTGTACGGAAGGCCCAAAGTGCATCATCTAACTTGTCAGCCCATGAAGCACGGTTTTCTCCTACGGTCCTTTCTAAGATACGTTTCAAGCCACGATTGGAGACCTCAACTTGGCCACTCGTCTGTGGATGATATGCCGTAGAAAGACGATGTGTGACACCATATTTGAGCATAACCTTAGCGAATTGGTCATTACAGAAATGGGTCCCACGATCGCTTATAATAGCACGAGGCGCACCAAATCGGGCGAAGAGATTTTTGAGAAATTTCACAACAACTCGGGCGTCATTGGTGGGGAGCGCCTTCGCTTCCACCCATTTAGACAAATAATCGACGGCCACGAGTATATATTTGTTTCCACGAGAAGACGGGAATGGACCCATGAAATCGATACCCCAGACGTCAAAAATTTCCTTGACGCTGGCAAGAATCACATGATTTAACCAACTCATGAGCATCCCGGTAAATCGTCGGCCAATAGAAGCCGGAATCAAATACTTTCTTAGCGGTGAAGTTGGCACCATGATGTCCTCCCGTGGGTCCATTGTGGCATGCCATGAGAATTTCAGCGGCTTCCGTGCCGTGAACACACCGCCGGATCACTTGATCCGCACAAATTTTGAACAAATAGGGGTCGTCCCAAAAATAATGCTTAACATCTTTAAAGAATTTCTTCTTTTGTTGGAACGACATCCCTTTACGGATAAAATTCCCCGCATAGTAATTCGCAAAGTCGGCGAACCATGGGGTACTAGAATCATCATGTGATAAACTCCCCAGTGTTTCGAGAGGAAATGATTCGTTAATTTCCTTTTTCTCGAAAGCACTTTGATGGGGATTCTCTAAACGTGAAAGATGATCGGCAGCAAGGTTCTCAGCTCCCTTTTTATCTCGAATTTCAATTTTGAATTCTTGAAGGAGGAGAACCCACCGCATCAAGCGTGGCTTGGCATCTTTCTTTGCCATTAGGTATTTAAGAGCCGAATGATCCGTATACACTATGCTTTTCTTCAAGAGCAAATAAGATCGAAATTTTTCAAAAGCGTAAATGACGGCTAACATTTCTTTCTCAGTAGTCGTATAATGATATTGAGCGTCGGTCATTGTTTTTCTAGCATAGTGTATCGGCTGAAAATGTTTTAGCTTACGTTGCCCCAGGACTGCACCAATAGCATAATCGCTCGCATCGCACATTAGCTCAAAGGGCAAGTCCCAGTCGGGGGCAATTAAGACTGGAGCCTCCGTTAACTTCTCTTTGAGTATATTAAATGCTTCGATGCATTCATTAGAGAAGATAAACGGAGCATCTTTTTCAAGTAAGTGGGTCAGGGGCCGGGCTATCTTTGAAAAATCTTGAATGAAACGTCGGTAAAAGCCGGCATGACCCAAAAAACTTCTAATTCCTTTTACGGTGGTGGGATGAGGTAATTTAGCAATCACATCGACTTTTGCTCTATCGACCTTAATCCCAGATTTTGATATCTTATGGCCGAGGACAATGCCCTCTTTGACCATGAAATGGCACTTCTCCCAATTTAGAACCAAGTTGGTGTCTTCACACCGTTGTAGCATACTTTCTAAATGGGAGAGGCAAGAAGTGAAAGAATCTCCATAAACCGAGAAATCATCCATGAAAACTTCCATGGTTTTCTCGATCATGTCCGAGAAAATAGACATCATGCACCTTTGGAACGTGCCTGGAGCATTGCATAAGCCAAAAGGCATACGACGATAGGCAAACGTACCATAAGGGCAAGTAAAGGTAGTCTTTTCCTGGTCCGGAGGGTCAATTGGTATTTGAAAATAACCGGAGAATCCATCAAGAAAACAATAGAACTCATTTCCCGCTAGGCGTTCTAGCATTTGATCCATAAATGGAAGTGGGAAATGGTCCTTACGAGTCGCATCATTTAATTTTCGATAGTCAATACAAACTCTCCATCCGGTAACAAGACGTGTCGGAATCAATTCATTATCTTCATTAGTTACGACAGTCATTCCACCTTTCTTTGGTACGCAGTGGATTGGGCTAACCCAGGAACTATCCGAGATTGGATAAATCATTCCGGCATCGAGGAGTTTGATAACTTCCTTTTTGATAACCTCATGAATTTTCGGGTTAACCCGTCGTTGTTGCTGAACGGACGGTTTGTAATTATCTTCAAACAAGATTTTATGCGTGCAAAAATGAGGGTCGATACCCTTTATGTCGGAAATTTGCCAAGCGATGGCATTTTTATGCTTCTTGAGCACATCTACGAGACGGTTCTTCTCCTCATCTTTTAGTTCTTTTGAAATTATGACGGGAAGTTTATCGGTTCCTTCCAAAAATGCGTATTCAAGATGAGGAGGTAAATCCTTGAGCTCGGGCTCCGGAGGATTCTCAATAGACGGCTTAACTTCTTTAACATCGGCCATTTTGAGGTCCATCGGAGGGAGGGACGGGTTGGGATCTTTATTTAATAATTTTTCAATCAAAAGAACATCCCCCTCCGGGTCACAAACGGAATGATCAATTTCCGGTGGAATTGAATCATTAGCAAGAAAGGCCTCGATCTCTTCCAAGATGAAATCACTCCCCTCAAACGGAGTGAGGGAAGGGGAAGGATCGGAAATGATTGGTTCAGAAGAATGAGTGGGATTGCCACTCGACGCATGTTCGGTGAAACCAAGTAACTCTTGAGCATACTCCTCCGTAACTTCATCGATAACGTCGATTCGGTTAACGGAATATTTGTCATAATCGGAGGAGTACCTCGCGGTTTGATCCAAATTAAAAGTTACGGCTTCGTTACCCACGCGTAGGGTAATTTCTTCATCGAAAACATCAATTAAAGCACGGCCGGTCCTTAGGAAACCTCTACCGAGAATGAGAGGAACCCGCAGATCGGCATCAAAATCAACCACGACAAAATCGGCCGGGAAATGAAATTTTCCCACATTAACAAAGACATCCTCGGCTATTCCCATCGGGTGGGAAGTAGTTCGGTCGGCTAGCTCGAGGGTCATGCAAGTCGGAGTCAAATCGGGTAAAGACAACTTTTTCCAAAGGGATAACGGCATAAGGTTAATGCTAGCACCAAGATCGGCCAAGGCGAAGCATTGAACCATCCCAGGAAAATTACATGGAATGAGAAATCGACCGGGGTCTTCAAGCTTTTCGGGAAGCTTTTTGAGGATAACCGCCGAACAATTCTCATTCATCTGGGTTCGTGATATCTCAAACAATTTTTCTTTGTTATTCAAAAGACCTTTTAGCATTGAGGCAAATTTAGGCATCAAAAGTATAGCATCCGCGAGATTTATATCAAAATGCAATTCTTGAAAAATTTGATAAAACTTTTCCATTTGGTGTTTGTCTTTTTCGTGGTGCTTTTGTTCATTCAATCGTGACGGATAAGGCAAATTTGTTTTGACGGGAGTTTCTTTCTCAGTTTCATAAACAATTTTATCTTTTCCTTTAGACGTTGAGACTACCGGAGGTTGGATGTTTTCGGTCCTTCCATTATTAATAGGAATTCCCGTATCCGTTGTCACCTCGGTTTCACGGGCGACTACCTTGGGAGGAAGAGAAGAAGAGGTAGTCGGAGCCGTCGGTTCATTGATTACAATACCACTCCTAGTCGTGATCGCCTTAGCATCGCCCCTCGGGTTAGCGATCGTGTTGCTTGGAAGAGTCCCCGAGCCCGAGGGTCGATCATTTAAAGACTTCTTCAATTCGGACATTTGATTAATTAGCATTTTATTCATTTCCTCTTGACTTTTCATAAACTGCTTAAGTAACTCATCCGAAGAAGATTGATTTTGATTTTGATTCACAACTGGATTTTGAAAGTTTTGACCACGGTTGTTGTTGTTAAAACCTTGATTTTGATTTTGAAAATTTTGGTTTCCATGATAATAATTTCCTTGATTAGCATAGTTTCCTTGAAAATTCCCTTGATTCGGGCCTTGATTATAATTTCCCCGATTTTGATTTTGAAAACCATGACTTTGATTTTGAAATCCATTGTTAACCCGATTTTGATTAGCATTTTGATTAAATTGATGGTTTCGGTTTTGCACGTTTTGATTCACTTGATTCACTTGATTAACTTGAGACGGTTGATTAAAACCGGGTGGTCCAACATAATGGTTCGAACGGTAGCTAAGAAGATTTCGGTCACCCTGTGGTTGGTATCCGTTACCGCCCATATTGTAGGTTTCCGAGGTAGCATACACGTTCTCGGGAGTGCAGCCACCGGTGGCTGGGCACTCAAAATACGAATGAGGACCACCACAAGTCTCACAAACATGATTAACCATATTGACTTGATGGTTCTTGACTTGATTTGGACTATTAGACGTTTGGTGCATTCGTAAAACAGCCGTCGATAAATCATCGAGTTTCTTAGTGATGGCGGCTATTTCGGGATTAGACGTTGAAGAATTGTGAACAACGGTTGTTCTCGACTCATTCCTCTCGGCAGAGGAATCCCAGTAATTGTAATGAGCGGTCATATTCTCGATGAGTTCGTAACAATCTTCAGGACGTCGTTTCATAAAAGTACCACCCGCAGCTGCATTGATCGTGTCCCGATGTCGTAGAGTCAAACCATTGTAAAACATATCGATTATCGTAACAAGAAGCATGTTATGGTTTGGACACCGATCAATAGCAAGCTTATAGCGTTCCCAAGCATCGAATAAAGATTCGTCGGGAAGCTGACGGAAATTGCTAATATCGTTTCGGAGTTTCGTCACCATCGATGGTGGAAAATATTTCGCCAAGAACTTCGATACCATTTCTTCGAAGTTATGAATCGAGTTCTTGGGAAGACGATCAAACCAAGCGGTAGCATGATGCGTCAAAGAATAGGGGAAGAGAGAAAGACGAAGGGCGTCATCGGAGACCCCGTGTTGTTTCATACTTTGGGTGACGGTTAAGAATTTATCGAGATGCTTGTTTGCATCGTCACCCGGTAAACCGTGAAATTGGCATGAATTCTGGACTTGTTGAATCATGTGGTGCTTAAGTCCAAAATCCGTAGCCTCGATATTGAGAGGGGCAATCGGACCGCCTCTACCGTGCATTGTTGGTTGACACAGCTCCTCCATCGTTCGGAGATCGGGAGCTGGTGCATTTTCAATACCACCCACCGAAGGGTGTTGATTGTTGTGTTCCATTTCCATGATATTCGGGAAACGAACTTTGTGTGTGTGACGTATCAAACTCTCGGGGTTCGATAATGGAGAAATAAGACGTTTAGAAGATGAGCGGGTGTTCATACACCACAAAAATCAAGTTTTCAAATTTGAAAAGGAAAATCTTTTTGTATTTTCTTGTAAAACCTTTTTTTTTTTTTTTTTTTTTTTTTTTTTTTTTTTTTCAAATAAAACTTTTCTCTTTTGTTTTTCTTTTTCTACGTTACGTTAATTGAAACCGTTTCCCTCAATCTACTCGCGACGGAACGGGAGAGAAGAATGGATCTCTCTTCAGCTTGCAATTTAATGTCAAAGCTATCCATATTTTCCGCTTATCCGGTTGTAGAATTAAAGTAGTTCGATTAACAACTAATTTCACGCTTTTGTTATATTGTTAAGCTTATTTGGTTTACAACGCTCCTCCTTTCGGTCGAGTCGAAGCAATAACTTTATTATTTCTTTGGTATTTTTGTGAAAACACTTTAGGAAAAGTGTTTTTGATTTTTCAATATATATATAATATATACGAAATAGAGGAAGGCTTATCAAAACACAATTTTTCAAAAACGAATATTCAAAAATTCACTTCAAACCTTCCCCGGCAGCGGCGCCAAAATTGATTCGTGAAAATCAAGTTATAGCATAGATATAAGCTCAAGAAATCCGCAAAGAAATACGGATAACCCGAGGTCGTATTCCGTGTGAAGGGTGAATGGAATTCCGAATTTCCGATTCAGAAAACGTGTCGTGAAAAGTTGTACAAAGTGATATATATGAGATTACACTAATGATATAGCAAATAAAGCACAATTAATCACTTAAGCACGTAATTCAAATAAGGAAAATAAAAACGTCACGTAAAATCAAAACCGTACGCTAAAACGTTAATTAAACGTTAACGTACGAAATAAAACGCGAGTTTTAAGCTACACGACTCCTACGAACTTGGAAATAATTTCTAAAAATCAAAAATGATAAAAGAAAATTTTGAGAAAAAGAAAAATAATTTTTTGACTTTTTAATAATTTTTTATGAATTAAAAACTAATTAACTAATTTAAAAATCAAAAGAAAATGAAATAAAAGTGAGAAAAATGCAAAATTACTTTCTAAAATTCTAAAATAACTAAAAATAATTTTCTAAAATATTTTTAGATTTTTCTTGGCTTTTTCTGATTTTTTTGTATTTTTTAATAATTAAAAAGTAATTAAAAATGATTAAAAAGGAAAATTAAATAAGAAAAATAGCAAAACTACTAAGAAAAATCTGAAAATTTCAGGGAAAATCAAAAATTATGTTCTGAATCCAGGAAAAATATCAAATTTGAAAAATAAGCACTGGAAGTGCTTATTGCTTTGAAAACAGCTTATGATAGTGCTTATTAATAAGCACTTCTGACCAAATCTTAACCAAACTTTCACAAAATGATTTCAGTACTAAAATAAGCTAGTAACAACAATCCAGAAGTGTTTTGAAACTCAGAAGCACAAGTTATGATGCAATAAGTCACTAATAAGCACTTTATAAGAGAAATAAGCCAAAGAGATTAAGCAGAGATCAAACAACACTAGAAACAGAAGCACTATACTGTAATAAGCTTATATCAACTGTAGATCAAGAATAAGCTCTAGCAGCCCTAATAAGCCAAACAGAATAGGCAGAAATGCTCATAAAGGTAGGCTCAATAAGCTGTGAAAATAAGCAGTTTTGTGAAACTTTTTGGAATAAATCTGTACTCTACCAACCCAAGAACAAGATTAAGCCTTAAAAACAGATCCTTGATTCAATTAACTAGGCTAGAAATGCCTAAGAACAAGGGCAAAAACTGTTGGTGCAGGGCAAATGCAATCCTGATAAGCCAACTTCAATGGCTTGTTTTAATAAGCAAATGACTTTCAAATCCAAATCTTCTTTTTGGGAAATAAAGACTGAGTACTAAGCTTTCAAAAACAACAAGATTCAACAATTTCCAATCTAAAATGAAGCCTACACAGACCTCCAAACTTTATACCAAATCTGAGTTTTGAAAACTTGTTGACTTTTTGATTGAAACAGAATGTTGACTAAAGTGAGATTTGATTACTCCTAATTAACCAATAAGATGTAAATAAGCTACTTAGTGAATACTATAAGCTACTATTAACTATTAAGCAAGCACCTTAAAGATTTCTTAACCTAAATCCTACTTATACTAACTGTTAAGCTAATTAGACTAGTAAGTTGACTATTTAACTAAAGACTAACTAATTTTATGCTTTAACTAACTATATTATAGCCTAGGTGAGATATTCCAACCAATAATACCCTCTGAATCAAACCTTAGCACAGCAAACTACAACTATCCAAACACCCCTTTTGGGTTTTTCACAACTCAGATCCCAACTCAGATGATACTAAACACCTCCAAACCAATTCATATACATTCAATGAGATCCAATAACATGATATAAGCCAGAAACAATGATCATTAACATCAAAAAATACAAAAACAAAGATCCACAGATTATGCTTAATATGAAACAGTAAGATAGCAACTAGCACCACAGAACTTCAAATAAGATGAAATAGTACTCAATAAGCAATATTAAACAAGTATAAGCAATAATCAAGAGTAATAAGCTAGAGTTATCAGATCTACACTATACTAGCAATAAGCTATAAGAGATTGAGAAAAATGGAAATGGTACTCACAAGTTCAAGACCCCTCAGCTAGAACAGAGGGGTTTCACTAAGCAAGCCTGTCTTTAGACAGGCCAATGGTCACCTTTTGACTGTCTTTAACCACCACAACCCTCAGCTTATTGAAATAAGCTGAGGTTGACTTTCGTTGACTTTTTAAAGTCTTGAACTTTTGGAACAAGAAAGAAGTAACAATGATCACAACAAGCTATAGAAGCTTATATGACCTTGAAACAACAATAAAACAACAAGGGAAAGATCAAAAGATGAAAACAGAACTTATATTTTTTTTTTTTTGCTTTTTGTAAGTTTTTCTATTTTTTCTGTTTTTCTTTGATAAGTAAACAATAATAACAAATAAAAGAAATGCAAACAGATGATGAGTACTAAATAAGAAACAAGAAAAGACTTTGCTTTAAAGTAAATAAGAAGTAAATAAGCTGAATAAGTAAATAAGCTAAGTAAGACAATAAGCAAATAAGTAAAAACAGAATTGAAATAAAACAATAAAAATGCTTTTCATTAATATTAAAAGGTTTACAAAAACATTTTGGCAGAGTAACAATACATGAAAACTCCACACTGATTACAATATGAGGGGGGGGGGGTATATATAAGCTAGCAACTAGGGTTTGGGATGATTCTAGATGTGCTCAGCTGATTCAATCTTGGCCATTGATCCTTTGCTTGGTCACTAAGCAGTATTGTGGTCCATTGATTCCCTATTTTATGGAGCACGATGATGTTTGGCCTCTCCCATTGGTCCACGTATACTCCTCTGTGTCCTTCTTCATATCGTGCTCAAAAGATGCTTGTGACACCTGATTGGTCCATATTTATTACCCAATTGAGGTAAGTGAGGGTAATTTAAGGGTTTGGGGGTTTAGGGTTTATGGGAACAGTAAAATCTGGGTACGGGGTATAATTTGGGGGGGCGGGTAAATATGAAAGGTAATTAATGTTTGGGGTTGGGTCGGGTTGTAGGTGTGGGTTGGGTATAGGTTAGAGAGGTGGGCTGATGGGGTTTTAGTATTTGGGCTTTGGTTTATTTTTGGGTTTAGGAAAGAGATAGTATTATTGGATCCGGTGTAGTATTGTTTTAGGACTAGTAATATTAGACAAGGACCAATTTTGTATTTATGAAAACTGTAGGGACCAATCTGTAATAAATGGAAACATTTATCCAAGGGTATAATTTGTAATATTCTGAATGATGGAGGACCACAATTGCCATTTTCTTCAAATTATGCTTTAAGGACCATAATTGCCAAACTCTGAAACTGCAGGGACTAAATCTGTCAATCTCCCAAAGTTTCTTCCAAGGACCCATATTGAACTTTCTGAATCTCTGAGGACTTCAAATGACTTTCTGAGCAATCTTTGATCATTTTGCTTCCCCGGCTACGGCTTTTGACCTTTTTCCATTCCCGTGCTCGTTTTTGTCGGTTTTGGCTTGTTTTCGTTCAGTTTTCACATATTCGTACCTGTACATACACAAATACAAAAACACACGTTCTCTTGGCATTTAAGGTTAGTATTTGGTATTTTTGGTCTGATATAAGGCCTAAAAGGATGAGTGATTAAGCACTCATCAGTGTGGCAAAGTTGACCTAGCTAGTGAATAATTACGTTTATTTTAGAGTGAAAGACCTAAGTTCTAACATCCTAATTAATTCATGATACATGTAAAGTTACTCTTGTCATGTGACAAGTTAATTTTCAGAATATCGAGTTTGTGGACTTAAATCTTATGAAAGGGAAGTAAGCAAGACAGGCAAAAAGAATAAATATTGCACACTAGCATGTAACATGTAAACAGTTTATTTGAACATCTATTATTTAAAGTTTGTAACGCTGTTGCAATTTTATGAGGAAAGGAGGTAACAGTTTCTACTATGTGTTTCGTAAAGGTTAAACAGAATTAATTAGACAACAATGAGAGATCAAACACATTTCAGTGGGAGAAGATTGTGGGGACGAAAGGGAGGCGATTTAGATTGATACGTTAATAGGGGGAGTGCACCAGCGGGAAAGATATATAAGGAGTCTGGAATTACAGTTTAGGCGGCAATTTAAGGAACAAAGTTGGTTTGTTAAGGATAGTTTCCTTGCACTTAATGTATCATGAAATTGGAAAATGAGAAGAAATATCGAGGGATGGAAATTATAGGTCAGAAAACCGGATTTCTAGATGTATATGTGTACTTCAAATCTTTTCTTTTACATATAGAGAGCAATATATGTGCCGATTTCATACTTGAAATATTCATCACTAGTGCTAGTCGCATACGTATGTGTATCGTGATGCCACAAAAGTTGGAACTCATTTCTTAATTCGCATATGTCAAACTGTGTCGTATCTGCATAATTTTTTCATTCAGTTGTCAAAATATATTGTTGATATAATTTCTCATATGAGTCATGTAACTGGAAGTGTAGCAAATGATGTGACAATAACTTTGTTTATAGGTGCCAACTACCCTAACAGGCTTGCTAGTAGTTTAGCTGATCGTGTGGCGCTTTAATTTAGCAACTTCAATTCTATTATATCGTACTATATATATATAGGTTAGTTTGTGATGCTGTCATAACAAGAATATCGCTCTCTTGTGACCTCCTCAATCCTTAATGCTCTTCAAACTCAAATTATTAATTAGCGGATGTGTTTATTTCATTAAGATGTTTTAGGTCTGAATCTGACTACCACATCTTATCAGTAAGAGGTGGCTAGAAAGTCTAAATATGAACGAAATAATGTTGTTTGTTTTTGTATAATTGTCCGAATGAGTTTAAGTACTCATTTCTGCAATTTATTTATTAAAACAACGCAATGCGATAATAAGTAACTTATGTGAATATGAAACAAGACTTTTTATCATAAATATAATATAGTTAATAAGCCATCAAATATATTATATTAACACAAAGTCTTCAATCTCTTATCGAGTAAGAGGCAGTAAGACAAGTTTCTCACCTCTTACTGAGTAAGATGTTATATGTCTAACTAGTCTAACTCAAAAGCAAAAACCAACAAGCAAAACGTCTGACCAGCTCTTACTGGGAACAGTACCTGACGGCGTAAAAGCAATGCAAGTGACGGCGTCAAGAGTGGCAAAAGAGGTGGATGTGGAAAATACACGTGACGGCCCAGAGCATTTTCAAGGCTATTTGGCCTGACAGCGTCACCAAGGCCGTCAGGGTCAAAACACATGTGACTGCCCAGAGTATATTTACACATGACGGCGTCAGAAGTGGATCTAGGCAATACGAATTTTATCTTGGCGGCGAGTTGACGGCGTCACAAGCTAAAACGTGACACCGTCAAGGTGTAAAATCTATATATAGTTTTCTAATTTTCATTCATTAAAGGTGGAACTTTTGGAGAGCTTCTTTGTAAAACCCTACATGAATCTTCTATAATAATAAGGGTTTCAACCCTTGTTCCATCCATGTTCAATTGAAGATAAGTTTTTCAATAATCATACAATAGGTTTATGTGTTGTGTGATTCTATCTTATGCTTCTCTTCTTTTTAACATGCTAGGCTAGGTTTTTGTTGTGTTTGCTTAGATGTAATGAAACCTAGATGTTGATTATTGGTTGATGGTTTGTTTATAGTTGTTGTGGATGATTGTATTCGATGTTAGGCTTAAGAAAACTGGCAGACTTCCAATTGGTATCTTGCTTGAACGTCTTAAGAAACATGATCGGAGGTGTACTACGATTTATGGTTGTATTTAATGCATGAGCGAATTCTATTGATCCCATGTTAGGAGCTTTTAGTCGGCTCGACATAGGAGTGAAGTAGGAGCTTATAGAGTTAGGGAATTTCGTACACGGCCCTACGACTAGTATTAAGGAATATAACCCGTCATCCATGCAATTGTAACAAGCTAATCAACCGGTAAAAGATATCTAGGGAGTAATGAAATCTAAGTAAACACATTTTCTCTCATTATTGTTCACACCACAAATTAGTTTTAGTTTATCTTATTTTGATTGCATCTTTAGTTTATTGGGTTAGTTGACTAGCAACTAATTCCGCCCACTCCTTCAATACCCGAGATTCTACTTGCTTTCATAAAAATATAAAAATACAAAAAGAATCATCCCTCACCTTTAGACCTAGTTTAGTAGACTTTTTAATCCTAGCGAACACTATTCCTGAGTTGAACGATCAATCCCCCGGTACTTGTCACTATACTATACTACAACGAACAATACACTGCCTGGTAGGGATTGCACGCTTCTCAAGATCCCTTGAGAGGTAAAACCTTTTGCGATGGTGCAATTCCACGCATCAAGTTTTTGGCGCCGCTGCCGGGGAAATAGTTATTGTCTAGGTTAGAACTTCTTTTTATTAGGTCTACTTGCTAGATTCCTTTCTAGTAAGATTTTTATTTTTATTTTTATAGGTTTCTTTAGTCTATCTTATTTCTTCATTTCTTTGTTCGTAACTTTTACATCTGCCATCATGGAAGGTGGTAATCTCTTTGATCCCATCAACCCACCACAACAAAACCACCCACAAAACCCACCACTACCAAACCAACCTCCTAGACCCCGAACATTAGGAGAGTACCTCCGTCCTAGCCACCAAGGCTATTGAAACACCATTGAGCTCACTCAAAGAGCCAATGTGTCTCCCTTGTGATCCGACACCATCCGGTTGGTGCAAAGCGGATGTGCATTCCATGGACTTCGTTCCGAAGATCATAATTAACATCTCAAGGATTTCCTTAAAATTGTTGACTCTATAGACCTTGATGTTGTAACTCGAGAGACGACACAATTGCGTCTCTTCCAATTCTCTCTACGTGACCAAGCTAGTTAAAATGCTTGAGCGTTTACCCGTGGGATCCATCACCTCTTGGGATGATCTCACCACTCGTTTCCTTGCTAAATGTTTCCCATTGGGGAGAACTACTAAGCTTAGAAATGATATCTTGATGTTCCAACAATGTCAAGGTGAAACACTCTATGAAGCATGGACTCGTTTCAAGGACTTACTCCAAAAAGTCCCTCATCATGGCATAGATTTTTGGCTCCAAGTCCAAATTTTCTATGACCATATCGATCTCTCCACAAGGTGAACCATTGACCAATCGGCCGGTGGCAAGCTTCGTGATCTAAGTGCGGAAGAATCATGGGAAATCATAGAAGATCTTGCACTCTATGACAACGAAAGTTGGAATGATCCCCGTGATTTGAACAAAACGGTCAAGGCAATATCTTTGCCTTCGAACAATTCAAGCACTCCCGACCATAGGATCATGGAACTTGAAGACCAAGTCAAGTTTCTCATGAAATTCTACGAAGCTCCTAAACCTTCAAGCCAAGTGAACAAAATCACTTCTTCATGCGAATTATGTAGTGGTCCCCATGACACTCGTGATTGCATGGAACTCCCCGAACAAGCTTTTGCGGATTACGCATCCTCGCGTACCGACGGAGCGGGAGACAAGTGGTACACTTTTAAACCCGAGAAAAACCCTTAAGGTGATTCATACAACCAGATACGTGGGGATCGCACCAGGTTTTACCTCTCAAGGGATCTGGAGAAGCTTACAATCCCCACCAAGCAGTGTACCTGATCGTTGTAGTATAGTATAGTGACAAGTACCGGGGGATTGATCGTTCAACTCAGGAATAGTGTCGCTAGGATTAGAAAGCCTCCTAAACTAGGTCTAGAGGTGAGGGATGATTCTTTTTATATTTTTATATTTTATAAAAGCAAGTAAAATCTCGGGTTTTGGAAGAGTGAGCGGAATTAGTTGCTAGCCAACTAACCCAATAAACTAAGATGCAATCAAAATAAAATAAAAGAAGCGAAAATACAACTAATAAACTAATGTGGTGGAAACAATAATAAGGAAAGTTGTGTTTACTTAGGTTTCATTACTCCCTAGATATCTTTTACAGGTTGATAGCTTGTTACAATTGCATGGATGACGGGTCATATTCCTTAATACTAGTCATAGGGCCGTTTACAATATTCCCTAACTCTATAGGATCCTACTTCACTCCTATTTCGAGCCGTTAGAAGCTCCTAACATGGGATCATTAGAA
>CM060697.1:112280360-112317860 GCA_030686995.1 Artemisia argyi | reverse complement strand
TAATCTTTCATTTCTTATTTAGGGTTCCTTCCACTCTCTCTCTCTACTTACTTTCTCTCTCTAGATCTCTAAGTGATTATGTTGTAAAATGGCGACCTAACAAGTGGTATCATTCGCCAATGGATAATAGAGGTTGATTTAGGTTTGATTTGGTAGAAAAACTAGGTTTCAAAGTGATATTCTTAAGATTCGGTTACTGTTCATCGCCTTTATGTCGAGTTTGAATTTTTTTTGGTTCTATCGAGTTTGCCTTTTTACTTAGCGAGTTTGTAATTTTCTTGCGAGTTAGGCATTAATTTTTTGCGAGTTAGAAATTTCTGTTTTAGCGAGTTAAGTTTAATATTCTAGCGAGTTAGAGTATTCTATCAAGTTAGGATATCTTCTATCGAGTTTGGAATTTTCTACCTTGCGAGTTTGGTATTTTTCTATCGAGTTAGGATAACTTGTCATACCGAGTTTGGGTTTTGCAGTTTTAGCGAGTTTGAGATAAAGTCCTGGCGAGTTAAGTCATATTATTCTAGCGAGTTAAGTCTTCCAAAACTAGCGAGTTAGGACTATTATTTCGAGTTTGTATTTATTGGCGAGTTAGCCTATTACCTTATCGTTCATCGAGTAAGGTTATTTGTGGTAACTTACTAAGGGAAAGTCTGCTCAAATTTAATCAACATACCGAGTTTGACAAATTTCATGACATACCGAGTTTGAACTTTTCTCATTTACATACCGAGTTTGAAATTTATCCTGACATACAGAGTTAGACTCCAAATTATTCATCATACCGAGTTTGAAAAGCATCGAGTTAAGTTAAGACAGAACCTAATAACATACCTAGTTAAGCTTCACTCAGTTTAATACCGAGTTAGAACACAAAATTTTTCAAGTTATCTAATCAACTTAAAACTAAAACCTTTACTTATCCTTAAAGATCCAAATTAACATAATCACATCATCTCAACTTTTCAAAGTTTCTCCTTCTTATCTCTCTTTTTGGCGGGAAATTTTGAGTAAAATTTATTTTCTACAGTAGACTAAACGTTCAATTTTTACGCGAAATTTAAATTTTGGTATAACGTTGAAAATTTTGGCCCAAAATTCAAATTTTTTCGGTGAAATTTGGCGGCAAAATTTTTGAAACTCAAATTTTTCTTGCAACCTTATAATTGCATTTCATAGTGATTTTCAAATTTTGGGAAAGAAAATTTTTTCAAATAATTTTTGGAGGGAATATCTGAATTCACTATTTCGACCTTGCGTGTGACATTTTGCTTGATTTTTTCGATTACATCGCAACAATCAAGGGGGAGAGCAATGTCATCTACAACGTCTCAATCACCTTCTTCCAACTACATTCCTCACCAATATTCTCATCAGCAACAGTCATCAGCAACAGGACCTTCTTCCAGCTACCTTCCTCACCAATATTCTCATCAGCAACAGTATCATCAACAACAAAGTCACAGCTCCCTCATTCGCCATGTTCTGCTCTTTGGCAATGAATCAAGGCCTCCGATGTTGCTACCAGGAATGTATACTGTTTTGAAATGGAGATTTTTACAATGGCTCACAGATCGTCCCGCTGCAGATCTCATGCTTAAATCCATTCAAGATGGTCCATACAAAATGATATTTCTTGCTGACACAACAGGGTTTATCAGAATACAAACTGATGAAGATTTGAATGCAACTGAACTTGCTCAATACGATGCTGACCAACAGGCTGTATGGTTCATAACAGTGGCACTTCCCAACTCAATTTACATGTATATGGACTTTCAAGCCAGTGCTTATGAAATGTGGAAATGTCTTGAAGCTATGCATTGTACAGAAGAACTTCATCACATCAGAATGAAGCAAATTCTTGAATCTTGTTTAAGCATGAATCTACTGAAGAACATTCTCCCTGCTCCACCATCTCCAGATGTTGACCATGGATCACTAATCTACACTCCAAATGGTCTCTTCTTCAATTCTCCGAATGCACCTGAGCCTTTCTTCATTCCTCAGTACCATCCTGCTACATTACATAATAATGTGCAATCTCTTCTGCAAAATCTAGTGAAGCTTAGTCAAGTATCTACTAAGAAAGGCAATGGCGCTATGACTTCAACTTCTGAATGCTTTAACACAATGAAAGATACTGATGATGAAGAAGATCTTATCGAACCGAGCATGGCATTCTTGGCATATACGGAAAATATTGCAGATGATGAAGATCTAGATTATGATTCAACTCCACTCTTTGACGATAATGTTGAATACAATGCCACACTTAGTCAAATGGAAGTTGAAGGGGGTAATCTCAATGCTGTTTTGCAAAATGTCATGAGAGATATTCCATCTGATGATGAATATGCAAATTTGGAAACCAATACAGCAGATTTGGAAGCCAATACAGCAGATGTGATGTTAATGTCAAATCATGATTATGTTCATGAACAGAATTACTTCAGTTATCCACAACCTGCTACTTCAAACTTCATGATCCAATATGATTCATCTCCGCAGCAGACTTCAACTCAACTTGTTCCATATGACAACAGTGATGCAATGTACTATTCAAATTTCAATGAAGATGACGATGAGGATTTCAAAATTCTGAATCAAGGACTAGCAATTATTGCTCGTACCTTCAGCAAATTCTCCAACAAAACAAACAACCATCTTCGTTCTTCTTCTAACATAAGGAATCAAGCTGTTGTGCAAGGTGAAAAAGTTGATAGACAAGGAAGGAATGCTGAAAGGACTGTTGGGAATACTGCAGATGTCGGTTATACAGGCTATCAGGATAAAAATTTGGAAGAGCAAGATGACATCAGGAGATTGGGGAATGACACAGATGTTGATTCTGCTAATATCAAACCCACTTATGACTCAGAGCCCAACTTTGCCAAAGAACATATGGTTGAGGTACAATCTACTGTTGATCATATTATGCTTGCAAATGAGATACAACAATCTGAGCAACCTAACTTCAGTAATGAAGGAGAGGTTGACCAGAATGTTGTTCAATGTCCTGACAAATATTCTCAGTCTGAGTCCTTACCTGATTATCTAAAGACCGAAACATCAAACCAAACTCTTGAGTCTAAAAACATTCTTCTCAAAAAGACCATTGCCCAGTTTCATAAAGATTTTTCAAAACTGGAGGCACATTGCATCTCACTGGAACTGAAATTGCAAAACGAATCTCTAAATTCGGGCAACAATGGTCAATCTTTGAATGAACAAAGTAAACGTGTGGATACATTAGTTAAAGAAAATGAGCTTTTAAAAGGTCAAATTCAAGCAAAGGTGTTTGCACATGCTGCATTGCAAAATAAATTAAAAAGACTGACTGGCCAGAGTGTGGATACTAAGTTTGCAAAACCATCAATCTTGGGGAAACCGCCTTCTCAAATAATCAGAAAACAATCAGTGGTTAGACAACCGACTGCATTTAAATCTGAACGACCTAAATTTTCAAAACCTCGGTTTGCCTCCCAAGTTGTTGAGAAAAACAATTTGACAAAACCAGTCACTCCACATTCTTGGCCTAAGGAAAATGCATCTGTGTCTGCTAAATCTCAACACATGATTATACCTGACTCTTCTAGGATTAGTTCGAAAACAGTGTCTAAAACGAGCATTAAAAGCAAAGAGTTTTATGGCAAATATGACATGTACAAGAACTATGATCTAGAAAAGGCTAGGAAAAGGCGCTACTTCAAAAGGATGGAATTCTTGGTTCAAAACCTCATGTGAAGCCTTCCAATGTAGTGCAAAACACTGCTAGTAGTAGCAAACCAAAACCTAGGAGTTCTCAACAAACTAATAGGAATTGGCTAGCATATAAGAGTAGTTGCAGTAATAATCATGATGTCTGTGCTTTAAAATATCTTCAAAAGGGAAATTCACTTGAAAAGGCTCAATCGACTAAGACAAACAAACCCGTTGAACCAAATGTCATAAGTCAGAAACCTAAGAAGTGGATCAATATAGGACGTAGGTTTTCTCAACGAAGTGATGCTCCCACATTTCATTCCACTGCATCTAAAAGGAAAACATCTCCTAGATCTAACATTAGGTGGGTACCTACAGGTAGAATTTTCAAATCGATTGGTCTTAGGTGGATTCCTACAGGAAAGATTTTAGACATTTGCACCAAAACTAATATGAACTCCACTATATCTACCCCTGAGACAAGAAGGAAAACCGTCGAAATTGTGTGTTCGAGTGTCAAGAAGATAATTGACACTACATCTTTATGCTTCTAACATCTGGAACCCAGTTTCTCTTGGGGATCCGTGTTCTTTGTTTTTCTTGTCTCTTCTTTCTTTCTTTGCAGATATAACAGGAATGGCTTTGGAATAAATCAGTTTCGGACCCGCGCTTAATGTCAATGGCTTCTAAGCACAACAGCTTAGGACCCGCATCCAACCGTCTAAACTTTCCGGAATCTTCGGCTGAACCATTGTCTCTCTACCGTAAAGAAGTGGAAACCTTGTTTGCTCCATTGTTTGAGGATACGATTGAAAACCGTCTTTCTGAGGTCTCACCAATTTCCGCTGCACATCTTGATCACAATCAAGTACCTGATTCACCTCACAAACAACAACAACTGTTGGGAGAGACGGTCCTCCAATTGCATCTCCAATAACCACAGAACAAACCGGGTCCAACTCACGACAATCAGCTGAAGACTCCATACCTAAATCAGTTCCACAAACCGCAGAGCATGACCCAGAGGCGTTCTTTAATCCGTTTGCACCGGCTCAACTCATTCCTGACATTACTGAGTCGTCTACACGCAATTTGGATATTGCTCACATGCGAGATAATTACCTTCATCAAGGTTTGTTGATTTAGTTCACCATATTGGTATGCGGTGTTTGACTCCAGATGATTTACAAAATTTTCTTTAAAACTAAGTGAGTCAAACATCTAACTTTTTTTTTTCTTTTAATATTAAAAAAAAAAAAAAAAAAAAAAGAAAAAGAAAATCTTCTTTCTCTGTGTACAAACTTCGTAACTTCAAAACTATGTTCCTTCATTAAAAACAATTTTGCTTTACTCGGTCAAAATGGAACATGTTTTGAGGGGGAGAAAACTTTTAACATTATCATGAAGTTTGCACACCTTATCATAATTCTTCAAGGATAAAATGTTTCTTCATCATTCGGATTAAAATCTCATTTTCAAAAACTTCTATAATCTCTCGAATTAAAATGTACAAAAAGGTTTCACGTAATATATGCTAATTCGAGGTGGAGAAAGGAAATTCTTTTTGCAATGATTCCAAGTTGACCTTGTTTGGACTTCAAATGAAAAAGTAATTAACCTTTAATGTGTAAAGATTCACAAATGTTTTAAACTTAGGAAAAAGGATCTTGCATGGAAAATAAAACGGGCTCTAATAAATGTTTCTTTAAATATTCTCAAAAGTATCACACATAATCGATAAACCTCACGATTCAGACTAACGATTTTTTATCCTCGAATGTCCCCGATTGTGAGTTTCTAATTTCTTCATGGTTGTTGTCTAATCGTTCCCTAAATATTTCAAGTGTTTTCAACGGTCAAAAGGGCATAATCAGAAACTAGGGTTATCAATCAGGGCTTTCATTTTTTATGTGTTTAGTCTTATTAACTAGTTTATATAGCTTTAGAGAACACCAAAGAATGCTCGATTGGTGTAGTTGCTCGATTAGGAACATCATAGGTTTAGAATCATGTGATTTAGGGTTACGATGTCGATGTCTTTGCTGCTATTACTAGGACGTTTGTTTGTTTAATATTCAGGCATTATGATGCTAACAAGTGTGCTTAGACTCTTATCATAACCCCAAACCATAATCATAATTCGAAAATTTCGAGTGAAAGAATGAATTAATCTGTGATTTTGTGTGTTAATCTGAGAATTCTGAGTAATTAGGTTGATTTAGAATGAGATTTTTGATTCATCTTATACTTGTTTGTGCCTGATGCATTTTATCTGTGTGCAACTACATGTCATCCCATTGAAAGTCAAAATTTCAACATTCGACAAAATGTTTCTTATGGAACATATTTTGAGGTCAAAGGACAAAATGTGTTTAAAGGCTAAACTGGTAAATGGATTCAAAATGGTGAGAAACAAATTTTTCCAAACTCTACACTCTTGTTTTACACCAGTAAAGCAAGTGTGAAGACCAAAGCAAAGTTGTTCAAAACCTTTCAAATTTTCAAAATCTGGAATGCTTTGGCTTCAATAAAAGAATGTCTCTGATCTGAACATCCCAAATATCGAAAGTTTTCCATTCATCACAATAACAAATCTTCAAAATGAACCCATGAGGTTCATCTTCAGATGGAAATCTTTTTCAGATCTTAAAACTCAAAAGAGAGACTCCGGGTCTCAAACAACTTTCAACAGTCAAAGAGTTTTTAATTTCAAACATTCTTTATTGTATAATTGATGAGTGTGTAAATACTCATCATTTTATACCAATCTGAGCTGCCAAAACATACAAAAACACCCGAATATGTATCAAAATGCTTAAAATATCTTAGAGGTGTGTTTTATATGTTTCAAACACAAAATATGCAAAAACAAATGAAAAACATACAAAGTTTGCATAATTGGCAGTTTCAGTCCCTCAAGTTTCATAAATTGGCAAAACTAGTCCCTGGTCACTCAAAACTTGTAAAAATATCATAAAAGGTCCTTGGGATTCATGAGTTGTTAGGAAAAGTCCTTTGAAGTTAAAAATCATAAAATTACAGCTATGGTCCCTCAACTTTGGAAAAGTGTCAAAATTAGTCCCTAAGGTTTAAAAATAAGAAAATATTCAAAATAAACCTTATACTATTCTAAAATGACATAACTGGTCCTTTGTGTTAACTGTTTGATATTTACAGGTTTGGCCCTTCAATTATCAGAAAATTACAATTGGGTCCCTGGAGTTTGAGAAATTGGCAGAAAAGGCCCCTGGGCATTTAATATGGAGATATTACATTTTTGGTCCTTGGGTTGTTCATGAATGGCAAGTATGGTCCTTATAATAATTTTGGGAAAATTACAAAATCAGTCCCTCTACTTTGGATAAATTACATTTTTGGTCCTTATGTAATTCTAAAACCAACCGGACCCCTATTTGTTAATTTAACCCACCTTTGCTTCCAATCCAATACTAAGTCCAGTCCACCAATTGGGCCCAACTAACCAACCAGCCCACCCCACTTTATTTTAAATAAAACAGACAAACAAACCCACCCCGTCATCCCCTACATCCCATCTCCCCTACTACTTGCAGCCCCCCTCTCCTCCAATCACAAGCCAAAGCAATCCCAATCATTACCTTCCCACCTCCCTACACCTACCCCTCACACTAGCATTTAATGCTCCCCCCAAATACACGTTATCAGAAAGCAAATGGCAAAATGGTTCTTTCCCGCCAAAAATACGTGGCAGTGCATTAATGGACCAAATTGATCACAAGATGGTGGGTTTTGATCAGAGCAGTGCTAGGAACCCTAACTCCTTGCTATAAATAGAAGATGGATGCAAGAGAAGTGGGGAGAGTTAATTTTAGTTTTATTTTATGTCGTATAAATTGCATTTTCAATTTTAGGTACACCCAAGCTATTAAGCAGTGGTAACCTCTTTATTTTGTTGTATTAAATTCAGTTCAGTTATAAAAATTCAAGTTTCTATTATTAATTCAAGTTATGCAGTTTTAATTTATTTCCTATATCTTGCTTTGTATCAATTGTAGTTTTAGTAGTTTGTATTGGACTAATAGATACATATAAGCTCCTAAGTAGCTTATTAAAGCTATTAGTAATTACTTAAATCAGTTAGAAATTAAAAAATTCAAAATACAAAAAAAGGTCAAAGAAAATCAAACCTGTGTTCTTGGTGATCATAGCTGGAGCAGGGAAGGATTTGGAATAAGCTTGGGTTGTAGTACCTCATGGGAGGTGTAGGATAAGTTCATGATCCATGGTTCACTTGTTCTCAGTCCACACTCAATTGTAAGCAATATTTCAATAATATGTTTTTATCTTGATCATGCTTGTTACTGTTTAATCATTGCTCTTATAAGTTTATTAGATATATATTATTGATAATATAGCAGAAAACCTATTGCTTGTTCATTAAAAATCACTTGTTCTCAAAAATTGAAAATTACACAGTGCAACATTCAAATTAGTCAAACCTGAGGTGTATGCTTGTGTAGTAGTTAATTTAGGTTAATTTGATCTTATATTATCATAATTTAGTGTTAGGAATCAGTTTAGTAGGTTAACTATATCAATTGCTTTGTTAATCATGAAAATTAGTTTGTTAGGGGGTGTTTGGCTCATGGTTGCTCAGTTAGTTTAACTGAGTTTGAGTGTGAAGTGGTGATTCAAATTAGTAACTTAGGTTCATACTAGCTCAATCTAACCATAAACCTTGGTCTTTTATACCTCAAAGTCAAAATTCCACAAATTACTCCCAAACAGTTAACTGTTGAGCAGTTGGTGATCCAAAACCACCCACACTAGTGTATAATCTAATAACTTAGCTTAATTAGGATTCATTATAAGTTATTACTTCCATATCAGTAGTTTAGATCACCTAGAAATCCAAATTAGTCAACCTAACAAGTTTTCTTCAAAAAGTCAAATCACACATCTCAGATTTTCTCAAATCTTGAGAGATTTTTCTAGATTTATGTACTAGGCCTTAGGATCTGAAAATTGGTTTAGAAACTCTCTACCACTTCAACTTCAAGGTCTGATAGTTTTTATAATTTTGTGAATTTTTTGTGGGCCACACCAGACCTCCCAAGTAACCTGCAGGGCAAGGTATTGCCCTGCTCCATCAGCTCAGTCCCAACAACACCACTTTGGTGGTGTTTTGTGACCAATCCAGTGGGCCCCAGTAGCTCTAGTTAGGTTCCCTTAACCCCCCTCCTACCATAGAACTTAGTTTGACCTTTTGTTTGACCTGCAATTCAGTGGACCCCACCTAGAAAGACCCATAAACTTTGTCCCCATTCTGAGTGGTTTTGAAATTTTGGATTAGCTTAAGTGTGCTTATTAGCTTATCTACTGAGCTTATTTGATCACTTTAAGTTTTGACAAGTCCATAAGACTTATTTGAATCAGAATATACCATAGTGGGTCCCACACAAGTCAGTTTTGGCTTATTTACCACTTTGGTCAACTTAAGTCAACTGCCTAGGTTATTAGCTTTTTCTCAGCTTATTTTTAAGTTCTAAAATTATTGTTTTCATTAAAGTTGTCTATTTTTGAGTATAATATAGGTTTGTAAAAGAAAAATTAAAAAAATTAGTTTTAAAATAAGTGATAGTTTCTATTTAATTCAAATTAAGTTCAATTTTCATTTTTAGATTTTAATTAAGTAACTAGTGTTTTTATATTTTTATTAAATACCTTAGATAGTAAAGTAATTTTAATAAATTTTTCGGATTTTTATTTTGTCATTTAGTATTTATTAGATTTAATTTCAATTTTCTTTATTATTAATTATTATCAAATATTAAATAGCTTAATTAGTTTTTATAAGGTTAAATCTAGTTTTTATAATTTTTCTAGTTCTAATATAGTATAATAAGTTTTTAGAAAATATAATTTTGAATTCTACTGTTCATTTTCTAGTTTTCTTATTTTATTTGTTTAAAATAGACTTAAGTTAATTAATAGATAAATAATTAGTTGTTTAATCTTAAAATAAAATTTTTAGAGTTTTTATAATTTTGTAGGATTCCTGTAATGGTTAAGTAATTTTATAAATTTTATCTTAATTTTCCAAGTTAATTTAGTATTAATATAAATTAAAAGTAGTTTAAATAGTTTAATTAAGTTAAATAGTTTTTAATTAATTACAAAACCACAAAAAGACAAAAATATTATTTTTAATTTTTTATATTTTCTTTAAGTTCTAATTTAGGTTTAGAAAATATTTTTGTTAATTTTTAGTATAATTTAAATCATTTGTCATTTTTAGTTTAATTAAATTAGATTTTAATTTACAATTTAAATAGTTTAATTAATTAAATAATAGTTTAATATTATTTTAATCACTTTTATCATTTCTTTTTCATTTTTAATTTTAAGTTTTGAAAAGTGTCATAAACACCCCCTGTAGTTTCATAATTACCAAAAAACCCACTTTTTCAGTCCGATACGTGATCTTAATTGTCAATTTGTGCATATATCTGTTATCTGATTATTGTGAATATTATATTTGTTTGTCAACACCAAAATAACAGTAGCAGTATCATCCCTACATCATCTGGCTACTGTCCTCAGTGCCACTTTCCCATAAACGATTCCAAAAGCACCATTTCAATCTCGCTGGGACTTTCACGACCCGGGGAAACACTACACTATCACCGGAGTATTGATTCTAGGCTATCTTTGACTTGTTGACCTTTGTCAATAATAATAAGACGGTTCGGAACCAATCAAAATTTGGCGCCGCTGCCGGGGAGGTTGTTGCGTGTTTTAAAATCGTTTTAAGTTTAGTGGTTTTCAAAACCCTCCTTGTAAAAAGTTTTTAAAAAACATAATCATATCAAAAAAAAACGTTCATTAACACTTTTCCTGAAGTGTTGAGAAACACCAAAAAAAATTAAAAACAATCAAAAACAAACTGTGAAGTTAAATTACTTCGTGTTCTTTAAGATTACAACCTGAAACAGTTGGTTTAAGGTAAGTTCTGACATTAAATTGCGAACTGAAGAGGGAACCTATTTACTTCCTCCCGCCAGCCTGCGAGTAATCTTAAAGGGACGATTTCGGTTAACGAATCAGTTCCAAAAATATTTCCCAAGTTTTCTGCACACACACCCATAAGCCTAAAGCAGTTTTTCAAAAATCAATTAATAAACCCATAATAAGTTCCCAAACTTAAGATTAAAACTTGCCTTTGTATCCCTGTGAGTAGTGTACCTTTTTCAAAGAAGCTGCTCACTTGTGATTATTGGTTTAAGTTCACTGTGGTTTTGCCTCGAACTTGTGTTGAAAAATTGTTTTTAGTGCATGCGCACTCGGTCTCAAGCAAAGAATAAAAAACAGAAAGACGTACCCGAGCTACGTTCTAATACAAAAACCGAAATGGCCGCTGGGCCACCACCACCACTATTACCACCCCCTGATGAGCCAGCTCCCGATCTCCGAACGATGGAGGAGCTGTGCCAACCTACCATGCAAGGGCGGGGTGGGCCTATTGCACCACTCACTATTGGGGCTGCGGACTTTGGCCTCAAGCATCACATGATCCAACAAGTCCAGAATTCGTGTCAATTTCACGGATTACCGGGTGACGATGCCAACAAGCATCTTGACAAATATCTTACGGTCACCCAAAGCATGAAACAGCATGGTGTCACCGATGATGCCCTTCGGCTGTACCTCTTCCCCTATTCTCTCGCTCATCATGCCACTGCATGGTTTGACCGACTTCCAAAGAATTCTATTCGTACCTTTGATGAAATGGTAACCAAGTTTTTAGCAAAATATTTTCCACCATCCATGGTTACCAAGTTACGTAATGATATCAGCAACTTCCGGCAACTTCCCGATGAGTCTCTTTTTGAGGCTTGGGAACGTTATAAGCTAGCCATTGATCGGTGCCCTAACCATAATATGTTACAAGTTACCATCATAGATACCTTCTATAATGGTCTGACATTGAGGCACCGAGACATTCTCAATGCTGCTGCTGGTGGGACCTTTATGAAAAGGCGTCCCGAGGAGTGCTATGACTTAATCGAGAACATGACTGCCCATCATAACTTTTGGGATTCCTCTGCGGAGAGGGAAGCGTCATGTCATTCCGTTACTCCCTCATCATCATCATCTCCTGAAATAATCGCTCTTACCAAAAAGATGGATGATATTTCTACGGCTGTGTTGAGAATGAACCAAACGATACAACATCAGGCTCAAAATCAACGAGTGAAAGCCGTGGCCCGAAGTTGTGAAACTTGTGGGGGCCCACATCTGTATTCCGAGTGTCCAGCTACTGCTGAATTTTCTCAAGAGAACGTTTATGCTGCTAACGGTTCCTATAACACGGGAGGTAATTCTTACCAACCGCAAGGGGACCGTAATCTCTTAAGCTATCGTTCCAACAATTTTCTCGGACCTCCCGGTTTTAACCAAAATCAAAACCGTAACACGAATCAGAATTTCAACCAAGGTCAAAACTCAAATTTCCAAAACCCGAACCAAAATCAAGGCCAGTTTAATCAAAACAATTTTCAAAATGGCAATCAAAACCAAGGTTTTCAAGGAAATTTTCAAAGAAACCAGAATCAAGGGAATTACAATCAGGGTAATTTCAATCAGAGAAACACTTTTCAGGGTAACAACAATCAAAACCAAGGGAATTACCAAAACAACCGTGTTCAAAATCCCCCTGTTCAAAACCAAAATGTTGTTCCACCCCCGTCTTCCTCAGATGCTGAAATTAAACAATTCATGAAAGCACAAGAGGAAACAAATCGGCTATTGATCAAGACTATCTCTGAACTTCAGAAGTCTTTAAATGATCGACCCTCGAGCTCTGGTACATTACCGAGCAACACGATCGCTAACCCGAGGGGCGATGTTAAGGCGATCACTACCCGAAGTGGGGTGTCATACAATGGACCCTCGATTCCCTCTACCTCTTCTTCTCCTCCTAAGGTAGCGGAACGTGAACCTGAGGTCACTACGGACGAGGTATTTCCTACTAATAACGGAGGTACCAACAACGTCCACCCTCAAGTTGTCCCGGTCCCGGCTCATAAGCCGAAAGTTGTATTTGATCCTCCTGTGTGTCCTGATGAAATCTCAAAGAATAACCCTAAGCCGTCAATTCCATATCCTTCACGAGTGACTGAACAAAAGAACCGCGAAAAAGCTAACCATCAGATGGAAAAATTTTATCAAATTTTCCAAGAATTACACTTCGATATTAGCTTCGCGGACGCTCTTCTTCTCATGCCTAAGTTTGCTTCAACAATCAAAAATCTGATAAGCAACAAAGAAAAACTTTGTGAGATGGCAAAAACTCCTCTTAACGAGCATTGCTCAGCAGTGCTCTTGAAAAAGCTTCCCGAAAAGCTTGGAGATCCCGGGAAATTTCTCATTCCATGTATTTTCCCTGGGATGGTTGAATGCTTTGCCTTGGCCGATCTTGGCGCAAGCATTAACCTGATGCCTTACACAGTCTGGAAAAGACTCTCACTTCCTACTCTCACTCCGACCTGCATGACACTCGAGCTTGCAGACCGTACTATATCCCGTCCTCTCGGCATTGCCGAAGATATCTTTGTGAAAGTAGGAAAGTTCCACTTTCCGGCAGATTTTGTGATTGTTGATTTCGATGCTGACCCACGAGTCCCTCTCATTCTCGGGAGAGGATTCTTAAGAACGGGTCGTGCTTTAATCGATGTATTCGAAGAAGAAATCACTCTACGTGTTGGTGGCGAAGCCATAACATTCAATCTTGATCAGACTTCAAGATATTCCTCCAATTATGACGCTGAAACGGTTAACCGTATTGACATCATCGATATTGCGTCGGAGGAATCATCCCAAGAAGTCCTTGGTTTCTCATCCAGTGGCAGTCTTTCTACTGACCCGATCATTTCCGACTCTTCCCCTTCCCTCACTCCGTTTGAGGGAGGTGACTTCCTTTTGGAAGAGCTCGAGGCTTTTCTTGCTCAAGATAGCTCAATTCCCGATGGAGTTGATGAAAACTATCTTGACCCGGAGGGGGACATTCTTCTCCTTGAAAGATTGTTAAATGACGATCCTTCACCCTCTCCGTCACCACAAATTCTTCATAAAGCGGAAGTCAAAAATGTTGAAATAACTGAAGACTTTCCCGAGGTTGAGCTCAAGGACTTGCCTCCTCATCTAGAATATGCATTTCTGGAGGGTGATAATAAATTACCCGTCATTATTGCCAAAGACTTAAAAGATGAGGAAAAGGCTGCACTCCTAAAGGTTCTTAAGTCAAACAAGCAAGCAATTGCTTGGAAACTCTCCGACATTAAGGGCATAAGCCCGAACTTTTGTACTCATAAAATCTTAATGGATGATGACTTTAAACCAGCTGTGCAACATCAGAGAAGGGTAAATCCAAAAATCCACGAAGTTATCAAACAAGAAGTTCTTAAACTTCTTGATGCGGGATTGATTTACCCTATATCTGACAGTCCTTGGGTTAGCCCAATTCATTGTGTTCCTAAAAAGGGTGGCATTACCGTTGTCACCAACGAGGATAACGAGTTGATTCCAACTCGTTTGGTCACAGGTTGGCGTGTTTGTATTGACTATCGAAAGTTAAATGAAGCCACCCGTAAAGACCATTTTCCTCTCCCTTTTATGGACCAAATGCTCGAAAGACTTGCGGGGAATGAATACTACTGCTTCCTCGATGGTTTCTCGGGTTACTTCCAAATCCCCATTGATCCCCAGGATCAAGAGAAGACTACCTTCACATGCCCCTACGGAACTTTTGCCTACAGACGTATGCCTTTCGGCTTATGTAATGCACCAGGCACGTTCCAGAGGTGCATGATGTCCATTTTTTCCGACATGATCGGGAAAACTATGGAGGTATTCATGGATGACTTTTCAGTCATCGGGGATTCATTTCAGACTTGCCTCTCCCACTTGGAACAGATGCTTAAACGTTGCAAAGAAACGAATCTAAGTCTCAACTGGGAGAAGAGCCACTTTATGGTCAAGGAGGGCATTGTCCTCGGCCATAAAATTTCAAAAAACGGGATCGAGGTTGACAGAGCTAAAATCGATGTCATTGCCAAATTACCTCATCCCACCACCGTAAAAGGTGTTCGGAGCTTTTTGGGTCATGCCGGCTTCTACCGTAGGTTTATCCAAGATTTTTCTAAGATTGCCCGGCCTATGACCCATCTCCTCGAGAAGGATGCTCCTTTCATCTTCTCTCCTGAGTGCATCGAAGCTTTTGAAACACTAAAGAAAAAGCTTACCGAGGCACCGATTCTTGTTGCCCCCGATTGGGACCAACCTTTTGAGCTTATGTGCGATGCTAGTGATTTTGCCATAGGTGCGGTCTTGGGGCAACGTAAAGCTAAATACTTTCAGCCCATACACTACGCAAGCAAAACTATGACTGAGGCTCAAGGTCATTACACCACCACTGAAAAAGAACTCCTAGCTGTGGTGTATGCCTTCGAGAAATTCCGGTCATACCTAATCTTGACTAAATGCGTAGTGTACACAGATCACTCGGCTTTGAAATACCTATTTGCAAAACAAGATGCAAAGCCGAGGCTTCTTCGTTGGGTTCTCCTCCTCCAGGAATTTGATATCATTATCCGTGATAAAAAAAGGAGCCGAGAACCTTGCTGCTGATCATCTCTCACGATTAGAGAACCCTCATCAAGATGTGTCCGAGAAAAAGGAAATAAATGAAACATTTCCTCTCGAGACACTCAATGCGGTTGCTTTTCGTGGTGACTCTACTACCCCATGGTTTGCCGACTTTGCAAATTACCATGCGGGTAACTTCATAGTGAAGGGGTTAACGTCCCAACAAAAGAAAAAATTCTTCAAAGACGTTAAACATTACTTCTGGGACGACCCCTTCCTCTTCAAAATCTGTGCCGATCAAGTCATCAGGCGATGTGTATACGGACAGGAAGCCACTGATATCCTCAAGGCTTGCCATGCTGGACCCACTGGGGGCCACCATAGTCCTAACTACACCGCCAAAAAGGTGTTTGATTCCGGTTTCTATTGGCCCACAATCTACAAGGATGCCCACGAGTTAGTCAAAGCCTGTGATGCTTGTCAGCGTCACGGGAATATTTCACAAAAGAACGAAATGCCACAAAATGCTATTCAAGTTTGTGAAATCTTTGACGTCTGGGGCATTGACTTTATGGGGCCATTCCCATCTTCTCACGGAAACAAATACATACTCGTGGCTGTTGACTATTTGTCAAAATGGGTTGAGGCAAAGGCCTTACCCACTAATGATGCCCGAGTAGTCGTGAAATTTTTGAAATCCCTCTTTGCTCGTTTTGGAACCCCACGTGCCATCATTAGTGATCGCGGTACTCACTTTTGCAATGATCAATTTGCAAAAGTCATGCTTAAGTACGGTGTTACTCATCGTCTTTCTACCGCGTATCACCCCCAAACAAGTGGGCAGGTGGAGGTTTCCAACCGTGGTATTAAACGGATTCTTGAGAGGACAGTAGGTGAAAACCGTGCTTCCTGGTCGGATAAACTAGATGATGCACTCTGGGCCTTCTGTACAGCTTACAAAACACCCATCGGGTGCACTCCATACAAGCTTGTATACGGGAAGGCGTGTCATTTACCGATCGAGCTCGAGCACAAAGCCTACTGGGCCTTGAAACATGCTAACTACGACCTTCATAAAGCGGGTGATCACCGTAAGGTTCAAATCAATGAATTAAACGAACTTCGTGATCAGGCCTACGAGAACTCTTTGATCTACAAAGAAAAGACAAAGAAGATTCACGACTCTAAGATTAAGAACCGAGTTTTCAACGTCGGTGACAGAGTCCTTCTTTTCAATTCAAGATTAAAGATCTTCTCGGGGAAATTAAAAACCCGATGGACTGGACCATTCACTATTGCTAAAGTATACCCATACGGGACTGTTGAGTTATCTCAACCCGAAGGTCCCAACTTCAAAGTGAATGGTCACAGATTGAAACATTATTTTGGAGAGGACACACCACCCTTGGTTGTCCCGGATCTCCAAACTTTCCCCATGGACCAATGAATTCGGGGATCGAGTCAAGCTAGTGACTCGGTGAACAAAAATTAGCAACACATATGGGTTTTCACCCGTATTTCTGACTTCTTTCTACTTTCTACCACCCTAGTGTGGGGGAGTGGCCATCCCCCACCGTTTCAAAAGTAAATATTTTCAAAATTCAATAAACATGTTTCGTATGTATATTATGTCATTCAAATCCCGGGTTGTCAAGACAAATTTACTACAGTTAATCATTCACAAGTGATTAGCTAGCGTGGTAAACTTGACACAAGCCTGGGAAGTGTATGTATATTATTATTCATCTACCAGGCTGTCAGGGCGAATTTATTACAGTTAATCATTCACAAGTGATTAGCTAGCGTGGTAAACCTGACACAAACCTGGACGGTGTATATCATAAACTTTATCATTCAACTCCCGGGCTGTTAGGGCAAATTTATTACAGTTAATCATTCACAAGTGATTAGCTTGCGTGGTAAACCTAACACAAGCCTGGGAGGTAGTGAAAAAAAAAAAAAAAAAAAAAAAAAAAAAAAAAAAAAAAAAAAAAATTGTATGTACAGATAAAATAAAGTGAAAAATAGAAATTTCCACAGTTAGAATCGAATTTTAGCTTTTCTAGTCAGAGATTCGGTATAATAGCCGGGACTTTGAATATTGAGGACAATATTCAGTTCTAGTGTGGGGGGGGGGGAAATTCTTACGAATTTTATCACAAAACTTTCCAAGTACCCCCATTTTAGGCCAAAAATTTTTTCAAAATTTTTCACTTTATTCCAAAATTTTTGTGGTTATCAGTCCGCCAAAGTCTATATGACAAAGGGATTGGCTAGTCCAGGAGCAAACGGCTCTTGGTAAAGACATCTCAAATCCGTTGATGGCTGGCAGTTTGCCAAAAACTTGCATGGTTCCTCAACTCCCCCGCATCCTCATAAGCAAATGAGCTGGCTAGCCCGCAAGATTATGGCTTGTGGTAAAGGCCGTGGAAAATCTATAATTGGTAATCAGCTCACCAAGATGTTGACTTAGTCCATCAAGATGCTGGCTAGTCCAGAAGCAAACGGCTTTTGGTAAAGACAAATCAAATCCGTTGACAGCTGGTGGTTTGCTCAAAATCACACGGTTATCAGATGTACCACAGTTCTTACATCTGGCTACTCCAGAAGTGATGGCTTTTGGTAAAGAGTTCTTTCAAATCCATTAAAACTTCATAAAATATTGCTAGGGACTAGCAATAGTTTAGTGTGGGGGATTGATGAGTGTGTAAATACTCATCATTTTATACCAATCTGAGCTGCCAAAACATACAAAAACACCCGAATATGTATCAAAATGCTTAAAATATCTTAGAGGTGTGTTTTATATGTTTCAAACACAAAATATGCAAAAACAAATGAAAAACATACAAAGTTTGCATAATTGGCAGTTTCAGTCCCTCAAGTTTCATAAATTGGCAAAACTAGTCCCTGGTCACTCAAAACTTGTAAAAATATCATAAAAGGTCCTTGGGATTCATGAGTTGTTAGGAAAAGTCCTTTGAAGTTAAAAATCATAAAATTACAGCTATGGTCCCTCAACTTTGGAAAAGTGTCAAAATTAGTCCCTAAGGTTTAAAAATAAGAAAATATTCAAAATAAACCTTATACTATTCTAAAATGACATAACTGGTCCTTTGTGTTAACTGTTTGATATTTACAGGTTTGGCCCTTCAATTATCAGAAAATTACAATTGGGTCCCTGGAGTTTGAGAAATTGGCAGAAAAGGCCCCTGGGCATTTAATATGGAGATATTACATTTTTGGTCCTTGGGTTGTTCATGAATGGCAAGTATGGTCCTTATAATAATTTTGGGAAAATTACAAAATCAGTCCCTCTACTTTGGATAAATTACATTTTTGGTCCTTATGTAATTCTAAAACCAACCGGACCCCTATTTGTTAATTTAACCCACCTTTGCTTCCAATCCAATACTAAGTCCAGTCCACCAATTGGGCCCAACTAACCAACCAGCCCACCCCACTTTATTTTAAATAAAACAGACAAACAAACCCACCCCGTCATCCCCTACATCCCATCTCCCCTGCTACTTGCAGCCCCCCTCTCCTCCAATCACAAGCCAAAGCAATCCCAATCATTACCTTCCCACCTCCCTACACCTACCCCTCACACTAGCATTTAATGCTCCCCCCAAATACACGTTATCAGAAAGCAAATGGCAAAATGGTTCTTTCCCGCCAAAAATACGTGGCAGTGCATTAATGGACCAAATTGATCACAAGATGGTGGGTTTTGATCAGAGCAGTGCTAGGAACCCTAACTCCTTGCTATAAATAGAAGATGGATGCAAGAGAAGTGGGGAGAGTTAATTTTAGTTTTATTTTATGTCGTATAAATTGCATTTTCAATTTTAGGTACACCCAAGCTATTAAGCAGTGGTAACCTCTTTATTTTGTTGTATTAAATTCAGTTCAGTTATAAAAATTCAAGTTTCTATTATTAATTCAAGTTATGCAGTTTTAATTTATTTCCTATATCTTGCTTTGTATCAATTGTAGTTTTAGTAGTTTGTATTGGACTAATAGATACATATAAGCTCCTAAGTAGCTTATTAAAGCTATTAGTAATTACTTAAATCAGTTAGAAATTAAAAAATTCAAAATACAAAAAAAGGTCAAAGAAAATCAAACCTGTGTTCTTGGTGATCATAGCTGGAGCAGGGAAGGATTTGGAATAAGCTTGGGTTGTAGTACCTCATGGGAGGTGTAGGATAAGTTCATGATCCATGGTTCACTTGTTCTCAGTCCACACTCAATTGTAAGCAATATTTCAATAATATGTTTTTATCTTGATCATGCTTGTTACTGTTTAATCATTGCTCTTATAAGTTTATTAGATATATATTATTGATAATATAGCAGAAAACCTATTGCTTGTTCATTAAAAATCACTTGTTCTCAAAAATTGAAAATTACACAGTGCAACATTCAAATTAGTCAAACCTGAGGTGTATGCTTGTGTAGTAGTTAATTTAGGTTAATTTGATCTTATATTATCATAATTTAGTGTTAGGAATCAGTTTAGTAGGTTAACTATATCAATTGCTTTGTTAATCATGAAAATTAGTTTGTTAGGGGGTGTTTGGCTCATGGTTGCTCAGTTAGTTTAACTGAGTTTGAGTGTGAAGTGGTGATTCAAATTAGTAACTTAGGTTCATACTAGCTCAATCTAACCATAAACCTTGGTCTTTTATACCTCAAAGTCAAAATTCCACAAATTACTCCCAAACAGTTAACTGTTGAGCAGTTGGTGATCCAAAACCACCCACACTAGTGTATAATCTAATAACTTAGCTTAATTAGGATTCATTATAAGTTATTACTTCCATATCAGTAGTTTAGATCACCTAGAAATCCAAATTAGTCAACCTAACAAGTTTTCTTCAAAAAGTCAAATCACACATCTCAGATTTTCTCAAATCTTGAGAGATTTTTCTAGATTTATGTACTAGGCCTTAGGATCTGAAAATTGGTTTAGAAACTCTCTACCACTTCAACTTCAAGGTCTGATAGTTTTTATAATTTTGTGAATTTTTTGTGGGCCACACCAGACCTCCCAAGTAACCTGCAGGGCAAGGTATTGCCCTGCTCCATCAGCTCAGTCCCAACAACACCACTTTGGTGGTGTTTTGTGACCAATCCAGTGGGCCCCAGTAGCTCTAGTTAGGTTCCCTCAACCCCCCTCCTACCATAGAACTTAGTTTGACCTTTTGTTTGACCTGCAATTCAGTGGACCCCACCTAGAAAGACCCATAAACTTTGTCCCCATTCTGAGTGGTTTTGAAATTTTGGATTAGCTTAAGTGTGCTTATTAGCTTATCTACTGAGCTTATTTGATCACTTTAAGTTTTGACAAGTCCATAAGACTTATTTGAATCAGAATATACCATAGTGGGTCCCACACAAGTCAGTTTTGGCTTATTTACCACTTTGGTCAACTTAAGTCAACTGCCTAGGTTATTAGCTTTTTCTCAGCTTATTTTTAAGTTCTAAAATTATTGTTTTCATTAAAGTTTTCTATTTTTGAGTATAATATAGGTTTGTAAAAGAAAAATTAAAAAAATTAGTTTTAAAATAAGTGATAGTTTCTATTTAATTCAAATTAAGTTCAATTTTCATTTTTAGATTTTAATTAAGTAACTAGTGTTTTTATATTTTTATTAAATACCTTAGATAGTAAAGTAATTTTAATAAATTTTTCGGATTTTTATTTTGTCATTTAGTATTTATTAGATTTAATTTCAATTTTCTTTATTATTAATTATTATCAAATATTAAATAGCTTAATTAGTTTTTATAAGGTTAAATCTAGTTTTTATAATTTTTCTAGTTCTAATATAGTATAATAAGTTTTTAGAAAATATAATTTTGAATTCTACTGTTCATTTTCTAGTTTTCTTATTTTATTTGTTTAAAATAGACTTAAGTTAATTAATAGATAAATAATTAGTTGTTTAATCTTAAAATAAAATTTTTAGAGTTTTTATAATTTTGTAGGATTCCTGTAATGGTTAAGTAATTTTATAAATTTTATCTTAATTTTCCAAGTTAATTTAGTATTAATATAAATTAAAAGTAGTTTAAATAGTTTAATTAAGTTAAATAGTTTTTAATTAATTACAAAACCACAAAAAGACAAAAATATTATTTTTAATTTTTTATATTTTCTTTAAGTTCTAATTTAGGTTTAGAAAATATTTTTGTTAATTTTTAGTATAATTTAAATCATTTGTCATTTTTAGTTTAATTAAATTAGATTTTAATTTACAATTTAAATAGTTTAATTAATTAAATAATAGTTTAATATTATTTTAATCACTTTTATCATTTCTTTTTCATTTTTAATTTTAAGTTTTGAAAAGTGTCATAAACACCCCCTGTAGTTTCATAATTACCAAAAAACCCACTTTTTCAGTCCGATACGTGATCTTAATTGTCAATTTGTGCATATATCTGTTATCTGATTATTGTGAATATTATATCTGTTTGTCAACACCAAAATAACAGTAGCAATATCATCCCTACATCATCTGGCTACTGTCCTCAGTGCCACTTTCCCATAAACGATTCCAAAAGCACCATTTCAATCTCGCTGGGACTTTCACGACCCGGGGAAACACTACACTATCACCGGAGTATTGATTCTAGGCTATCTTTGACTTGTTGACCTTTGTCAATAATAATAAGACGGTTCGGAACCAATCAATAATACTTTATTGTGTTTTCTAAAACCTTGAGTAGAATCATCTCTCGAATTTTCAAAAAGTATTTCTTAAATACGATTCAAAATTCTGCTCAAGAAGACTATCTCTCGAATAAACTTCATTATTTGAGGGGGAGTATTTTGTTAAAAAAAAAAAAAAAAAAAAGAAAAAAAAAAAAAAACTAATTTTGTATTAAAAAACGACTTGTGCACTCATTTCAGTGTACAACTCGGTTTTCAAAGAAAGAAAAGTGCCTTGCTAAACCATTTCTTAAAAATAAAACGTGCACTTATCCTTTAAAACAAGAAGTTCTCATGCAAAGGTTATCTAAAACTCTCTTAATCTTGAGCAAAATTTATTCAAAAGGTTTTTCAAAACTTTTCAAAATTTTGCTCAAGATTTTTTTTCAAATCTTTACTCCCCAATTCGATCCACAGTTTAAAAAATGTCAAAACACATGCTCGTTTTGAGGGGGAGTATTTTGAAATCAAAATGCTTTGTCAAAATCATGTTTTATGGTTTGTGCACACATAACAGTGTACAACCCGCACTTGTATTGAAAGGACCCTGAGGTACGCATCAGTGCCACAATCCTTATATAAGGAGCGAAGGCTTCTTACTTTTGAGTAGAATTAATCAAACATTTTCTGATTTTCATAATTCTGCTCAAAAGACAAGTATTTCACCTCAATGAGTATTCACTTGTTGAGGGGGAGCACTAGAAAACTCATCGTTCTCAAAATCAAAAGTTCTTGTTGATTTCTCCCCATAAGACTCAAAAAGCATATTTTAATCAAATGCTTCTCAAAAACAACATCTTATATGCTATTTTTTAGGGGGAGAAAAGTGAAAGTGATTAAAATATGAAAGTTAAATATTGCTTATAAGACAAATCTCATGCGAGCTAGACTCAGATTCACCCAGGAATTGACGAAACATAAAAGTTAGTAAATTCGAAAAGACTTTTCCTCGACGGGTAATAACATCAAGTTAGTTACTAGAGCTAGTTGTCACCTAAAAGCTGACAATGGAACTCTTTAACTAGCCACGTAAGCGTGTCTCGAAAAGGATTTGTCTTAGTAGAAATGTACCATTTCGAGAAACTTTCTCTGGACTTAACCAGGCCGGGTAATAACTTCAAGCTAGTCTAACTAGTGATGTAAGCGTGTCTCGAATCGGTCTTGTTCACTGAAAGTGGATCAATTCTAAAAGTGTTTGCTCCTCCCACATGTGCAAATTTATTTAATACTTATGAGCACATGTGAAGGGGGAGCCCTTCATAAGTATACACAAAACTCTCAAAGTGTTAAACAAAATGTTTAATAATCACAAACACTTTGAGAGATTTTCAAAGGTTTCTTGGCTATTGACGGATAATCATGGAGTTATAAGGTGATTAAGATAGGAAAAACCGTCCTATGATCCGCCAGAGCCGGAGGGATCTACCCAAGGACATCACCAATAATTAGAATTAGAAGTCCTTAGGTATGATACGAAAAAAAGGAGAAAAGAATGAAAGGGGAAAGAAGGAGTTGAAGAATTAAAAAAAAAAAAAAAAAAAAAAAAAAAAAAGTAAAGAAAATGGTGAAAAGAAATAGCCCTCCATATGTTCAACCTTAGGGCAGACACCAGGTTCAACTCATATGCTACTGGTTGTTGCTAAGGCAACACCGGTATTGAAGATAAATTCGTCATGGACCCAGTTACGCAATGCACTAAACCTTCTTAACCACTCAAGTTCTCTTAAAAGAGCTTGTTTCATTCTCACGGGGAACCAGTGTAATCTATCGACTTATCTCTTAGAGATAGTTGATATTGAAGCAGGAGACCCCTCCCTAGTCTCCGTATAGGAAACCTAAGTGAGCACTTATCGAGTCTAGAGCCATGAGATACATCAAAGATCTCTTAGGAACACTTAGTATTTCTACAATTGGTGTTCTACATCAATGGGCACCAGCTGTAAATTATCGAGTCCTTCGCTGATCTGAGCAATCTGCCGAGAACGTTTATGAGAGAATTACAAATGTATTTCTCAATGATTGAACGGAAATTCCTGCCAGGGTCAACATCAAACAGCCCTGACAGCAGGTCACTTCGGTAACTTTACAAGAGTTACGCTTAGTGTTTGCGGTGGTTTCTAACGGTCTACAGTCGTGGAGTGATCCCCTGCGACTCACCCAGTCATTGAGCTACCTAGTAGGTCTCGTAAGCTCCTTCGGGAGTATCTGATATGGGAACGGCCTTGATAAGGGTTAGAAGGAGTCTTCACACTATGCTGTTGACGATCTCTAATTTCTTATCTGTAAGTACCGGTTGTTTATTGCTAACTGTTTACTTTCAGGGACATATCATCTTTATGGAGACTGATTCCGCATGCTCATACATACATCTTGAAGTCAACAAAAGCTCCCTCAAAGATCTAAGCAACACAATGTTCAAAATTAGATTCTAAGCCAAAAAGAAGAATCTACAAAGTTTAAGGACTAAAGATCTATGTGAATGAAATGGAACTACGTGCATGTGAATGTCTAAGTTCAAAGGTGTATGAGCATGTTGGAATGGATGACGACCACCACAGACGCAGAAGTGACGCATGGCAGATAACTTCATAAGATGATCACTACCACATCTATTACGAACAATGAACAATGAAGCAAAAGAACACCCACTCTCTTTTGAAGACGTCTTAAGTTATACGAGTCAAAAGTCAAAGACAAAGAAGAAGACGTCAAGCAACCGTGATGACCGACCCTTAGGGGGAGATTGTTGGGAACGTACTTTTATATTTATTTAAGTCTCGGTCATTACATGTTGTAATAAGATGATCACAACTACATCAACTAAGAGCAAAGAACGATGAATGATTTAGAAGACGTCTAAAGCATTGAAAGTCAAAGATTAAGACGAAGACGTCAAGCAACCTTGATGACCGACCCTTAGGGGGAGATTGTTGGGAACGTAGCTTTACTATTTATCAAGTCTCGGTCATTTACTTGTAATAGGTTGCTAAGGCTTGTATATTTATTATAACTTAAGGCTTATGTAGCAAGCCCATGGGCCTTAAGCCCATTTCGTTTTCTAGATAGGGAGGAAGGGAGTGTTGCCCTACTCCTTCCCTATATATAGTCTTGTAACCCCTCCTTTGAGGGTGTTGGTTCTCTTAATCTTATTATTAGTCTTTCATTTCTTATTTAGGGTTCCTTCCACTCTCTCTCTCTACTTACTTTCTCTCTCTAGATCTCTAAGTGATTATGTTGTAAAATGGCGACCTAACAAAAATTACACATGACGGCATCAGAAATAGATCTAGGCAATACGAATTTTATCTTGGCGGCGAGTTGACGGCGTCACAAGCTATAACATGACGCCGTCAAGGTATAAAATATATATATAGTTTTCTAATTTTCATTCATTAAGTGTGAAACTTTTAGAGAACTTCTTTGTGAAAACCCTAGACGAATTTTCTGTAATAATAAGGGTTTCAACCTTTGTTCCATCCATTTTCAATTGAAGATAAGTTTTTCAATAATCATACAATATGTTTATGTGTTGTGTGATTCTATCTTATGCTTGTCTTCTTTTTAACATGCTAGGCTAGGTTTTTCTTGTGTTTGCTTAGATGTAATGAAACCTAGATGTTGATTATTGGTTGATGGTTTGTTTATAATTGTTGTGGATGATGTGTTCGATGTTAGGCTTAAGAAAACTGGCAGAATTCCAATTGGTAACTTGCTTGAACGTCTTAAGAAACATGATCGGATGTATACTATGATTATATGGTTGTATTTAATGCATAAGCGAATTCTAGTGATCCCATGTTAGGAGCTTTTAGTCGGCTCGACATAGGAGTGAAGTAGGAGCTTAGAGTTAGGGAATTTCGTACACGGCCCTACGACTAGTATTAAGGAATATAACCCGTCATCCATGCAATTGTAACAAGCTAATCAACCGGTAAAAGATATCTATGGAGTAATGAAATATAAGTAAACACATTTTCTCTTATTATTGTTTACACCACAATTTAGTTTAAGTTTATTTTATTTTATTTTGATTGTATCTTTAGTTAATTGGGTTAGTTGACTAGCAACTAATTCCGCCCACTCCTTCAAAACCCGAGATTTTACTTGCTTTCTTTAAAATATAAAAATACAAAAAGAATTATCCCTCACCTTTAGACCTAGTTTAGTAGACTTTTTAATCCTAGCGAACACTATTCCTGAGTTGAACGATCAGTCCTCTGGTACTTGTCACTATATTATACTACAACGAACAGGTACACTACCTGGTGGGGATTGCAAGCCTCTCAAGATCCCTTGAGAGGTAAAACCTTTTGCGAGGGTGCAATTCCACTCATCAAGTTTTTGGCGCCGCATCCCGGGGAATAGTTATTGTTTAGGTTGAAATTTATTTTGATTAGGTCTACTCATTAGATTCCTATCAAGTGAGATTTCTATTTTCATTTTATTAGCTTTCTGTAGTCTATCTTTTCTTTGTGTCTTTTTTCGTAAAAACCTTTCCATTGACTCTTCCGTTCACCATTATGGAAAACGTGAATCCACCAAATCCGACACTAGAGTTTTACCAAAAGATATATAATTATACTAATTTGGATATATCAAGATGGAAGAATGAAATAAGGAGGACAGGATCTTGCATTGTTTTTAGTGAGTACCTTGAGAAAAGAGACCAAGAGCATAAAACTTTTGAAAAAATCACCTAGGTGCATGCTTGGATTAGATTTCACTAAGACATATGATGAACATGAGGAATCCTTTAGGCAAAAAGAACATAATGATCAAGTTATTGAGAATGATTCTTATGAATCGAACCAAGAATTTGTGATGAACAGAAAAGGATTTGAAATACCTAGGTGCATGTTGGGGATTGACTTCAGCAAAATACATAATAAGCACATAGGTAATCTAGATACAATGGATGATGAGGTGGATAATCCAAGCCCACAAAGTACCCCACAAGTCCTACCATCATTTGAGGCATACACACCGCCCGTGACTTACCCGGAAGAAGTAGAAGAGACTATAGGAACCCCAATTGAGGTAGAACCCTTGGACCAAGCACCACTAGAGGATATAGGTTTGAATACTGGTAGTGATAACCTTACTCTTAGTTCTAGGGAATTTCCTAGTGTTGATGAACCGGAACCTCAATCTTTACACAACTTTCCATCCTTAGATATATTTCTGGGAGACAAAAGAGGAACAGACCCACCCATCAACCAATATTATCCGGATAGTTTTAGGATGAAGGAAGCCATTCACTCACCCCCTTCACCTCACGTGGCATATTTCCACCCTAACGATGTGTATCACTACTTCCACCCGCACTTAATCCTAAGTGTAGGAAAAACCTCCCCTATTTCCGTTAAATAAGGGTAGAGTCAAGCTCATGACTCGAACAAAAATAAGCGCTTATTGGCAGGCAACCCAAGCTTTATTTGTTTGATTTTTTGTTTGTTTGATTTTATTTATTTCTGTATACATGTTTTATTTTTATTGTTTGTGGATCATGATTCAAAGTAAATTGTGAAAATGCTTTATTTTGTTTTTAACTTCGTCTTAATTGCATATAAAGGTATTTTGCAAAATATAAGTGTAAGGAGACCTAAATTTGTTTATAAGAACGAAATTGAGCATGAACCAAAACAATATTAAATGAACATGTGTATTAGTAATTGTTTGAGTCAAATGCTTGTATCGAGTCATAATGATGTTTTGTAGGAAATTTCAGGAAGTAAGGCATAAGTTTTTCCAAAAATTTTCCGGAAACTTAACATGAGATTTTTGCAATTATAACCTGACGGCGTCAGGTACTAAAATTCTGAAAAATTTTGCGAATTTTGTTTATACCGGAGTCTTAAAGTTTTTGTTGATTCTTTAGTTTTATAAACTCCAGGAAATTTGCAAACATTCATTCCACAAGCATTATATCTCAATCTGCTTTCTAGGATTTTTAGTATATATAGATTGTCGCCGATTTTATGTGAGGTTTGCCTTGATTGTTTTCTCAGGTTTAACAGGTTACATTGGACAAGAGGATGATTTATATTTCTGGAGGGAAGCTTTGAAAGTTTATTTTCTTGGAAGAAGATCTAACCTTGTTGACACACTATCCACACCGAACGAATCAAGAGAGTATTTGTTTGCATTCTTTTACCTTATTTTCTTTTACATCTTTTTATTGGATATTGGAGACAATGTTCAGCTTAAGTGTAAGGGGAGGGTAAATGATGATACTTTAGAGAATACAATTATGCTTGAGTTTGTTTGTTCAATAGTAGGTGTGTATTAAAACTAAAAGAAATACTTGTTAGGGCAATTTTAGCGCCAAATTTAAAATTTTTTACAACATTTAGGAGTGAAACTTTAGCCTTAATGAGCGTTTCATGGATAGGAGTTGTATAACTAGCACAAAAACCGTACCACTCAGAAAAAAAATTTCACCCAAATATGTGAGGTTTGTCTTTAGATTTGTTAGGAAAAGCATTCATTATTAGTACTTATGAGTGTACAGGTAGTACTTAGATTCCAGAACTTGCGTTAGTGATGCATCCCGAGACCGCTAGTGAGACTACATTCGTGTAGTAGGATTTACTACATGATAAGAGGCATTAGGATCACCCTTGTGTTAAACTCGTATCATAATTACTTGACTATTTAAGGCAAATTACCTCGACTAATAAAGTCAATTAATTCTCCCAAACCTTTGCGTTGTACTCATTTTTAGTACACGATACCACTAGTACACCCCTCCGAGCCTATCTTTTCGTTTCTAACTTTAAGCATTTTACTTAAAGGAATAATTTGTTTACAATCCACCCCAAATGTACACCCAAATCGCCTTAGCCTTCCGTGTATGCACTCATCTTTAGTGCACTATTGTTATTTGTTTAATCCCTTAGTTTATTATCTAATTGGTTACATGGTTGCTAAGTCGAGTCATATCTTGTATGTATTGTTTTGGGACGATTGAGACTCATGGGTAAAGTACTTCTGTTATGGAGTAATGGGGAAGAACATTATATATTACCCTCATATGCACGTTAATCTTGAAAAGTACTTCAAGTGTTTTGATTATCTTAATTTGAGTCATTAGAATAGTTGATTGTAAAGTATGTAAAAGTCAAGTGTAAGGTAAGAGTGTATGCAAAAAGATAAAAAAAAAAAAAAAAAAAAAAAAAAAAAAAAAAAAAAAAAAAAAAAAAAACGAAAAAATAAAGAAAAGGAAAAAAACTAGAAAACGAAAAAAGGAAAAAAAAAACATACAGACTACCATCCAGTTTAAAAAAAAATCGAAAAAATAAAGAAAAGGAAAAAAAATAGAAAAGGAAAAAAGGAAAAAAAAAACATACGGACTACCATCCCGTTTCCTTTTATGTTTGTTTTATGTTTTTGTTAATTTTGATTTATTAGCTTAAGTCGAGTCGAGTCTTGGCTTAGCAACGCCTAGTATTAAGGAATATAACCCGTCATCCATGCAATTGTAACAAGCTAATCAACCGGTAAAAGATATCTAGTGAGTAATAAAATCTAAGTAAACACATTTTCTCTTATTATTGTTTACACCACAATTTAGTTTAAATTTATTTTATTTTATTTTGATTGCGTCTTTAGTTAATTGGGTTAGTTGACTAGCAACTATTTTCGCCTACTCCTTCAAAACCCGAGATTTTACTTGCTTTCTTTAAAATATAAAAATACAAAAAGAATCATCCCTCACCTTTAGACCTAGTTTAGTAGACTACTACTCCTGAGTTGAACGATCAATCCCCCGGTACTTGTCACTATATTATAATACAACAAACAGGTACACTGCCGGGTGGGGATTGCAAGCTTCTCAAGATCCCTTGAGAGGTAAAACCTTTTGCGATGGTGCAATTCCACGCATCAGGCCCACATAACTACCAAACCTACTCAACCTTTGTGCTACTCAATGATGTGTGGAATTGCACCCTCGCAAAAGGTTTTACATCTCAAGGGATCTTGAGAAGCTTGCAATCCCCACCAGGCAGTGTACCTGACCGTTGTAGTATAGTGTAGTGACAATTACCGGGGGATTGATCGTTCAACTCAAAGAATAGTGTTTGTTAGGATTGAATTAATCTAACTAGGTCTATAGGTGAGGGATTATTCTTTTTGTATTTTTATAGTTTTTTAGAAAGCAAGTAAAAATCTCGGGTTTTGGAAGAGTGGGTGGAATTAGTTGCTAATCAACTAACCCAAAAAGCTACCAATTAAACTAATGTGCAAGAAAAGTAAACTAGGGTTCTACAAGGGAAGTGAAGCATATCCACCTATGATGTATTACTCCTTGCTAGCTATCCAATTCTACCTATTAAATTGTCACACATTGTTTTAATTGAAGGGTTATATTCCTTAATACCATTCGTAGGGCCGTGTATGATCTTCCCTAACTATATAAGTTTCTATCTCAATCCTATGTCGAGCTGACTAACAGCTCCTAACACGGTATCCTTGGAAGTTACTTATGCATTAAATATAACCAAATAATTGTAGTACACATCCGATTCATTTTTCTTAAGACGTTCAAGCATGTTACCAATTGGAAGTCTGCCAGTTTTCTTAAGCCTAACATCGATATCACCCAATTAAACAAGAGACAATAGGAAGCAAGAATTATAAACTAAACCAATTAGACTAATTGCATTTGTCACACCCTGTTGAAGAAGATAGACACAAGCATCAACAAGAACACAATAAGATCTAATTGATTATAAACAAGTTTCATACAATCATAAGTAGACACAAAGTAAATTAGCAAACCATAATCAATGAAGAATAAGCAACAATGATAATGAAAAACATGATTAAGATAGAATCAACAAACCAATATAAGATATTTTTGGAGTGATTGAAACCTTCTAAGTTTCTGAAAAAACACCTACCCTAACCCTAAAATCGGACCTAGGGTTGGGGGCTTACAAATAATGAAGTTATAAGGTTGTATTTATAGGCTATTTTCTGCCCGGCCCATCTTGACGGCATCAATACCAAAATTCATTCACCAAATTGTAGATCTCTTCGTCCTCTTCGCGTGGGCTTTTGAATCACCTAAATGCGAGTTCGTATGCAAAAGTTATGGCCAAAACAGTAACAGCTACCGCGCGCGCAAGTTGTGACTAGTTAACAATTGATGGCCTACGTGACCCTTTCAGGAAGTCTTCTGGGCCATCACTCTTTAATTTAACACGTGATGGCCTACCTCCATTAACACGTGACGCCGTCACTCTTTAATCCTGATGGCCATCTCTCTTTCCATTTACAAGTGACGGCCTTGATCACCTTAAAGGGTGACGCCGTCACGAACTCCTTCAAAAACCTTCTGGATCGTCACGTGTATTTTATTTATCCAGCCCTTTTCCAAGTCGTGACGCCATCAAGAGCAATTCTTAACGCCGTCAGGTACTGTTTCCAGCATATTTTGGAGACTTTGTCGTTTTCTTCACTTTTTTGCTCCAAAAACGTCCAAAATACTTCCTATTGTAAATTTCCTCTTAAAAGTACCTAAAATGACAAAAGAAACGATTTAGGATAATATTTGATCAAATAATCTCGACTTTGGCCTTAAATGACCCCCAAAAGCGGTACACTTTTCGCTTCATCAAATACCCTTACACTTGAGATTTGCTTGTCCTCAAGCAAATGCGCTTTTATTCTAATCAAAATACAAGTTAGGGGTCATTTAACACTAATATAAAAGTAATTACAACAAATAATCGTTCCACTTCAACAAAAAACAAGCACGGAAATTATACACTAGCACCTCACAAATAGTGTTTAGATACTCACATCACTCGGGTGTAATAAAGTATATATCACAATATGGAAATGAAAAACATCTCTCACTACCTGTCATAGCAAATAGATTACCATAGGATATTGAAAGGATCAAACCTCTACCACTTGGCGTAAGCACCTAGGATAAACTATCAAAGAGGTCTTTTAAAGGGTTATAACGTGAGGTGTAGGGATAGGATAAACACGGTTTTGTTGGATAAAGGCAATATTTACTTGTGACGAGTTAATCATCTTGGTCAATTACATGTACAATGTGGCGTTGCTAAGCCAAGACTCGACTCGACTTAAGCTAATCAAAAACTAACAAAACATAAAATAAACATAAAATGAAAGGGGGTGGTAGTCCGTATATTTTTTCTCTTTTTCTTATTCTATTTTTTTTTTTCTTTTTCCTGATTTTTTTTCCCATACACTCTTACCCTACCATCCAAAATAATACATCATAGGGAATTTGCATTCCCCTTACACTTGAATTTTTACATACTTTACAATAAACTATTCTAATGACTCGAATTAAGATAATTAAAACACTTTGAGTACTTTTTAAGATTAACGCACATATGAGGGTAATATATGATGTTCATTTAATATTGTTGTGATTCATGTTCAATCCCGTTCTTATAACCAAATTTAGATTTCCTTTACACTTATCTTTTGCAAAATACCTTTATATGTAGTTAAGACGAAGTTAAAAACAAAATAAAGCATTTTCACAATTTACTTTGAAACATGAGCCACAAACAATAAAAATAAAACATGCATACAGAAACAAATAAAATCAAATAAACAAACAATCAAACAAATAAATAAAATAAAAACATCAAACAATTTAAAACATGGGTTGGGTTGACTCCCAAGAAGCGCTTATTTTTGTTCGAGTCACGAGCCTGACTCTACCCTTATATAAACACATATTTATATAACAAACTTATAACTACCAATCGGAAATAAATAAATAAATGAATAATAAATTAAGCCTTAACCTAAGTGAACTGATAGTTTCAATCGAAAAAAAAAGTACCGAAATTGTAACGTAATAAAAACAATGAATGTGATTAGTGATATTATATGTTTTTTGAATCCAAATCAATATAAACATAAAAAAAAAATAATAATAAATAAATAAATAAATAAATAAATAATATATATATATATATATATATATATATATATATATATATATATATATATATATATATATATATATATATATTCTTACCTTTCCAATAAAGTTGTCTAGTCAAATCGCCGTCGGTTGAGTAGCCGGCGGTTTGGGAGGAGTTGCGGAGTTGAGTAGTCGCGCATGATCATTTTGGGGATTTAGATTAATAGTGACCATGGTGGGAACCCAAAAAAATATAATGTACTAGATTAGTACCTTTCTCTCAAAACACAAACGCATCACATAAAAAAATAATAATAAATAAATAAATAAATAAATAAATAAAAACTCGCAATATAATGCTCGTCATAATGGTTTTATGACGTGCGCCATAGGGCCATGGCGGTGCTTTGGTTTTTAGTTAAATGAATATGAGAAACTTTTGTTACGTGTGAACTAGTTAATCAGTACTTTCATGTAGACTTAGGCTAGGGGATTCAATCCCCTTACTTTTTCCTGTCACGTCAGCTTTCTCTCTCCAGCGACCTGCAGGCTATTCAGTGCCCCAGTAAGGGAGACCTAGTTCAGTTTTTATTTTTTTATTATTTTTTTTAACACAAACTCAAATTTCATTAATAATTAAAACATTACACATTAATTCAAATAAAATAAAATACATTACAACACTTATTCAAATTACATTAAAACGACTAAACTAGTTTGGATTATGCTGATGCCAAATGTCTTCCACCAAATCGGCTTTGAGGTTAAGATGAGTTGTTTTGTTGCATATCTCCCTGGTAATTTCCAGCGATTCCTCATGTGTTCTTAAAGGGTCATAAGAACGGTGCTGCTCCGCTGGAAAGAATTCGGGAGATATCGCCCGCCCTTCGTCTTGAATTATCATATTATGTAATATGATGCATGTGTACATTATATGTCCAAGACGCTCTTTGTCAAATCCTTTAGCCGGATGTTTAATCATTAGGAACTTCTTCTTTAGTACACCAAAAGCACGTTCCACATCTTTTCTTGCTGCTTCGTGCATCCTCTTATACAATTGACGTTTTTCATCATGCGTCCCTGGATGTTTAATGGACTTCACAATAACAGAGTATTCCGGATATATCCCATCAGCAAGATAATATCCCCGTTTATAAGGTACGCCGTTAGCAAAGAATTCCACATCCGGTGCTCTCCCCGTTTTGAGATCATTGAAAATAAGCGATGCACGTAAAACATTTACATCATTATTCATCCCGGCGACACCAAAGAACGTATGCCAAATCCATAAATCTTGGGAGGCGATCGCTTCCAATAAAATGAAAGGAGTTTTCCCGTGATCACCCCTACAAAATTGACCTTTTAAACCATGTGGGCAATTCTCCCACGGCTAGTCTGTACAATCAATGCTTCCTATCAGGCCAGGAAAACCATGAACTCGATAGTGATGCTCATAGAGTCTGTCAACGTCAGTAACCGTCGGCTTTCGCAAATACTCTGTACCATATAACTCCATGATGACCTCACAAAATTTATAGAGACACTCACGAATTTTTGACACACCCATTTGCACATACTCGTCTAGCATATCAGGATTCACTCCGTATGCCAATTGACGAATTGACGAAGTAACTTTCATCAATGGAGAAATACCAAGTAAGCCCGTACAACTAGGAGTTTGTTGGAAATAAGGTGAATGATCGGTTACCTCTCGAACAATTCGTGTGAATAGTCTTCGGCTCATTCGGAAACGATCATGGAATTGTTCTTCGCCGTATGTTGGGTTAGCGCAGAAGTAAGCAGTCACTAAACGGTTATGAGCACCCAAACGATCCCTAGTAATTTCGTTTCGTGTTTCTTTAGGTTGTGACGCTTGATAAGCCTCCTAACAATCTTCCGCAAACATCAAAAACTCGGTATTAACTTCATTTTCGTCATCCGAAGACGAATTGGCAAAAAAGATCTCGAAAGAATTCATGGTGTGATTGAATATAGAGAATGTTTGAAATGAGGTTTGTGAATTAGAGTGTGTTTTTTTTTAAAAAAAAAAAAAAAAAAAACCCTAAAAAGAATATCTCTCTGGCGACAATAGCGATTACGAACCCCACAACAATGAACGATCATAACCTTTAATTTATTATTCCCTCTCCACATGGGTCGGTGTTAGTTCTTTTTTGGTTTCATCGTTATTCTTTCTTATTCGCTTTGTCGCTTTGTTTTTTTTTTTTCATTCCATACGATCTATTCTATAGTAGGTCGGTGGGTACTGAGTTAATCGATCTATACTTCTAATATCTTATCAGTTGGGTGCTCCTTTATGATGGGAGCAGGTTAGTTTTTTTGTGCTTTAAAGTTTAAACCCTAATCTTGCGATTAGGGTTTTCTGTCGTTATTGGTTGTGCATGATTGCTAGGTACTGAGTGTGGATATTGGTGGTCTGATTTGGAAGTGGGTTATTGAGAGATGGAGAAGGGGTTTTTGACTAGTAAGAATGCGAGTAAGGGTACTAATAAATCTGGTTCACATGATGCGATCAAGGGTACTAATGAGATCAAAAAAGACCTGGTGGAGCCGGTTTCACTTGGTAATATTGTCGATGATGCACCTGATTGTTCTATGGTTGGTACTCAGAAAGTGGAGCCGATTCCACTTACGAAAGATACATCACATGGTGACGACTTGGAGAGGATTACAAGTGCTGATACTGTGAAGCACTTGATTGATAATGCGCATCAGAATTTTGATGATGCCATGAATAAAATTCAAAGTGAGATTGAACCTAATGAAGATAATATTACAAGTACTCCTCCTTCGATTGGGATTAATGCAAATATGTACAACGGTGTAGCTTCGGGTCCTAATTCTCACAGGGTTGATACTACTAATGGTACGGGAATGAAGTTGGTTTCTTACGCGGGTGCTACTTCTAATGATACTCTGAAACATGTGCCAAATTTCCGTAGGTTGGAATGTAGTAAGAAGAAGGCTGATGTTGACCTTTCAGTTCCAATGAAAGTAGTGGAAGAGGTGAACACGCGGTTTGAGAATACTCTCTACGGTTACTTTCTTGGCCAACGCCTTGCCTTTCCGGTTGTTGATTACTATGTCCGCAATGCATGGGCTAAGTTTGGTGTGCAAAAGGTAATGATGAATGCTAAGGGGTTCTTCTTCTTTAAATTCAACTCGAAGAAAGGTGTTGATGATGTGCTTGAAAACGGTCCTTGGTTGATCAGAAATGTTCCTATTATTCTTAAACCATGGACTTTGAACACTAATCTACTTAAAGAGGATTTGACTAACATCCCGGTGTGGGTTAAATTCCATGATGTTCCCCTTGCAATGTTTTCTGATGATGGCCTCAGTCTTCTTGCCACACTGATTGGCACGCCCAAAAGGTTAGATGCTTTTACAAGCCAAATGTGTAAGGAATCGTGGGGCCGTAGTAGTTTTGCAAGATGCATGATAGAAGTGAGATCGGATGAGGTGCTTCGTGACAGCCTCACTGTTGAGATACCATTACTTGATGGTACGGGTTCGACTATTGAGAAGATACGGGTTGAATACGAGTGGCAACCACCCCGTTGTGACAAGTGTAAGATATTTGGCCATACTCTGACTGAATGTCCTACAGTTGTTATACCTCCTGTTCAGCCTACTAAGCCTGTTAATGATAGTTTCAAAACTGTCAATCACAAGAAGAAAGGTAAGCAAGGAGGTTCTACAATTCCGGGTCAAGGGGGGTTTACTAAACCTGTTGTGGGTAAGCAGTTTCAGTATCAACCCAAAAAGACTCATCCTGAACCTAAGAAAGCTGGTGGCACTAAGAAGAAGACTTCTGATGTGGCTAGTTCTAGTGGTACTAAGATTTCTACATCTAACCAATTTGATGCTCTTAATATGGATGATACGGATACTTTTGGTATTCCTACTTTTGACACCAACATGGATGTGGATGCTGGATTTACAATGGAAGTTAATGTGGATGAGTCGGTTAAGACTGGTGCTACATCACAAGAACCGCTTGTGAGTGATTCAATGGGAACTAAGGAAGTTGGTTCTACTCCTTTAGTTGAGAAAATTAGTAAGTTTGAAAAGCTTCTTATCGATGGGAAAGGTACTCTTGTGGATGATGATGGTCATCCTGTTCCGTCTGCCTCTGTCACTAAGAGGGCTAACCCATTTTCCAAGGTGGGTAATGTTGTGGTTTCTGATAGTGACGAGGAGGAGGTTCTTAACACGTTCGACGAATCAGCAAATCTCTTTGGTGGAGGTCATGAGCGTGAAGATGAGTTTGATGACTATGATGATTACTCGAAGCAAATTTATGATCTTCCAGGGGAATTGGACGCTCTTAATGCCATTTATGGCTTTAATCTCCAAGGTCGTAGGAAGTAGTTTATATTTTTGTTTGAGTCTTTCTATATGATGTGGTAGTGGTTTTGTTTTCTTGTCTAGAAAATAGGAAGTATCTTGTTATGTAAGCTTTTCGCCTATGTAACGGGCTGAGATATGGGATTCACTCATATCCGTT
>CM060697.1:112243010-112279860 GCA_030686995.1 Artemisia argyi | reverse complement strand
AATTATAACCTCAAATGAGGGTAATATGGTAAACTTGATCTATATTCCGGTATTCCCGATCTATTTATATAAGTGGATAATTATTTTGGGACGCCGAAAAAAGAAAAATGGACTATAAATATAAGACGGAGGTAGTACTATGTTTCAATAATAATAATAATAATAATAATAATAATAATAATAATAATAATAATAATAATTTATTTTTAATGATAAAAATAATGAATTCCATTGAATTGTAAACATTTCTCACATTTTGCTATAGAATGTTGAATTCTACAGAAACGAGATTTTGAAGGATTTTATTTCATTATATTTGCCAACCAAACACGTTAAGAAATGTAATTCAGATTTTAAATTTCTTAAATCTACCAATCAAATACTTATGAAATTGAATCATATTTTAATTCTATCAAAATCCTAAAAATTCCGCGAACCAGATATTCAGTGACACATAATTGTGACCGTCATGTTGTGAAATAAGTATTGCTCATGTACAATTAATATCTAATTTTTTAGTTTCTTTTCATGCAATGACACTTACATTGTATATATGTGATCAAACAGATTTTAACTTCTCGTTTAACATTATTTAAAGTGTATAAATTCATGAACTTAACGTATATTTAGTTTAGAAATCCAACATTTCAACAATTAAAATAGCTTTTGTTCTTAAAAAATTATTTGGAACTCATATATATGCGATTTAGCGTCGTAAAGCCTCGATCTTTTGAAAGCCAGACTAAAAGCCTTTAATCCTTAGGGACTTTGCATGCACAATTTTAAAAGTCTAGCTTTCTTTGTATATACTAGTTTATATCAGAATTTGTACGAAATATTTATTTTCGCTAAAAGATATTAATAAGTTTGAAATGACCAAAAAAAGTAAAGGGTTAGTGCCGACCTGATATCATGCTCTTTTTTTATCAAACAAGGCAACAACTATTTGCGTATTATATTTCGTCTTGATGATATATACAAATCAGTGAAACAGAAAGAAGATCGTGAGAAGTCAATGCCATATCTAGGGTTGTTAATCGACAAACCGAGCCGAACCACTCAATCAAAAAAAAAAAAGAAAAAGAAAAATGAATTCGCAGAAACCTAAAAAAAAAACTCGTTTATTAAGGTTCGGTTTCCATTTTTTACTTCAAGATACTGTTAACCGAACCAAAATATAACTAAATACTTAAATAATTGTGCAAGTATTGATCGATTATATTATTGAACAACTTTTATTGTATAACGACTTTTTTGCTTCTAATATAAAGATTTACTAAATATCTATGTGTGAAAATTGACATATTATTACTAAAAGGTTTGTCTTAATGGTAACACATGCTGCGTGAGAAACTCTATAACAAAACAATTCAATTTTTGCTTAAGACTATAAAAATGAACGGTGTTCTGACGAAAGAATTACTGAAAATCAGAGGTGTGAATTTTAAAGATTATGATACATATTGCAACCGGTGTGATCATCAAGAAACAATTGATCACCTATTTTTTCACTGTGATTGGTCTTGGGCGATTTGGCAAGCAATCTTCGACTGGCTACATTGCTCTTGGGTAATGCCAAAAAACTTTAAAATCTTTAGCTTGGTGTCATGTCCGATTTCTGGTCGCCCTTTCAATATATGGTGGCCTTCAATTGCATTAGTAGTGTTTTGGTCTATATGGCAATCAAGGAACCAGCTTTCTTTTGAAAACAATTTCATATGTTGGAAATCAGTTGTTTTTCTTGCAAAGTCAAAAAGTTTCAATTGGCTCATAGGTGCGAAGAAGTTAAGCGAATCCGACAAGTCCCAATGGTTTGAAAATCCGAGTCTTCTAGCCTTTTAATAATTTTGTTGTTGTTTTCTCTTTTAAGAGTTTGTTATAAGCTTCAGTCCTTTTATAGATACAGGTACTTATCTGTATGCAAGCTTTCATGTATTTTTTGGTATAGATCTTCTATGCCCTTCCAATCTATATATATCATGCAATTTACCTCTAAAAAAATGCTTAAGACGTGTGAGATATAATTATTGTGTACATATTGTGAGTTTTTTAGTTGCCATTAACAAAAACAACTACATTGCTAATAGAATATAGCCTTCATTTAGAAAATGATACATAAAGTAAGTGACCAAAAATAATGTGGTTAATCCTAAATAACTAGAACATCTGCAATGGTTGAGTGTGTGTTGAGGGTGGCTTGCTCGATCGGTGTCGGCTTTACTGTTGTAATGTGATCGTCAATGGATCGATTAGGGTCAGGGGTTGTGTTTCTAATCTCGAGCTTTGACCTCCTTTTTTATTTTATTTTTTGGTTTTAAAGTGTCTTTGTGCGAAAGAGGCGCATTTTATCGGAGAAGTTGGTTAGTATCGATAATGAAATGATCCACTATGATTGAAATAAAACAAAAATATTTTCATCAATTTTAAACTTTTTCATAAACCATCATAGTGGATACCCTACTAGCAACAACATACTTTTAAATTGTGTAAAACTGCAAACTAGTATAATACTAATCTGTTTTCATAAATTGGCCATAATCTGTATGTCCAATATTATGGAGGGGCTAATTATGTGCTTTTCAAGGGATGTGTATAGTATACCATGCGGCCATAAAAAGGGCAAATGGCTTTTCATTTTTCATAGAATAGCATGGTTCATTCTATAGTACTCATTCAAGAAGGGGCGGAGCCAGGATTTATAGTTAGGGGTGCTGACTTTCTTCAAATAAAATAGCGATAAATATTATATGCAAACAGAACCACCATGTCCCGTAGTTTGAAGTTGGAATATAGATTCTATAACCTATAGGTCATATCGTGGTTGTGATTGTGTTGTTGGATTATGAATAACTCGTCTCTTTGCTTATAAAACTAGATTATATATAGTTTTTCTAACGTTGTTCATGATTTAATATGCAAGCCATGTAAGAGTAAGACACTCTTGTATACTAGTACCTTTCTATGCACCAAACATTAATTATACTAAAATCTTTTTAATTCATACAAACACCGTCAATATTACAAATTTACAAGTGAATTTCTAAATTAGTTATATTATTCGAGCTTTTATTAAAATATGGTCAAAAAAAAAATGGAGATTGAAGATTATTGAATATATTTAAAACTGTTGGTTTTCTTTGCTTGCTTTGAGCAATTGTATTTTATTAGGCTAGTCTATTGAAAATGAATATAATTTGTGTAAATAAATACACCTAAAGTTTAAGCTAGTTATTGTCTAGAAATATTATGTAAACATAATTGATTACAATAACCAACTAAATAAACTTATATCTTACGATGCTTGTTTTCATTTGTGGTCAACTGTTAAGGAAGACTCGTAGACAAAAATGCGTGAAATATAAGCTTTTGCATTGTACATAACTAAGGTAGTTGGACAGGTTGGGGGAGGCTCAGCACCCACCAGTCCCCCTACCTCCTCCGCCCCTGAATTCAAGTGTTCATTTTTCATGTAATTGTAATTGTAATTGTCAAGTCAATGTTGATGAGGTTACTTGCCTCACGATTTTGTAACTCCATTTTAGATCTTATATAGATCTACATTTATAAAATTTCAATTTTGCCAAAAAAAAGAAAAAGAAAAGGGCAATGGCTTGGACATGCATATGAATATATGATGACAAATATTGTACTACACCATGGCAGCCACAACATATCGAATCTTTATGTACCCTTTTATTAATAAGAATTTGCTAAATAATGTTAACGAGTCGATGCTTAATGCAATAATTAATATAAATATAAAAGAAAATTTAGACTTTGTTAAACTTAAAATGATATAGATTTAAGTTAGTTTTTGTGTTCATTTATAATGCATTAAATATACATGACTATTTTAAGTATGAAAATAACAGATTATTTAATATGCATTAAACATTACCCTATGTTTTGGGTTTTGCTAACAAGTGCGCACTGAGTACAAGTTAGTGTATAATTAATAAACTCAAACTTTCTATTTTAACCAAAAAATGCATTTAATACACATTAAATAAACTGATAAATTACCATATATAAACATAATTTACATTTAAATGCACGAAAACATTCCTTTTGTAAACCCTTTAATACGTGCCCACTGGGCACAGGTTAGCAAAACCCGTATTGTTTAGCAAATCCCTTATTAATATAACCACAATTCAAAAATCTCAAGTGAATCACACTGTATGATAGATAAAACTGTCAAGAGGGTTGACGGGTTATAGATAATATAAAGATATTTATCACAATATGAAATTTAATATAGTTAATTATTCGATGATTAAAGGCTTTTAATAATTAAAAGTCAACGGGACTAATGAACATAATCACATATGCATTCATGCCAGCATGGACGGCCACTAATAAAGACAAAAAGCTTTAATTAAGTATTAATATATCACTAATTAATTTTTTTGTACACTAATGTTAAGAAGGGTGGCAGTGGCAGCGGTATCACCCAACGGCAAGGTGATGCCGGCGGTGAACACCGCCGCCACCTAGCCGGCATGGCCATCGGCAAGAGGTGAACGGCAAAGATTGCCTCGGAGGCATGGGCTTTTCAAGGCAAAAACTAACCGTTGGGCATTAATTTTTTGGAACGTTGGAGGAGCGTGCATCGGCCAAAAAATAAATAAAAAAAAAAATTCCCCTATATATATTCAACCTAAACGAATACATTTTTAACACAAACAATACAATTCACATATATAACCAATTCACATATTTTTACAATGGTTTTATCTTCTTTTTCGTCCGAATCGTTAGTGAGTCCTCCCGGCGAATTGTCCGAACTAGTGTCATCCGGTAGCACCCTAGAAACCTTATTAGCCGCGTACGATGCAATTGACGACACGGCAAGCTCTACCGAAAGTCGGGAGTATGTAACTCGTTTTCGTGAAGAAGCTTTACGAACCCTTATGAATGATTATTTCGTTGAACGTCCAAAGTTTAACGACAAACGTTTTCGTGAACGGTTTCGTATGAATAAAAGCTTGTTTTTAAGAGTTGTTGCTGATGTTGAAGCGAATTTCGAATGGTTTCAAGAGGGCTTAGATGCGAAGGGGAAAAAAAGTTTCACGGCATTACAAAAATGCACATCGGCCATTAGGCAACTCGCAACGGGTGAACCTCTAGATAGATTTGATGACTATTTAAACATGGCGCGCCGAACGTCAGGTTATATATATTTTTTAAAGTTATTGTTATTAATTAAATATAAAGTTATCGTTATATATATTTTTTAAAGTTCTTGTTATTAATTGAATGAAAAGAGATTCAAGAATCTACAAGAGTCTGCAAGAAAAGATATCGAGCGAGCTTTTGGTCGTCTTAAAAATAAATGGATGATTCTCGCTCGTCCTCTCCGGGCAATGTCGGTTGACAAGATTCGACAACTCGTTTATACGTGTATCATATTTCACAATATGATTTTAAAAGACGATGGGATGGCAATATCACCGGTTCATATAATGGATCCGCCAGTCGCGCCAGTTTATGACGATAGTGTATTACCGGAGTTAATCGATGAACAAATGCATTACCGACTCCTATATGATCTTACGGACCACGTAGATGCTCAAAACTTAACATATCTCGATGATTAGTTATTTCATTTTTTTTAAGAATAATGTAATTTTCTTTTAATTATGTTTTTTTTTTTTTTTTTTTTTTTTAAGTATTATGTAATTTTCTTTTAGTTATTAATGAAATATTTATGTTTTAATTAAATTGTTTAATTTAATTTATAAAAAAAATGAGAGGTATGAAAAAGGCATGGTTGCCACTAAAATGGGGTTGGGAGGTATGGAAAAAGTATGAATGAAGTGAAATGAGGTGGAATGATATTATTGGTGGATTTCGGAGGTATGAACGATTTCAGAAGCATGACTGCCACTGTCCTAAATGCTAGAAAATATTAAGCCAACTGAATTAAAAATGAAAGTTATTAGTAGTAGTAGTCAAAGTACGTAGTCAAAGTCATTATATGTTTTTTTCTTAGATAAGAGAAATAAGTTTAAACCAAGTAAAAACAATTTTAAATTAGAATGTTTGCCTACAAAAACATTACTATTTGAAGACGTTGAACTTCAAACTTGTAAAAAAACGAAAGGGCAAGGATTAGGTAGTTTAGATCATTTTCAGGCATGTCATGCATGGTTACAAGAAATTAATATAAGTAGTTCAGTCGTTATCATAATTTTAAACGATTATTAGTTACAGATATAAAAAATGACTAAGAACATAAAACATAGAACATAGAATTGACCCAAAATAATTGTCTAATATAAATAGATAATGAATTATAATCAAGTTTACCATATTACTAATGAGGTTCTTATTACAAACTTTTAAGCTGTGTTTTTTGTCGGTGGACAAACATTTTGAGACGGAAGGGGGTTTTTTTGGATCAAAGTCGGGTAAGGTTTTTCTTCCTCAAAACCTGATCAATCCGGCCCGAATAAGGCTTATCTAGGTCGGGTTTACTTGAACAACAACCTTAGCTACAACGTTGTTGTGTGTAAATAAGTTGAAGTAAAAGAAGACTTCGAAAGATCACACTTAAATCTTATGATATTGGTCATAAGGTTGAGGGAATCACATTCCATTTATCAAAATAAGTATAATATGTGTTGATAATTTTTTTTTTTTTTTTTTTTTTTCTCTTCATGTTTTAGGCCTAGTTTAGATCGGTTCAAAAATAGATCAAGATTTCTAGGTTATCTCAAAAGTATGGCATATTTTTTATCTCAATCTAGGGCTTGTCTAGTGTTCATTAGCATCAGAATTAACAACCATACACGTTCTATATAGATTTGTCGACGCAAACTGTCTATAAAATATGTTTCATGCAAGATTAACCTCGAAAGCAAGGTCCAAGATCAAGTTGTATGGTGTCTATCGATACAAACGGTCTAAAGAATGTGTCTCATGTGATGCAGCTTAGCAAGACCAAGTCAAAACTTAATGGCTGTTATCGACAGAAATGACTAGAGAAATGTGTCTCTTAGGATGAAGTCAAATCAAGAAGAGGATATTTTCAAAGACAAAATCCTCAAATTGTACTAGCTAGATTAATGTATTATCCTAAGTCCTATCAATGATCATTGGATCATGAAATTGGCCGCTTCAACAAAGCCATTTTCTTGGTTTAGTGTTTTTGATTTGTCTTCTACAAGCACTACAAATCCCATTTAGGATTGAGCATTTCATGTAAAAAAGTTTGTCTTGATCACGGGATTGAGATTGTCGATTTTGTAGCTTATATTTGTATGCTAGTTCAGGGTTTCGATTTTCTGATGCTTTTGTTTACAGTATATTACCTTGTGACAGCTAAAGAACAAGATATTGATGGATTTCTTAATTTTCTATCGACAATGTACACGTACATTCATATGCTCCACGAAGACGAATTGCCCCTTCGTTTTAAACATTGAGTTTGTTTTACTTACGAGCCGAAATTGCTAAGAGACTAAAGTTATTTAATCTTAATCTACTGTGAGTCAATTATGAGTTTACTGTATATGATATGTGCTAGATTTGATCATTTGATTGCCTCTACATTATTTACTTAACTCTAGGTTGATTTGAATCCTTTGCACTTTTCAAGAGGTCAAACAAGTATGACTCAAAAACACTTCGTAAAAAAAGAATAGTTCAATTGGTCAACTTTGTTAGGCACGTGGAAATTCATAAGAATGTCTCCAAAGAGTCAAAATTTGTTGAATTACTTTTGACATCGTTTATTTCATACAAAATAAAATAAAAACATGTTTTAGGTGCCAATTAAAAAACTGAGCAATCCTAATTCAGCGATTAAATTGTCTTATTACATTTTGTAGCAAAGGAAACAGTTCGTAAAAAATTTGTTTTATAATTCTGGAAATAGCTAATGTTAATTCTAACTAGCCAACAAAACTTGTAATTTAGTTCAAATTTTTTGAAAAAAAATATATATAATATAAAGTTTTAACTTACATCACCTGTTAATCTATTATCTATTGTGTTTAACTTTTCACAAAGTATTAAATTTAAAAAACACTCCTTAGACTAAAATTTGAAAAAGACGGCTTATGTTTGTAGAATTCAAAAAATAATAATAATAATAAAATAAATAATAATAATAATAATAATAATAATAATAATAATAATAATAATAATAATAATAATAACAAAAAAAAACGACTAAGCATAAGTTATAGAAGTGACTTTTAATCGTTATCGAGATAACCCAACCCTTATACTCCCTCCGTCTCAAAATTGTTGTTATTAGAGAGAAATCACAAAGTTTAATAAAAGTGGGGTACCGTTTAAGTATCAAATTTTGGACAAAGAGGATATCAATGGTCAATTGTGATCCACTACTTTACACTTGAGTGCTCATACACATCGTTTTTCGGCTCCTAGTTCATTTACTTAACACATGATTTAACCAGCGCATTTGTCGTATGGTTCCTTAGCAGTAAATTTAAAGTTAATACGGTACATGTAATGATGTAAATTGTCGCTTGGGTTTTACAGAATGCCCATTCAGCTTATATGTAAACTTCGCTACAACTTGTGATATTGTGCCAAACAACTCAAACTCATTTCTTGACAGCTCGTTATCATGATCATATATCACACCAGCAAAGCTGCCATCATTCTGTCACTGGCGATATCATGAGCAGATATGATTCCAGCACCGAATAATAGCAAAATGGCCTACACATTAGGCTCTTGAAATCTTTTAGCTGTTATTTCTTGAAAACCAGTAATCAACTCAATCCATACATAAACCCGCAATCAATAAACAAATTATTGCAACAGATCGAAGATAGGAAAGCAGAAAACACAATAAGGTCAAAGGAAACTCTCAAGTATATTAGTCACCAGCTTTAGTACATGGCCATAAAATCTATTACATTCTTTCATTGTGCAAATTGAAACTTAACGACTACCACAACTTACAATGTAACGAACACCCAACTGTTTGAGATGATGATGATATAAGTCCAGAATAATCCTAAACTGTAACACAACTACACTTGCCAACATTCATTGCTTCAAGGTGGTGGAACCGATCACGAACGAGACCTATCTCTTGCCGGTGACCTACTGCATGACATAACACACTATACGTTAAACTGCAGCAATAACAATTCATACATCTATAATATGTGTGGTAGTAATTTCAACCCGTATAATTTAAAATTGTCTATTTGGTTTACGTTTCAACTCCAACAAAACAAACAGGTCCGACTTGAAAACTTCGAAGAAATAACGTGAGGTCAAACAGGATGTATTAATCAAACGGTATGAAAGTCACCAAAAGCATTAAGCAACTGTTTCCACCACAATGCCTTTCATAGAAACCATATTTTTAATGAACGACTATTTGAAATTACATTTTATACATAGGATCATTTTAAATTCAAAACCAGTTGTATATTGCATGTTTTTTATTTTGTGGGAAAAAAAAATGATGGCCGCCCATTTGGACAACTACCTGTAATATTAAACTAGAACTGATACAGCAATGATACTTAAAGATAACCAATTGTTGTTTCTTGATCAGAGGTTCAAAACTCTGTTCAAACAAGAACACATACCTGTGGTATCGCTCAGGTGGGGTTTCAACTCCTCCGCTGTAGTTAGGACTGTGCTGTAGTATTGCACCAGGGCTTGCTTCACGAGGTGAATCACTAATCCGGCCTTCATCCCGAGGACTAATGATTGCACCCTGTTCATATTCAGGACTGACCCTCTCCTTTGGGATAGACCCACGACCATGGCGAGGGCTTCTTTCCCTCTCTCTACGAGGACTCCGGCTGGCATCACGCCGACCAGCATTCCGTACCCTTCCATTTGGACTTGCACTAGAATCACGACGGTAGTCTGTGTTTCTGTCCTTCCCATTGGGAGCAGGGCTAGCGCCACGAGCATAATCGGGGCTGCCACGGTCCCTCCGTGGACTAGGGCTACGGCCTCGTCCTCCACGACCGTAGTCAGGGCTTCCCCTGTCACGCCCACAGCCATAATCAGGACTTCCTCTCTCTCTTCTATATGGACTTCCCCTATCATCCCCTCTCCTACGAGGCGACCTATCACGACCACCATTAGGGCTACCGTTCCTCCTATCATCATCATCTTTGATGGCATATTCAACAGAAATAACCCGATCCATCAGCTTGCTGCACATCAAAGGAAATATGCATCATTCAAGTGCATGTTCAACAGAAAATTCTTATCACAATACTGACATTATCAATACAGAATTGTTTTGGTGATAATAACTAACGCATATAATGTTCACAATATTTGATAAAAATAGACAAAAGGAGCGCCCGCCTGTCAAGCAGGCTTGGCCTGCTTCAAACAGTAGCTGCCCATTAAACAATCTACAAGTATGATCACCTGTAACCAATACTCCAATAGAGTAACAAGGCCATATACTACAACGAGCTTTTGTAGACTCAGACTTATGCCTTTGTTATACTATTGGATTAGTGAGAACGTGACAACATATCCAAACAAGCCCCCAAATGGGCTTAACTGAAAAAACTTGTTTGAGAGTTGCCAGGCAAGAACAAGTTGGAGCTGGTTGACTTGACCTGCTAACATCTTTTTGACCTTGTTCATAGAACTTTATAAATGATAAGACAAACTATATTATTAAATGAATGATCAAATTTTCAGAATCCGTAATCATTTTTAGTTTGACATTTTAAAATTTTGCATGTTCTGCTGGTTATTGTAAAATCCAGAAGACCATAAAAAAAAAACATGTGGCTGGTGTTTGGCTTGTTTTAAATAGCTAGCCTTAAACAGCCAATTTGCCACAGTAGTCAATTACTAACTCATGTTAAAGGTAAAAATTGCTAGTCTTAAAAGTTGGTTCCGTTTAGGTGATTTACTCCACTAATTAGTCCATACTAACTCATGTTATAGGTAAATAAGTGAAGTACCTCATATTTGTAGCTTCAAGAGCTTTGGTTGCATCCTCTTGTAACTCGAACTGTATGAAGGCGAAATTCCTTCTGATCCTTATGTTCAAAATCTTACCGTAAGGATCAAAATGCCTCTCCAAATCCCTTGTCCTAGTATTATACGGATCAAAATTGATAACAAACAGGGTTTTTGAGGGCCTCGAGTTGGATGAAGACCTTCTAGAGGTTGGAGGCTGTCTAACATTGCGTTCTTGCTGCAAGAAACCAATAAAAATATATAACATTAATATATAAAAAACTAAATAAAGAAAACACGAAGGATAAACAAAGCAGTAGATAAACTTCAAATGTATTTTACCTTTGTCCACTCAACACGAAGTCGGCGCCCCTTCCTGCCAAATTCATAGCGATCAAGCGCGCGAATTGCATCTTCAGCATCTCTTTCATCTTCCATATAGACAAAAGCAAATCCTATATATAGCCGAAAAAATAAAGTCAAATACAGACGAGGTATAGTACAAATATCAAAATACCTTCTATAGAGCCCAACATGGAAAAATACTACCCCAAAGTTGGCCAAATTTCCACCGGACATTTGCATAAATTGTTTTAACAGACCAATCTACCTTACAAAAAAATGTATATAAAAGACCAATCTGTTAAAACTATAAGCAATAGACCAGTAAATCAGCAACAGACCTTGTGCAATGAACTAAGAGATGTCATGGAACGGATGGATGTCTCATGGCATAATAAATGTGGAATGGATGGATGTCTCATGGCAGAATAAGTAAAAATAATGCCTTCACCATCTATTCTGTTGCTTCTAGCTTGTAACATTTCTGAAAACGAGGATTAGGCAAAAGCTACGTGGAATGGAAGGCAACTATGTCTGTGTGAATGTGTGACAGTGACGCCAAATTGGATCGATCAGATCAGAATGGCTCTTATCAGAAAGAAGAAGAGGAAGCCCATCATGGCCTGGAAATGGAATGCGGATGATCACCCATAAGCCAGGGATAGTTGGAGAAATCCAAGGTAATCCTGCGCCAAAGAACTATTTGAGTATGGGGGTTTTAAACTTTATAAATCATATTCTTGTTTTCTTAAACACATCCCCCATAACAACGCAACAGAGAATGCACTGCAGCTGGCTGAATGGCTGACTCGTGTGAATAGGAAGAACAGAGAGGGCCCACCTCATCTATTCCATCTAGGTAAACCGCCTGTACAACGTGGAATATTCCGCAGAGGAAACTATTGGTTTCTGAACTTTACAGCACGTTCATGCCATGGTATCGCTCAATTTTGCAGTTCTTACTTACCAGCAAATTGCACGCACAACTGATTTAGACTGGTCATGGCTCACAAAAATGCTATGCAACAGAAAGCATAATAAGCTAAAGCATGCAACTAATAAAGCAAAATTATAATCACATTAAACTTTGTATATTAGTCCCACCCTGCTCCTAAACCGAGTAAGGATACAAGCTGATGCAACTACATTTTTATAACATCTACATGTAGTGACATTAACTGCATACACTGTATAAAGAACATGCTTCGAAATCGTTCATGAACTTCCAACTAGATATGTATATTTTAATTCAATGATGAATGCTTGTTTCAAACTTCCTTCTGATGATACACATGCAAATAGAAACAGCAATAACTTGACAGAAAGAAAAGGTAAGAGGTCGGGAAATATAACAAGCCAACTTTACCAGACTTCATATCCACTCTTTCAACTTTTCCATATTTCCTAAAAAGCCTCTCCAGTTCACCTTGGCGTGCATCAAACTCAAAGTTCCCACAGAAAATGGGTCTCATTTTATCTTCAAGAACAAAACATAGTTTGATAAGAAACACAGTGTAATTCAAGTACATAATGATCACAATGAGCAAAACCAGTTAGATAAGAAAAGATATCAAATGCTATAAAAGAGTAACTGACAGTCGCAACAGCAAGCAAACTCACATAAAACCATAGCTACCCCTCGAACATAAAACAAACCAAGTCTTTCACCAACCATATTACAAATAGTTCCAGTGCCAGGCACTAAAACGCAAATTGCTTCATTGCGATTTGCGATAATATTATCATGTTTCTGTATTCTCCCCAAGTCTCACATAAAAGTGGCCCTCGTGTTATCTTCAGAAAGACCCTTCATTGTATGTACACAAATTCAAGTACACAACCAATATAAAATAGACAAATAACATTATTCGACTAAGAATTAACATTACAACCAATTATAAAGTGAGATAAAACCAACATCAGAAATCATTGAAGGTTTATACTCACATAACCGCACATTAAAATATCTAAAGCCTCAACTTGATTAAATATAAAAAAGAATTGAGTTTTGTAAGTCCCGATCATCCTCCCTAGGTCTCCTTAAGCAGTACAACTGATCCAAAATATTTAAATTTATAAATTATCAGTAATCCAATATTCTAAATATCATAATTCTTTTACATAAGATCTACCATCACCAACAACTAGTCAGCTAACTAATAACCTTCCTCATTTAATCAGCTACTTGCAAGTTGCAATTAAGAAAACAACAAACCTACTAAAGATCGAGAACACAATCAAGTAAAGCAATTGATATCCTCCCTAACCTCACATATAATCGGCCTCATCTTATCGTGCAAAAAGTGATAAGACAATTTATTAAGCAACACACATTTACACAACTAATACTAACCAAACAAATAACTTAAATCTACTAACAAAAAAAACATGAATCATACATAATCAGATTACACCGAGTAAAACCACAAATATTTCTACTTATCAACCATCACAAATCCGATATCCTAAACGTTACACTGTTATTTCCATTCTACAATTCACCATCGAACTAACAACCAACCTTATTTTAAATAACCTACTTCCATTTAAACAAATATCTATCTAACCGTTTATACGACTAAACAAAAATTAGCACCACTGATCTAATTTATACTTATCAATAATCACAAATCCAGCTTATTTCCATAACATCTACATTTCAATAACAACCAGCTTACCTACTAAATAACAACCAACCCAAAAATTAGTACCACAAATCTAACATACTTATCAATCATCACGAATTCGATATTCTAAACTGTCACACGGTTAATTTCGTCACATCTACTTTTCACCAAAATCCAGCCAATTAACTAACTAACAACCAACCTTCTTCACAAAATCACCTACTTCCATTCTAAACAAATAACTAACCGTATATACAACTAAACAAAAACTTCACACAACTTATCTAATATACTTATCAATTATCACGAATTCAATAGTCTAACCTGCCGGCTGCCGCTCGGCTAAATTCGTCACATCTACATTTCACCAACAACCAGCTAACCAACTAACTAACATCGAGCCTAAAAATTAGTACCACTAATCTAAATATCTAATATCCGTATTTATTCAATTATCACTAGTTTGATACTCTAAACATCACCGTTATTTCCGTAACATCTACATTTCACCAACAACCTCATAACCAACTAACTAACATCCAACCTAAAAATTAGCACCACTAATCCAAATATCTAACATGCGTATTTATTCAATTATCGCGAGTCCGATACTCTAAACGTCTCGGATAATTTCGTAACATCTACATTTCACCAACAACCAGCCAACCAACTAACCAACCTAAAACTTAGCACCACTAACCCAAATATCTAATACGCGTATCTATTCAATTAGCACGAGTCCGATACTCCAAACGTCATGGTTATTTCCGTCACATTTACATTTCACCAACAACCAGCTAACCAACCAACTTACATCCAACCTAAAAATTTGTAACACCAACCTAAATATCTAATACGCGTATTAATTCAATTATCACGAGTTCGATACTCTAAACGTCACGATTAGTTCCGTAACATCCACATTTCACCAACAACCGGCTAACCAACTAACTAACAACCAACCTAAAAATTAGTACCACTAATCTAAATATCTAATACGCGTATTAATTCAATTATCACGAGTTCGATACTCTAAACGTCGCAGTTATTTCCGTAACACTTACATTTCACCAACAACCAGCTAACCAACTAACTAACAACCAACCTAAATATCTAATATGCGTATTAATTCAATTATCACGAGTTCGATACTCTAAACGTCACGGTCAATTTCATAACATCTACATTTCACCAACAACCTGATAACTAACTAAAAAAGTCAACATAAAACCACAAATACAAAAAAGTCAACGCAAATGAAATACAGATCTAAAAAGTGATTTAACCTAACATATATCCAGATCCATTACTTCTATCTAAAAACACATAAATAAAGATTCAATAGCACAAATTATGTATTCAAAACATAATCAAATTATATAATAAACAGTCAATTAGATATAAATTGAACAAAAATAATAGATGTGATGTGAATTTACGGATTTTTATTATAAATTTTGATTGATTTTGTACCTTTGTAAGAAGAAGAAATTACAAAACCCTAATTTTGCAAAAGAGAAGATGATATATCTTTTTGGGGATTGTGACGGCAATGAAACGCGACTTTCTATTTAAAGCATGGATGTTGGTGTTGAGTCCCTTTATTTTGTTTGTTTGTCCAAACTAGTCCTTATTCTTTTATACTCTTTCCAAACTAGTTTTTAAAACGCCACACGCGGCAGGTGTATTGCGCTAATCATTATACGGAGTAACATTTTCTTTTCTTTTCGTCGTCTCCTTATATGTTATTTTGGGCGAAAATAGTGATAGCAGTAGCAAGAAGCAGTAGTAGTACACTAAATATTTACTGAAAGTAATAGCCATTATCAGCTTTTAATGTGTGCGGTCTCAAGTTAAATTTCTGCTATGTGCAAATAACCTTGAAGTGGCCATGTATGGAATGGGAGAGCTTTACGTGGTTTGAATCTGTGTGGCGGTGGGTTCAAACCCGTGGATTAGTCGGCCGAAAGGTCGAAAACTATGGTTACCCAAAAAAAAAGTAATAGTCGTTTATTTTGATAAAGTGTTTGGTAACATAATTGTATAGGTGTAACTAATAAGTGTAAATATTAGTTGCTAGTTAATGCTACTAGAAGTAGCGTTTTGATTTGAAGCGTTTAAGAAAATATGACAAATGCTAGTTGCTTGTTGCCAAACAAGTATTCTGTACAAAACGTGAAATGCTGGTTGCTTCAAAACGCTCACAAACGCTTGCTGTTTTTTTAGAGAATGTACTCTTAGTTGGTAAATGTGTTTGTGAAACATTTTTCGTAAATTTGTGTGAATATAGCATTTCTTTTTTAATTGTGCTAAACAAAACGTTCACTGCTAAATATAACCGTTAAATTTGATTGAGTTTACCACATGTCCACATTAGTCTTAATTTGAATTATTATTAAAATGTTAAAAGAAAATATTACTCTAATAATTAGTTAAGATTAGTCGGCACACCAGGTTTCATTAATCACTTTCTCCATGAAAATATAGGTTAACTTTACGACAACGCAGATGGAATTGCTATGGTGACGTCAAACTAATGGAGATGCCGAGCTGCAGACATAAGGTGTGTTACTAAAACATGTTTTTAATAACATAATTCGCTGATAAGCATCTAGATAATTTTATCCGAACAGAATGTCCTTGTATCAATGGATTCTTTTTTTCCATAATTCGCTGATAAGCATCTAGACATAAGGGTAACCCTATTTAATCCTATGGGTACGAGCTGAGAAATATGTACTCGAAAGTACCCTATGACGGCTAGGAGAAACGAAGAGAATGGTATCCTAACCCCTCCTAATTTAACCTGCTGCACGTATATTCCTATCTTACTCTCCGGTGTGGCGGCGAGCAACGGCTCGCCGTTGGAGGTGCCAGCTCGGACGGCGAACCCCCTTTCGTTGTCCGCACCTTGTGCTCTTATGACTCTTAACTTGCATCCTCATGTGTAAATTATATAGATGTCATTTTCAACTCATTTGAAAAGAAAAAAAAAATATATATATATATATATATATATATATATATATATATATATATATATATATATATATATATATATATATATATATATATATATATAAATTAGGGTGCTATTGGGGAGGGTTTGTCAGGTTTCGGGTTAATCAGGTCGGGTAAGTTGGGTTCTCAATATCTAAAGTTACCTAATACCCAAACCGAATAAGCTTGAATGAGTTGGCCTATTGTCTAGTAGGATTAATCAGGCCATGTAAAAGTTTGACCGACTAAGCATTACAGCAAAGTGAATTAACTACATACTGTTAAAGAGTAAATAGCAATATCCATACACATATGAGCAATTGCAGCCCACAACAAATTCACTATTAACCCCCAGTTTTAGTGGCAATATTTTTCAAAGGAAAGATTTGATTCTAAACCAAGAGTACAAACATGAAACATTAGCTTGTGTTCTTTTCATCCCAAAACAAACATTAACCATGTATAAAAACTTAGACAAGTGAAACTTAGCCCGAATACAAACACTCAATCATATTCATCTGCTAAGGCTTATTACATGAGTAAATTCATGTTATGTACATAGACTACACCGAGTATGGTTCAATCCGCTCGCTTTTAATCATATATAGTTAATTAAATTATAATATTACTGCACAAAAAGGAGTCAGAAATTGTTGGTGTTGATTCTTGATTTCCTTTCCGTATAACATTATTCGTATGCATCAATTCATTATCTGTTCATACAAAGCCCATATCACAACACCAATTATAGTGTCCCTCACCAAATTTTTGACAATGGTATTGACCCAATCTGTTGCAGGCCTCTCCCCGACAAGATCACGAAATCGTAAGTCTCCAAGATCAGATATCAGTGCATAGATCACACCATTTAGATGTCCTCGTCCAATGACCCCTACCACTCTCTTACCGTTTCTTACAGCTTTGCTTCGCTTCAGAGACCAAGCAATGTACTGAACAAGTACACCATAGATCACTAAACTTAGTAATAACTTCATGAAACCTGACTATTGTTGTAATCATAAGTGGCAATATAGGCGGTTCGGTTTGACGTGAAACGTTTTTGTGTCTAAATCTTCTACATTATAATATTTCAAAGATAATCGAATTTTTTGCATAAGTTTATGTGGGATGACTTTTGCATTAGAAATAAAACTCTGGAAAACATTTGACATATTTGATCTATTTGGCTCTTTTCTTTTAAACTAATTTTCTTTAGAGAACTTACCCGTTAACCTGTTAAAGATAAACATAACCCGAATTGATATATTTTTCTAAAACATGGACCGAAATTGCCGCCCCTGATGATCGATATTGAACTTATAATGAGAAAGACTTACAGTGTCACGCTCATGAATTAAAGGTTGTAGCAATGACGGATATGAGAAACTCAATTGTTCATAGAGTTGAAAATCAGTGTCGTCTGCAGTTGACTCCTGGAACACGTTATCATGGTTATATATGGAACCTGACTTTGGATTATAAGACAGCCTATTAGGATGCCAGTTATTTCTGTAGTTGGTTTTCTTTCTGTGAAATGACTTACTGAAATCCACTCGAGAATTATAAAACTCGAGAAGCAAAATGAGAGCTAGATGAAGGTGATAAAGAAAAGAGGTGGCAAGATGGACAGTTCAGGTGATGGTTTAAAACCGGTTCGGCCTCAAATGGGTATTTTCTTGTTATACATGTAAACACACCAAAAATAAGTTTCAGGATGACTCTGAACCAATTTGATTCATTCCTCGTTTGACTAATTTTTTTTTAACAAACTAGTTTGGGATAAGCGAAACCAAATTGACCCGTTCATAAGTAAACGGGTCAATATTGCCACAAAATTAAAAATAGTAGGGTAAATACCAAACCTTTAAGTTTATCTTGGACTGATCCGTTGATGATGTTATCCCACTGAGAACCACTTTAGCAAGGCTTAGTTTTTCACTCCATTTGAGCGAGTTCCACGCCCTTTCAAGCTAAAAATTTAGAACACGTATTAAACACAGCAGCCAAATAGTTGCATTACTAAATATTACATGATCAAAAAAATAGAGATGGACACCGTTATTTCAATAGGCCGATCTCCTAGCACCACTTGTGCACTAATTTCCTCAGAAGCTTTTCTTGCAGCACGAAACTGACACAAAAATTGCTTAGCTGAGACACTGTAATATTTCAAAATGCTCATCTGGTAATCGTGCTTATAGTATCTAAACTGCTTACCTCATCACCAAAAGGGCGATTGATGTTCGAAGAAATCTTGGAGGAAAAAGTTGCCAACAATAGACGTAATGCTAGAGCAGTTTGACCACCTGTATTGTAAAACAAAGTTTATCAACTTGGTTTAGCGTTAAGAAGCGCAACCTGCAAATCAAATGGGGAACGTGTGGATGCATTACCTAGATTGATGCTGCGACCAACAGCCCCAAAGAACCCTGAACCAGATAAGGAAAACGGGTTGGATTTTAGCCGTGGTTCGACTTCAGTATCAGTTGATGTGTACATGATTCCTGCTCTGAAAATAGTCTCTGCAACAAGTTAAGTTAAGCCATAGATGGAAGAAAATTCCGTCAAAATCTAATGCAATAAGGATGATTGGATCTATAATATATTGGCCTCAAGAGGTCTACTGATTTCATTGGCAGCTTCTAAGGCTAATGTCATAAACTAGCAATGTATTTATCTCATTGTTCCACATTTATCATTGATTTTGATTGTTCCATCTTAGTCGAACTGTTTCATTATTGTCATTTTTACTTTATGTCTTTATAACATCAAAATGACAGAAATAAATCATTATAATTAAGCTTAATGACCAAATTGGTATAGATCAATGTATAATGGCCGATGTGAAACACTCAGATAACGAGATAAGTCTGTTGGATCAATCTTATACTACCAAAACATACTGCAATTCATATCTATCTAAGGTTCAAACATAGCAGATACGAAGGTTTAGTTTGGTTGTCTGCTAACTGCAGAATATCAGTATACTTATGAGGTGTAAGATATAGAATAACAGCGTATCTAGATTGGTGGTCCATTTTGGTAATTATACTAACTGTGTCCAGTGTCCTGACGTGAAGAGACTAACTTGGTAATCTGATCACCAATTCACCATATGACCAGTTTCTTTGCTCATGTGACATTTTTTTCTAAGGTGACTTATCACTAAATTACCGAGCTAGTCCATTTCAAAAACAATATAACTTCCAATTTAAAACTACATAGCCCCTGAACTAATCCATTTGATAAGTATGCCCATTTCAAAAAGGTATAATTACCATACTAACACATTTTCTGATAAGGTGGCATCAAAGTTTGCGGACCCTAAATTTCCAAACTCACACATTTCAAAAAAGTATAATTAGTTAATTACCAGATCAAGGACTTTATCGAGTATAGTTATCAAAAGTTCAAAACGGTTTATGAACTTTTAGTTTGTTGACACTATCCCTAGTCCCTATGTATGCAAGCAATGTATCCACCAACCCTATAAACAATAAATCATGTTCCATTTAAAATTATAAGGGGGTGTTTGGGATTGCTTATTTTCAAGTGCTTATCTGAATAAAAGTACGCGGGTACCAATCTGCTCATATTGAAGTGCTTATTTCAATGTAAAATTAGCAAATAAGCAGGTTTATCTAAACAGTCAAAACTAACTACTAAAAAAGCATAAACCCAAACAAAGCAAATCAATAAAAACAGAACCAAACCACATATACCTGCTCCTACAAAGCTCAACAACAACATTATCCGGTCTCACAACCTTAACAACTCTTTCAACATCAACAGCCGATTTCTCGGACACGTGATTAGTACCAAGCAACCAAATAACCTCAGGCTCCACAAACTCACTTCTCCATTCAGGAACAGGACCAAACTGACTTTTCCTAATCACTACCAAACTACCTTCATCAGCTAAATCCAAAAGCTCAGGATGCATCTCCGAAATAAAGGCTCGTGACCCGGTTGAGATTTCGGACTTAAAGTTGAACTCTGGTGGTGGTGGCTTTATGGAAAGGCGAGTTCGGGTGCTGTGCTTGGTGGGTTTGGTTGTGTTTGGAGTGAAGATTGGGAATGGGGATTTGAGAAGGTGCATTGTTTTGGTTATGGTGATTTGGGTTTGTTTGGTTCAGTGGTTTCAAGAAGATGATGATCAAGATAACGAGTTTTTTTGTATGGCGTGTATAAACTGTAACCACCCCAAATATGGTGGGAAAAGTAGTTATGTTTATGTGAGAAAAAGTTAGTAATGGTATGAAAATTGGTTTAGTTATTTTGTTTCCGATGCTAACCTGTCTCGGAAGTTCCGGGACACTTATGGATTTTTCGGCTAAAAGACAACGATTTTAATTAAATGAATTTGATCTAAAACAAATCGTGTTCGTGACGTTATTTAGTTTTTCTAAAAAATACATGATCAATCTTTGTTCTAATTCGTCATTTCTTTGGTCATTATATATTTCGAACAACATAGTTGGAAGCTTTAAGATATGAATAGTACTATAGTTGGATATCACCATGGGTGTAACCGAGTTTAGCCTAGTGGAACCCTTTAGGCTCAACTTGAGTGCCTGACTATTACTTAAAACTCGCGCTCGTAACTTGACTTGATCGAATGCGCTTGACTATCAAAAGTATTAGAGTGTTGATAACATTGTCAAATTAAGTTTAGTATTAATCCTCAATAAACTTTCAAGCTCGATTTGATTACAAGAACCTGAAGCTCGAGTCCGCCTGTAAAGTTTGACTTTGTATTTTTTGTTTTTTTTGTTTTTTAAGATCAATATTGTCTTACACAAATTGGGATACGTGTCGCTATTTTAGAGGAGTCGCTCTAACCCACTAGATGCGAAAGTCGCCCCAGGTCATTTTGAAAAAAAAAAAAAAAAAAGAAACAAAAAAATTGTACATGGGGGGTAACCTCACTGGGATTTGCGAAATTTGCTCAAATAAAAATGATTATAAGAAATCGGAGAGAAAGAGATGCACCTACTTAGATTGAAGAAAACAATAAATAAACGAAGACTTTAAAAAAGAATTTGTATTAACAATTCTTTTTTTAACAAGTAAACGAAGACTTTCAAAAGAATTTGTATTAACAATTCAAAACCCAACTGGTTCAATGAGTAATGACTATTAATTATAGACTTTGAAGAAAACAATTAGTAAGAAAAGACTTTCAAAATAGTTGTTATAACAATTCAAAACCCAACTGCTTCAATGACTATTATTTATAGTGCCTCAGCTTAAAACCAATTTCACCCTACCAGTGCATTTTTCTAGCAGTTTATAACATTCAAGTTATAGATTGCTTCTAGACAAAAGTTGGAGTTCTATTTGATTTTGTAACAGGTTAGTGTGCTTCATATTTCCTCTTTAATATGGATGTTATTTCATCAATATTGCTATATATGTAAATCAGTGTATAATTATTCAAGATTCCTAGAAACATGGCTGCTTTACAACTTTCAGTCTTATATATACACATACGTATGTATGTGTTGTAAGGCCATCTCCAGGAAGTACCCGAAACCCCTCGTCTCTCACCTGATCACAAAAAGTTGAACGAGGGCTACTTTATAGAGCATGTTAAAAAAGATATAATAAAGCTCAAATTTACTAGAAACTGAATATAAAACTTCATGCATGGTACCTTTTTTACTAGACTGGGGAGAGTAACATGTCATATTTTTATTGTTTGAGAAAACAGGTTGGCATGGTTCTATTTAGAGTGAGGTTTAGGCGAGTTTTAGTCCTTTAAGGTTTAGAATCGCCCGTCGAACTAACCTTTTGTGATGTTGGTTTGATGATATATGTTTTATAATACACATTACACATAGAAGTATAGATACAGTTTAGTACTATTAAGAAAGTAATTCTTTTGCAGATCTCTAACAACTTGTCTTCTCCAACGATTTCTAATAACTAGTATGGATCGAAGCTGTTGTAAAGAAGTGGCACAAGTTGGCATATGGGGAACAAAAGAAAAAGGATCTCCTGCTAATCAGTGGCATTTCCGTCTTGAAAAGAATCATAAGCTTAAGAAAATAAGCATAGATCATGGTGATCTAATATTTTCCCTCAAGTTTACTACTCAAGACGGTAGGGGTTGTCTGCATGAGTCCCAAAAAGCAGGTGGATGGAATGGTGGATGTCGAGTATCAGAGGTAAATTATCCAACACAAATAATTCCACATAAGTATTCAATCTCGTAGTTGTAGTTCCAGCCCACTGACCTCTACATTGGTTGATTCTGTTATGGAAATGTGGTAGATGGATCAAGTCGAGAATATAGCTAAACGGGCTAACTTGTTTTGTCTAATAAAAAAACTTGATTGTTGTTATTATAACATATATAGTTTTTTGGTCAAGGCAACCCGTTTCAACCCTAAAAAAAGTAACATGTTCACCCGTTATCGAACTTAGCAATTTTATTGTTGATCTTGGCTTCTTGGCTTGCAAGATTCGATTTCTTGCTAACTAAAGTGTATATAAAGTGAACTAATTTTGCTACAATATTTATGTATACCTAATAAAGTCTTTTTTCATCTTGATTGTGCTCAGGTCACCTTCGATCATGATGAGGAGATAATTGGCATTACTGGAACAGTTGCGAAATCTACAGGACAATTTGCAGGGTACACAATAATTTCATCATTGTCTTTCATAACGAATAAAAGGACACATGGGCATTTTGGTCAGATAAGAGGGACTCATTTTGAAGTACCATGGAATAGAGGTTCATTTGCTGGATTCTATGGCCTTGCGGGTTATTATATTGATGGTATAGGTGTCTATTTGAGAGCCACTATATAAATGAATAAGGACTTATCCACTCCATCTCCCATACATCTGTTTTGTCAATTTTCAGCTTCTATGTAATAAGCCACATGGCAAGTTATCATTGTTTGATTTATGTTTTCAGTTTTTGCTGTAAATTTCATTTGTGATGTTTCTTTTGAATTGATTTGAAGTGTGAATAAAAGTATTGCAGTTGAGCTGGTCTCACACTGTAGATTGTTTGCATAATTCATTTGTAGTATAATTTGTGCTTAACACGGGTATGAGAGTCAAATTCTTGCACCTACGCTTGTTGCGTGGTTCCATATACTAACCCACATCAGGAAATCAACGATTAACTTCCCAAGAGGAGGGACAAAACCTTACAAATTTTAATGTAAAAGTTACAAATAAACAGCTTTTAATCTTTTATACTAATGCTTTTTCATAACTATCTTTTATTGTTTCCCTCACCACTCAGGTACTAAGTACCTGGATTTAAACAAAGAACTAATCGCAATTAATGGAAATAATTGCACCATTATAGGAGGAACTAATTATGAGGGCAACAGTATATATCCATATATGATGTTTGCGACAAACTAAAAACACACGGACCATTTGGCCATGTACGGATTTTAACCGTACTTATTCCACCAAATAAGTTCATGTCAAGACTCTAGTGATCAGTGTTTATCAATTGGCCTCCTCATGGAATTAGTTATGTCAAAGTCTTTTGCTTCTCCAAGCTCACTAGGAGCACTGTGAAAGAGGCCTACTTTGCATCTCATAAAATTTGATACACTCTGTGCATTTCCAGTGAATAAATTCGTGAAAGTTTTATTGTTGAAATTAACTCACAAAGCCAATCATGGCAAAATTTGAAAAGTGCACCCACGTTTTTAGGAGGCTGATATACAAAACAGAGAATTTTTTTTAAGGTTAAACATCAACTTTAAGGCTCGAGGGCAACCAATCTTATAAAATTACTATTACTCTCGTAGCTCAATAATGAATACCAAAAGAGTATATAACTATATATAAATCTTTTATATAATAAAACAAAACCGACTTTTACATTTCAAGGAAATCAAATCATTCTTTATTAAGTAATATTTTTTTAATTTTTATTTATTTATTTTAAGCATGCTTGATTAAAAAGCCTAAATATTTCCTAATTTGACAAAAATTTATAAAATTTCGTTTTTTCACTTAGGTGTATAAAAAAAAAGGAAAAAACCAAATATACGCATGTACTTAGGGGTGTTCATGGATCGGGTAATATCTACGATAACCGAAAACCGAATCGAAAAAAACCGAACCGAATTGGTCAAAACTGAACCGAACCAAACTAAATATTTGGTTATCGGTTTGGATATGGGTTTGACAATAAACCGAAAACCGAATCAAAAACCGAAAATACATAAATATATATTTTTTTATGTATGTATATATAAAAATAGTCACTAAAAGTCTTTTTTAGTATAAATATAACATTATTTAAACTTGAAAATAAATTTTGTTCTAAAAATATATATAATCAAATGAAAAAATAATTAAAATTATGTAATTCGGGTTATTCGGTTCGGTTTTCGGTTATAGGGGTTCGGTTTTCGGTTCGGTTGAATGAAATTTAAATTCGGTTCAGTTCGGTTTGACCTAGAAAAAAAATTAACCGAACAAACCGAACCGAATAAACCGAATAATCCGATAACCGAACCGATGAACACCCCTACATGTACTTGGTAGATCATGTTTAATTGTTTTGGTCTACTCTCTTTTTCTTTACTTATCAAGGTCATCTTGATGAACGATTAAAGGTCAAAAAACAAGGACATAATTGAAGAAAAAAAATACTCCGTCAATGGTATTATGTTATTAACACATGACATGAGAACATATAATTTTGTTACTTACATTTTCGGTCAATTTAATATTTGATACTTTCCTGTTAGCATTGTATACTACATGTTCCATTAAAAAGCTTTACATTGCCTTGAGTTAACCAATTAGCAATATTTTGTAGCCCTTTCCAATAACTGTTGTTGCTCCCGGTTGTTCAATCATTTGATAACCAAAGTCATTTGATAAATGATCACTATGAGTCAGACTCAATAAAATTTGATCAATCCTTTTTTCTGCCGTTAAGGTGGAGAACTGAACCAAGAATTCTCTTTTTTCATCATCAATTGAATCATTGTTTGCAACCTAAGATTCTATTTTATCATCAATCCAGTCCCGTTCACGGTTTTTCTTTTTCTTATAAATGAATAGATCTCGTTAAAGTGTTTTGTAGCCACTTTAGCATAACATTTCTTTGACTTGATGAACCCTCTTAAAATGAATTGAGTGGGGATCGTTCTATGGATTGTCATGTTCTGAACCGTTAAAAGGAGAGCTCTATATGAGTTTTTAAGTCTTATTGGCTAATAGTAACTCAATTACAAGACACACAAATAACACGGGTTCAAAAACTAAATCCAATTGATAAACTATTTAAATGTATGGTGCATGATGTGCAGAAAGTGAATAATGCATTTTGTATTTTGTTGCACTTTGCTCATTATTAGAGCATTGGGTACGCTCGTGCCATGAGGAAAAAGTACTGTCACGTCAGCAAAAATCTCCATGGCACTAGAAATCCCACGGCACCACATTCTGGCCGTAACCTTTGGTACCAGAAAATGTGGTGCCGTGATCAATTATTTTATTTTTTATTTTATATAAAATAAAACATACACAATATTAACTAAAATAAACTTCATTACTTAAAAAAAAAAAAAAAAAAAAAAAAAAAAAAAAAAAAAAAAAAATTACATTACATTACAATAAAAAAAATTGCATAAAAATTGTATAAAGAAAACCACAAGGACTAAAACTGTCAACACAAAAAAGTATAAAAGAAAACCACAAGGACTAAAATTGCAACACATCAAAAACCTCAAAAAACTTTTTGGTCTTCTTCTCCATTAAAAAAAAAAAAAAAAAAAAAAAATGCCACCGCATGGGCTGGCCTCCACGACGCAAGCGGCCATGGCGCCACCCACGGTACGTTGGGCCGTCGTCAAAATTGGGCTGGTGGGGAAATCGCCACCCATGGCTCATGCGTACCTCCCGCTCTTATACAACTCAAAAGTGAACAAAACATTTTATATTTTGTTGCACTATTATGAAATCTTTTTAGTTATTCGGAATGTTGATGTAGGTTTATTATCTTGCGATATCAAATTAAAGACTATGTAGCGAACTTAAAGCGGGAGCTTTTGTTTGTTTGTTTGGAATAGGTGGCAATTGAAAGTGATTCAAGGATGCAAAATGTATGGTTTTGAGATCGAATAGAACATAAGGAAGAAAACGATAAGCAAGTTGAAGCTTATAATTGACTGACTAATGTTTTACCAATTAGTTAGACAAAAAGATGAGACAACTGCTCGAGGCACTTTTATGCATGCTATAGCTTCTTTCTTTCTCTTTTTTTTTTTTTTTTTTTTTTTTTTAATTTTTTTTTTTTTAACATATAAGCACTTTTGAAATATTACCCAAAGAACTGGTCTGCGATTGCAACAAGTATCCGTTTCTTGCTTTCGAATGATACATATCCAGTAAATTATACATATGTTGCATAATATGCAGCAAATAGTGCCTGCTTCTTAAGATATGTGTTTGTGTATAGGTAAAGACAAATTGGGCATGTCTAACGTTTTTAACGAGTTACTTCCCCTTACAGGAATTAGAGGGTGGCAATTTCGACTAATTTTGAGTTATAGTTTAGTTTTAGTGGGCCAAATGAAGAAGGTGGCAATTTCGACTAATTTTGAGTTATAGTTTAGTTTTAGTGAGCCAAATGAATATAAAAAAACAAATAGCAATAAGATAAGATCGTTAACATTTCGACCAATGTTAAGAATCGTTTAACATTTGACTTAAAATTGTATAATGTAACTATCAATTATAACTGAGATATATATCCAAAACATTTACACTTTTTACAAAATCTCATGCGTGATATCTAAATTCTATTGATTTATGTTCAAACTCCGTGTGTGCACGAGACTTATAACTAGTACATATTAGATGAGATAAATGGGTTAGGCCTAATGATAACTAATAAGACACAAGCCTAATAGTAAATACTGCAAACAACCCTCCGTCACCGGAGCAGGAGATGGATGAACGTTCAGAATGGATAAAAAATGATCAAACAATGCATACGGTAAATCTTTGGTGAATATATCCCCAAATTAGTAGTGAGAAGAAACATGTAGAAACGAACGCGACATGTAACGACCTGATCATGGACGAAATAAATGTCGATCTCAATATGCTTCATGCGATGATGTTGCATGGGATTAGATGAGAGATTCACAACACTGACATTGTCACAATAAACCAATGTAGCAGTCTTAAAGGAGAGTGAAGTTCACGCATCAAATTACATACCAAACAGTCTCAACAACAAAATTAGCAACACCACGATACTCAGCCTCAACACTGGAGCGAGAGAGAGACGACCAAGACAATAAGTTGTTGCCAAGAAATACACAATAACTAGAAGTGGAACGACGAGTAATAGGACATCCTAGCTTGCCCAATCTATATCAGAATAAGCAAATAGAGAAAAGGGTGATGACGAATACAAGTGAAGTCAATAATCAAGAGTACCCTGAACATAACGTAGAGTCTGCTTAAGAGCCTCATCTTGACGCTCCCGAGGATCATGCATAAATAAACATATATGTCAAACTGAATAAAAAAGTCAGATCTAGTGACTGTAAGATACTGAAAGGCACCGGCAAGACTCCGATAAAAAGTCGGGTTATAAACCATAACACCTATGCACCAAGCTTGGTCTCAGTACCGATCGTTGTACGTCAAGGATGACAATTGAGCATACATGTGTGCTCTCAAACCTCCAAAGCATACTTCTGCTGACTTAAGAACACACCTGTTGAGTCAAGCAAGATTGCAATGCCCAAAAATAACGCAAAGGGTCAGGATCACATAGAAACTCCTGATGAAAGGATGAAATAATCATCTTTAAGAGAGCCGCAAAATATGCGGTCAAAATAATATCTTCAACATATAGCAATAAATAAGCAGTGTCGGAGCCTTGTTGGAAAATAAAGAAAAAAGAATCACAACGACTGTGAGTAAATCTATCCCAGGTAGCGTAACTAGAAAATGTTGAAAGCATACTGATGCGCCTTCTTAAGACCATATAGAGATTTTCATAAAAGATAGACACCGCGGGTCCCGAAAACCGGGTGGCCGATGCATGTATACAGTCTCTTATAGGTGTTCATGTAAAAAGGCATTCATAAGATCAAGGTCCAAAATATATATCTATAATTTTGCAAAGTTGGTTATGAAATTTCTAGAAACTTTTACGCATTCACCTCCTGTGATATTGATCTCTTTGCTTCTAAACTTTTATTTTATATCTTTTCACTCTTTTTTCCTTCCTTCTCAAAAAAGCCTAAAAAACACACTTCTCACAAAAGGCTAAAAAATACAGTGCTAGTAAAATAATCAAAATTACACAATATTACATTTATCGTGGGGTGCACTGTTCCTTGCTACAGTGACTTTCTGCTATAGTATTTTTGTGAGTGAGCCTACAGTAAAAATATTAAAATAATGAGTGTATTACTCTATGTCCTCCTTCATAAAACTCACATTCTCCAAATTTCTTGAATCTTCTTCAAAAATGTAACTCAATCAAAAATAATAATAATAATAATAATAATAATAATAATAATAACACAGGCAGAGAAACACAAACACACACGAAAAAATTTATCGGTTCATTCCCAAAAAAAAATAATGATCCAACACAAGATTCACACATCCACAAACAAAATTAATCAAATCCACGGATCCATAAATCGCAGAAACATAAGCAAGGTAAAATTAGGATTTTTTTTTTTCTTCCTCCTCGCATTTTCTCACTTTTGTGAGTAACACCGGAGTTATCCAACCCACCCGATAAATCCGTCCGGCGATTGTTTACCCGATCCAATATGAATCAGCTATAGTGATTTTGTGAGGAGATCTACAGTAATCGCTACAATATCTATTATTTTAATGCCGCTATAGTTTTCGGTGTGTTGAGTCACCTTCTTCAGTACACCCATGGAATTTTTTATTGTTGTTTGTGGCTACATATTTGCCATTTGTGTTGAGGTACATCTTACCTTATTTCCCAGCCACAAATTAGCCTTCTCTTAGCTTTTTAAGTGTTATATTTAGATTATTGTTGTTAGGTTCGCCATTTGCATTATCTGGATCTAATTTCTTTTGGTTAAGAAACTTTGTTGGTAGGTTTGCAATTTATTTATTTATTTTTAGTAGCTTTTATGATATTGTAATTCCTACTTTCATACGTTTGTCTTTAGTATTTCCAGTTTTTTTTACTGGTATTTAGGGACTTTTGTTATGATTTTGCCTTTGTGAGTTTTCTTTAGATGAGTATTAAACTGAAAATTAGGAGATTACTTTGTGTTATATAGGATAGATTATGTAAGATGTGTGTTTTCTAATTAGTTGGATTCGTAAGTGTTTTCTTTGAATTACTACGTTTTGTAACTTTATTGCTGTTAGATTTAAGTTTTTAGTAAGTGTAATTGTTTTTATACTGCCTAAATTAGGGTCTTTGATTTAGGCTTTATGATTTGGGTTGATTTATGGTTTATGATTTAGGGTTCATGATTTGGGTACTTATGTTATTTCATCTTCGTATGCTAGGGTATATTAGTTGTATGATAGAATAAAGTAGGGTTGATGTTTGAGTTTCACTGTCTAAGATAATGCATTGGAATGTGTAGATGTGATTTAGTTTTAAAATTTTTTCCTTCATAGAGCTAATGAGGTCGTTTGGTTTCAAGTTATGTTTTATGTGTTGGAATGCATGTTCGCAATCATGGTGGTTGTTTCAGCTTTGCAAAATCGGTTGTTGATATAGTGATTTATGTGTGTATTGCTTTTTACCCATCTCTTATCAGGTACAATGTTTTTTTTTCCTCAGCCACATGTGGTCTTTTGTGAAGGGTTAAAGTTGTTTCTACATTAGTCAATTAGATCAATTTTTTTTTCTATCATATGGATTTCCTCATCTTCATTGGATAACTGCTTAGATCTGGAACTGTGAATTTTTTTTCCTTCGATTTTGATGATTTTCAGTTATATGCTTGGTGTTTGTACTCTTAGGGTTTACATGTTTAGCATTTGTCGTTTTAGGTCTTCTAATAATTTCGCCTGTTTGTGTTACTTATGAGAAGTGCTATGCAATCCTTTTATATTTGCTTGAAATTATGACTATTGTTTTCACTTGGATGCAAACTTTGTAGGATACCTATTTATGTTTACTTGAACTTATGAGTGTTTGTAAGAGCTTCATGTTTAAAATATTGTGAAACTCAGGTATACTTGGAACTCTAATAGGCTATGACTATTGATGTTGTGTTCTTATTGCATTTATCAAGTTTCCCCATAATTAGTTTTCATATTACTTGATTATTTATGCATCAAATAATCAGTTTACCAGTAACAAAATTTATTCTGAAAGTGATATGTAAAATATAGGCCTTAACGTATGTGTGTCGGTGCGAATAAGCATGAAATTTCATGTGAAGTTGATTATTCATTGTTGATTATGTGTAGGATTGGCTGAGGCTATTGATTGTCTATTATCACATTCTAGACGGTGTTGATTGGTTATAAAAGGCAATGATGAATTTGAACGGGTTTGATTAAAGCCTTGAATCTCCGTGTTTTGGCGGGGCAAACTATTAAGTTTGCAGCCATGCCGGATGTATCCGTTGTTAACTGCTATCGCGGTTTCTTTTGGTTGTAGGTCATGTTACTGAAATTGTTAGAAGCCTGATAGCAGCCGTGTTTTGGCAGGGTGTTTACACTAACGCAGCCATAGCGATTGTTCCGGCTTTGTGAAATCGGTTATTGATTAATGGCCTGAGAGCAATCGTATTTTGGCGGGGCGTTTACAGTAATGCAGCCATAGCGGTTGTTCCGGCTTTGTGAAAACGGTTATTGATGAATTATATAAATAACATTGGTTTTTTAAGAAAGTTTTTCTGCCTATGATGATTGTTGGAATTTCGGCGAGATGTTCTAACCCTAACTTGGTGGGGCAATGACCGGATGGCATAGCATATATGCCTGCTATGCAACCAGATTTCTTTGCAGCCGTAAGGGAATTCAGACACTTCTATGACTTGAACCATATACAGATCTGAGGCTAATATTTTATTGCAACACGTTTTTTACATATCTGGAAAACAGGTACGACGATAACAACTTTCTTGGGAGGTGAGTGGTTTTTTATACTAGCTTATTTTTTGTCCAAAAGAGATGTTGAACCAACGATGACCAGTTTTGAGATGGTCAGGAAGATGTTACTGTATCTAATTCTTATAAATGGGTCAAACTGGGATTTTCATGCGTTTTTTTAATGGAACATTGTCTTTTGTTTCCTTATTTAACCAGAAAACTGTTTTGTATGCTTATTAAATAGAAAAACTGCCGGGTCAAATTGGGATTAAACAAACTCTTTATGTATTTGCCGCTGAAATCAGACCCGCCCAAGAATAGGTGCAACTGTTTTACACATCCATTTTAAACGGAAGATTATTATACTAAATGACCATTGTAGACTATTTGAAACTGGAATATGTAAGTTTCATCCGATTGTATAATAGAGTTACACTATCACCAAAAAAAGACATAATTAATCGTGTTGCTGTCGCACTTCAAGTTGCTGAGGTATGATTCAAGTTCTTAATTGTTGTCATACCTCCAAGTCTTTTCTTTTAAAACATATCGTTCAGCTTTTTAATTTCTCTTTTCACTATGTAAAGTTGGAGTTGCTAATAAACCAATTATTTGTTCCTTAAAAATTGAGTTATCGGATACTAATGCAGTTTTTTTATTTTTTTATTTTTATTTTATTTATTTATTTATTTATTTTTCTGTCGAGTTTTAATGTGGTTTGGTGAAAGTTTAGTTATGAGTGCTTTGCTTCCTATTTTATGTGTTAACAGTTAGATTTTGTGATTCAAATGTAACAGACAATGTGTTCTACAGGCATTTGGTTTGATCTTTGGCATTGAAGATGTGGCAGGTTTATGAAGGAATTGCTCACATATATCATATATGATCGGGCTGAAATCAATTTGCAAGTGTTATAATTTCACATGGTCTTGAGCTGTTTGGTGAGTTTGTTGTAATGTGTGGAATTAATGTGGTTTCAATATTTATTTGGTTATTGTTAGTGTACATAAGCGATTAATTTTTAGATGATACTGACCGATTTTCATCGACATGGAAACAGATAAAAGTGGTTCAATGACTTACAAGGAGCTGAAGACATGAAGCAATAGAGAGACCTTGAGATGGAAGCATTTAGGTAGGCATTATTGAAGGTATTAAAAGGCCTATTTGTCATGATATTGGGTACATAGAAAAAGTAAAATAGATTATGACAATAATCTGTTTTATGTGTATGATTGAATTCAGGATTCGGGCACGCTCGGGTTCCATGCTTTACTGATCTAGGTAAATGCATGGATCAAGAGTTAAACAAAATTGCGTAGAAAGGGCTGATCACACCTGTAAAGGTACTTTGTGCCGAAATTTGTTGTATACATACTATTACCATTTGGTTAACATGTGTACTTAAATTGTAAATTTGGTGGTTGTACTAGACGGTGTTGATTGAGCCCACCTTAGGGAACATAAGGATCAGTATGGTGTTCATGGCCGCTTTGAAAGGGTACAAGACGGTGTTGACAATGGCTTCATACACAAGCTTATATAGGAGGGTGACAATGCTGTCATTTGGAGCCGATTTGATACTCACTGACCCGACTAAAAAGATTGGAGGTACCTTTAAGAAAGCATATGATCTTTTGGAAAATACACCTGATGCTTTTATATTTGAGTGACACAGTTTTGACACGCAATTTTTTTTAAATTTGTTTTGAAGGCAGAAAAGGGGACTTAATGGACAAACTGATCGGTTGCTAGATCATTTAACTAATGTTAAGCTGGTAAAACATAAAAAAATGTGGTGGTTGTACTTCAGCCTGTTATGGCTTACGTCAACCGGTTATTATTGCCATGACTTCAAAGAAAATGATTCATTGTCGAGGTTCGTGCACCCTGTATTAACTATTGCTTTACCAAAAAAGTATACATTCTTAGTCAGTTGATTTTAACTGGTGCATTCGTTCTTAAAGCAGACCTGCAACTGCCAGGAACTCGAGGGGCAAGACACATCAATCTTGAGATTAGAGCGGCTCAGCCTATGACTACCGGGTAAAACCATTTACATACAAAGTTATCTCTAACTATTACAGTAACATACAAATTTTTAGTGAATCATTTATACTAGCCCAGGTGTATCTCTTTGTCAAGTAAGCTTTCATTCTTTGCACCACTTTTTTACCTTTCTTTTTCGTTGTCTTAATTTAGCTTTGAATATCCTTTTTTCAAGTCCTTTAAATGGATAAGTTAGTGGAGGCAGTAACATGGGTCAAGATAACTAATTTGAGTTGTGGGTTAAAAATAGGATTCATTACATAAATCATTTGTTGTAAAAGAAACCATATATGCATATACAATTGCTTTTCATATATATGTATTTGGTAAGTAAGTTACAGACATCACACTTGGATCAAATATAGCAAATGAATGTGTTGTGCATTTGGTTACAGATAACCTTGCTTTGGATATATATAATGTCACTCTGCAAATCTTTGTAGTATAAGTTGTTTGCGTAGCCGAATAGTTTCAGATTTCTAACTCATGTAGTGAATCATTCATAAGAAAAATCTAATGCCATTCCCATCTATGATACATGTAACACAGGTTCGGGAAGATTGGTCAATTAGGAAACTAGATCGATTAAGATTTGCTCTTGAAACAGCGAAAATGATTGGTCTTTGTGAAATGCAATTTGTAATATTTATGAAGTCTTTAAACATTATTAGATATGCACAGTTCTAAATGTGTTTTGCCACAAAACCTTCGCAATAATGTAGTGACTCTGTTAGTATCGTATTGTGTTTATGTTGGTTATTATTTGTGACCCACTATTTTAAAAGGGCTTTTTTTTTTTTTTTTTTTTTTGATTCTGTAGTCACAACCTTTCTTGAAAGGGGCAGTATTACCATTGCACGTCTGGGCACGTGAGACAAATGAGGTGTTAGCTAAAAAGTGCTGCAAGAAGCTTTGAGCCATCGCAAGAGAAGCAAATCTCATGGAAAATGTGCAAGAAGTATTGAATGAAATCAGTCTAAAGCTTTATTGTATATTTCGAAAGATTTTGGGCGTGATAATTTTGTTTTTTTTCAGTTGTATGATGAGTAATAGCTATCGTGTTAGTGATGTTAATTTGATGTGTAGTGTTGCTCGGAAAGCAGTGCTTTCATTTGACTTACAAATTAATGGAAACCAAGTTTTCTTTTTCCTTTTTTTGTGTGTGTTATTTTATCTTATTATTATCATGAGTTGACCCATTTCATTCCTGTTTTGTAACACAAACTTCCATTAACAGCTTATGATATGAAGATACTGTGTGCATTATGATCGTATACAGGTGCTAAGAATACCCAAATCCACTCCTAAACTAACTAGAGTATCTAACACACACGTGACAGAAACACATTAACACAGCCATTACAAAGCCGACTCAAACCCACACCAACCGTACATCTCACGCAACTTAAACTCAACACAAATCAACGGCTCACAATAAACCACCATAATCCAATCACCACACCCTATAAATACCTTCAATCCCACTTACCATAAACCAATCCAATTATCCCCAAATCAACAAATTAGGGCTCATAACATCATCTTCAAAACCCTAACCAAATCCCCATAATTAACCTTTAAATCTCCACTAATTCATTCAATTAACACCAAATTCACACTCTCCATCACCCCAATTTCACTCCCATAAAAAAACCCCCAATTTTTATAAAAAAAAATGGATTACGATAGAGGAAAACGTGTTTTTAATCGATTAGGTCCATCATCAGATAACAGGAGTCATAATAATTATAATAATAATAATAATAATCAAAAAGTTTGTTATCATTGGAGAAACGGTAATTGCACTAGAGCTAATTGCACCTTTTTACATCACGAGGTAGCCGGTAACGGGACGGGGGCGTCGAAAAGGCCTTATAATAACGGTTTCGCGACCGAGGATCATCGCGCGAGTAATGTGCGAAGAGGGGGGAGTTCGTATGTTAACGGGGCGAATACGTGGGGGCGAGGCGGTGGGCGGGGAGGGAATAGTGGGGTTGGGAATAGTAGTAGAGCTGTGGTGAAGAATGATAGGGTGTGTAAGTATTGGGTGACTGGGAGCTGTAGTTTTGGTGATCAGTGTAAGTTTTTGCATTCGTGGTGTACCGGGAGTTGTTTTGCGATGTTGACGCAGCTTGAGGGGCATCAGAAGGTATAAATTTTGTTAAATTTGGTTGCTTTTTTGGTATTTTGATATTTGTTGTGAGATGACGTGGTTATTGTAATGTGGTAGGTTGTTAGTGGTATTGCGTTACCGATCGGGTCTGATAAGCTTTATACGGGGAGTAAAGACGAGACGGTTAGAGTTTGGGATTGCCAATCTGGACAGGTTGATATTTTCTCTTGTAATTAAGTGCTTCGGGAAATGGTGTTTGGATTTTTCTTATTTTGTAAAAAATGCGACGAAAAACCGATAATAGGCTGGAAAAGTATAACGGGATTATTTACAATGGTTTTAGGTTTATAACAAGTAAATATTTGAAAATAAGCTGCTTATTTGAATCTGCTTATTTTACCTTAAATTAAGGAGTAGATAACAGAAAACTGCGTTTCCTTAAAAGGAAGCAGAAAAAATAAGCAATGCCAAACCCCCTTTTAGTTAGTTAGGATTTTGAGATTTGGGATTTAACTGTATATTGTGGTTTTTGTTGGTTTTGTTGTAGTGTGCAGGGGTTATTAATTTGGGTGGTGAAGTGGGGTGCATGCTAAGCGAAGGTCCATGGATGTTTGTTGGGTTGCCTAATCTTGTTAAGGTGATGACCGTGTTTGTTTTCTGATGTGCTTTACGTGTCAACGTTATGTTCTGATTGTGTTGGGCATCAATATAG